>VZRN01001723.1:1890608-1995930 GCA_013397935.1 Dasyornis broadbenti
CAGGGGCAAGGGCAAGGGCAGGGGCAGGGGCAGGGGCAGGTCATCCTTGAGGAAAGTTTAGTGTTTTGGGTGAGTGTCATTCCTCTGTCCTGCTCCAGTCTAACCCCCAGGGCTTTCCCTGCCTGTCTGTCTTGGAGTATTTTAGGAAGCTGTCATTGTGGTATTGAAGTACCACTTGTTTAGTGCAGTTGGGATGAGACAGAGCTGAAGTTCTCTATTGATCTGCAGAAGAAAAATAGCCTCAGCAGCAGGGGGGATAGCATTGCTGGCAGCAGCACAGGCTGCCTGCGAGGAGGTGGGGATGCTGAGACCTGGCTCTTCACCTCTGTGGGTGCACGCACATCAGAGAGAACCTGGGCAAAGGGCAAGGCAGATTTGAAAGAGGTATTACTGAGCTCTGAGCTGTTTTTGTGTAGCTCTTGGTGGCACCAAAAACAGATTAGCCATCACCACCTCAGCATGGATGCACCAGGTAAGTCCTGCCCTGCCATCCTCCCTCAGGTCCCGAGGCTCTCTGGTGGTGGCAAAGTCTACTGTTGTTCAATTCACAGTGGAAGTCAAGTGACAGTGGCTCTTACCTACTTCTGAGCAACACAAGACTCAGCTGGAAATGATGACCTAGAAATAAAGCTTCATATCTCCTTCTGTCTAAAGACCTGATGTCTGGTGCTGTTCTCTTCCTCAGAGCAGTTTAACGATGAAGGCAAAACCCAGCCAAGCTGCAGGCTCGGCTGGTTCATCTTTGGAGACTGTGAAACTCCTGCAAGGTGGGGAGTGCTTCACAGGGTCTACTCCTGTCTCTGCCTACCAGCTGCAAAGAGTTTCAGGAGTGGATATGAGTATGCCTGGAATTTTTGTCATGTCTTGGTCTCAGCATGTTGTGTCACTTCTGTTATGTCGGGCCATGGTGTATCATCCCTGATGCCATGACATTATTTGCTGACATCTAAGGAAATAAGAAGGAAGCAGGGTTTCAGCTGCCAGTGCCGCTTAATATTTGCACTATGGTCATGTCTAGACAGCTAAAGTGAGACAGGGCTCTGCAATGACGGCAGCACAGCTAAAACAAGGTAAGAAGTAGACCATTGCCTGACGTGCTTTAAGGTGAACATGAAAGGGAGGCATTGGAGGAAGGAAATACCATGGCTGTTTTTTCCATGGCAGCCTGCACCACAGAGAAAATATGTCACTGATCAAGAGCACAGAAGCCCTCAGCAGGAGAATGGGATGGACCCTGCTCTGCCCGATCCCACTTCCACTCTTCGTTAGATCTGTCCATCCTTGTCTGCCACTAAACACAGAGGCTGTACCAAAAAGGAACTCCAGCACCACACTTTACCCTCCAAACCTTTAAGAGTAGTCTGCTGTCTAGACAAGGCACACAGTCCTGACTATATCCTGATATTTCCTCTTATTGATAATGATGTGCAACACAGGATAAGCCCCTGCTGAAGATCAAGTGTTTTTTGTGACATGCAATCCAATTTGCCCACCTCCTGCTGCCAGCCGGAGCCATGCCATTGCAGCCACTTCATGCAAGAAAGGGAAGATGCTTGTGAAGCTCCTTTCAAGGGACATTGCTTCCAAACCAAACCCAGCATGTAGGTTATGGAAGGTCGTTCCCCTGAAACCAGTGATGGGTGAACAGGTTTGTGTAAAATAAAAGATAGCCCCAAGTGTCTGGGGATGTTCTGACCTTTTTCTCCAGGCTTGGAAAAACTCTATTCAAAAGTTTGCATGCAAAGTCTGTTGTTAGCCAATTTTTGGTAAGGATTTTCTGGATGGGTGGGAAGGACGTATCTCTCCATTGTGTTAGCTCCATCATGTTCACTTAACAGGCTTGAAAAAGTCCTGTTAAAACCAAGCAGAGCTGTGGGGAAGAGCCTAGGTTATATCCTCTAACTCCAGATCTTATCGTGGCTTTTCAGCCCTGATCAATTACTGCAATTCAGACAAATGTCTTTTTTGCTAATTCAAACCAAATGACCCCAGAAGACATTCAATTGACATCCTAAATAACACGTCATCTGTCCATTACTCAGGCAGAGTGTGGCTGTAGTTCCCCAAAATCGATGTCCCTCTGCCCCAGTGCTACTAAAGGACTCAATTCTACCTCCACGCATTTCCGAGCCTCCTTACTAAAATCACTGTGATAGATCTCTGGAGACAACACTGAAGGTTATGTTAATGAAGATAAAAGGGTTTGAGCGGAGTTGCTTGGCGCTTTTGCTATCCAGCCCTATTTCCCCTAGTTTTGTGAGTAGAAGTCCATAGAGCAGGTAAACGAGTTAAACAAAGCAACAGGTTCCCAGTTTGAGTAATAGCTTGCTTTGGCCTGAGAAGTACTTTGTAAAAAAAAGTGGAACTGAAAACTTCTTGGACAAGTGGAAGTCCTTAAGGAAGAAAACGAGGACTGCAAGCAATATAGTGCATAGTAGGGCTGCTATTTTCTTTCAGAACAGATTATAGATAAGAACCAACAGGCACCAAGCAAAATTGATTTCTGTAGCAATTAAACCTACTCACCTCTGAGGAGTTTGTTACAACCTCAGAAAAGAGGAGATAAATGCTCGGGAAAGCTGCAGAAGATGTAACAGAGCATTGTGCACCACAGCCAAGCAATTTGGTCGTCTCCTTTGAGTTTCATAGGATGAGGAGATGATGTAGCTGAATATGTGGCAGAGCTGGAGGGGCTAATTGAATGTTGTTTGATTAGCAACCTCCTGAGGGATCTGCTGTGAGACAGATGGAATTTCATCATTACGAGTGCTATAAACCATTGCTGATTGCTGATGGAGAAGATCCTCACCTGGCCTGGAACAGCGCTGTCGGCAGCAGCAATGGAGGAAACTGAAAGGCTAAAAAGATGGATATTTATAAATACCTGAATTAACTGAGCTGACCAACCATAAAACGGAAAAACTCAATGAAAGAGCAGCTTGTTTTGTAGCAAAATTTGCATATGAACCAGCCCAGAGTCATACAGACCTCAAGATGGGACATGCAGATGAAAAAAGGAATGGCAGCTTTCATAAACAACCTCTGAAATCCACCAATTCATCCAGAGGTAAAGGAAGCGAGCAGGGAATGTTTTGATTTTGAGGAGGTAGAAGATGCAAGAAATATCTGCTTTCTAAAAGGCAATGATGGACTTTATGGCATAAATGTAGAGTTGAACTGCCTGTCAGCTTCCACAGCAGCACATCCAACACCCACCAATGAATATATATCCCAAAGGGCAAAAGAGGACTGAACCTACTGCTGAGTGCCACACTGATATGTGGGCTTGCTTTGGAGGACTCCTTCTGGTGACAGACTCATGGTTTGTTTCTCTAAAACACAAATGCAGAGATAAAATATGGATTTGTCCTAAATACCTAGGCCAAGCCCCAAACCTGTGAAATAGATATTGTTTGCAAGAATCAAAAGGGAAATGTCAACTAGACCCCACAGGTATATCACTTTTCTGTGAAAATACATGCAGGTGCATATAAAGGGTTAGGACATCTGGAAGGGAGAATAATGGGGATTTATGGAGAGGATGGGCTCATGCTGAAATAGCTGCTGGTAGGGTTAGCTCCCCATGCCCTTGGAGGGAGGATTGAGGAGGGGTGGTGAAAGAGGGCATCATTCACAGCTGTTCTTATCTGCCTGGATTGCACTTTAAATCCCTATATCTGAACCAGAAAAAACCCAAAAGTTTTCTCTGCAGCAACTGAGCACGAAGCCACAGTGGATGACGTCTCTGGAGGAAACAAGTATCCCATCCCTCGGACATGGGCTGCCAGAGCAGGGCAAGTGGGGTGGAAAGCTTAGTGGAGTGGGTGCACAGCAGCAATCTCTGCAGACAGGGATAGATGAACACAGTGAGGATCTGATTACCAGGAGAACAAAATAGGCAACGAGAAGCCTCAGAGAGCATCAAAGAGCAAATGAAACTTCATTGAAAGGAAGCCTGTGTTTTACAGCAAGAACAGGTGGTGGCCTCAAGTGCAAGAGAAGTTATTTCAGCCACTGGGTGCAGCATGACTTCATAACCAAGTATCTGTTGTCTTCTAAAACCAGAAGTGCTGTAAAATCGAAAGTGTAGTACTGGAGTACCTGGTGGGCAGGGAGAGGATTTACCTTATGGCTGTTCACTTGTGGCCCTTAAATAGGTCAGCCACCTCAGAGGCAACTAACTTATGAAATATAGTTTTAAGAACTATTATGATAGTTGCTCTCAAGTATTCAAATTCCTTTAGAGTCATCACATGAAAACCTGAGGTGACTTGGTACCAGGGAAAAAAGTCAGCGAGGACCATGAGAAATCTAAAAAGCCATGAGGTCATGGCAAGTGCTTTCCATTTGGACCATCTTAAAGATCATCAGTGCCACATCCTGTGACACTTTGGTACATAACGTGAAGGCTACTGGAGGGTGGACAGAAGGCTTCATCTTCGGGTCAGTGACTAGGGCAGAAAAGACTAAATTAGCTGATAAAAGAAAGGTAAGTTGTTGTGCTGGGAATAAAATATTTTCATCACTGTCTAGATGGGAAGTACTTTATTTTTCTGGCAGATCATAGTCCACTGAAAGAATTCTTCCATGGAAAAAATGCAGGCTGGCCAGTGCACCTGAATAGGAAATAGTCTGTAAGGTGAAGGCTAATGGAGGCATCCTCACTCTACCAGCACCTGGTATTGCAGAGATGGAATCTCTCAAAAAAGAGAGGACATCTCCATCCCCAGTGCAGGAAAGGGGTAGCTTGGACACAACACATGCTCTGTGCACAGTGAACACTGTTTTGCACTCAGATATCAAGAATTACACCAAATGCATTGGGTATTTTTTGGTCTAAAATATTTGCAGAGGTGATGAGGACCTGAGAAGCCCATCAGTGTGGTTTCCTGCGAGAAGCCCTCTCCTCCTGCTCCTCCCCAGCATCACTCGGATGCTCAGTGTGTAGGATCGACCTCTTGTGATTTAAAAATTTGTGCTGTGGGACATACACAGCCACAGAACAAGGATGTTCATGGTGACCTCAGAGGTCTCACTGCCACCTCAGAGAGAGTAAGCCAGTTGCAGCCACACAGAAACAACCCCTAGAGATTGTAGAGGTTGAAAAGTAATGATTATGGACATACCAAGGACCTTCTGAACAAAGATGGACTTAAATGTGCTCAAGCATTTTACTATACTCCAGCTTCAAACGATGTATCAGAGCTGCAAGAATGGGGATGTGAAGAAGATGATGAAAATGAGAAATAGATCCAGGTAGGCTTCTGAAGAATTTTTTGCCTCAGTTTTCACCAGCAAATGCTTCAGCCACACTGCCTAAGTTGCAGAAAACAAAGACAGAGACTAGGACAAGGAAGAACCACTCAATGTAGGAGAAGATCAAGTTCAAGACCAACTAAGGAATCTGAGGGTGCACAAGTCCATAGGACCTGATGAGATACTTCCATGCTTCCTGAAGGAATTGGTGGATCAAATGGCTAAACCACTATCCATCATCTTTGAGAAGTTGTAGCAGACTGGTGAAGTTCCCACTGACTGGAAAAGGGGAAACATAGACTCCATTTTCAAAGAGAAGTAAGGAAGAGCTAGGGAACTGGACCAGGCCCAGAGGAGAGCCACAAAGGTGATCAGAGGGATGGAACACCTCTCCTACAGAGACAGGCTGAGAGAGCTGGTGTTGTTCAGCCTGGAGAAGAGAAGCATCTGGGGAGAACTTAGAGCACCTTCCAGCGCCTAAAGGGGCTCCAAGAGAGCTGGAGAGGGACTTCTGACAAGGGCATGTAGTGATGGGACAAGTGGGAATGGCTTTGAACTGAAAGAGGATAGATTTAGATTCGATATTAGAAATTTTTTACTATAACAGTGGTGAGACACTGGAAGAGGTTTTCCAGAGAAGTTGTAGATGCCCTATCCCTGGAAGTGTTCAAGACCAGGTTGGACAGGGCTTGGAGCAACCTTGTCTAGTGGAAGGTGTCCCTGTCCATGGCAGGGGGTTGGAACGAAATGATCTTTAAGGTCTCTCCCAACCCAAACCACTTGATGATTCTGATTCCAAGTGGTGTCTGAGGGTTAAGATCATATCACAACCATGTGTCTACCAGATGGTGTTTAAATATTGATGCTTTGGCCCCTCCTGGTTGAAGGAGCTGAGGCCATGAGATATATGTGCACCACTTGGGCCCAAGGTGTTGGAACCTTCTCAGTTCCCTGGCTATTAAAGGGGGACACCACTGCCATGTGAAGGAGAGGACATGAGTGCCATGGGAAACAGGTACGAAATAAGTGACATGAAAGAGCCTCTGGTTTTTAATGCAATGCATATGAACTCTAGTTAATCATGTTGGTTGTTAATGCAATGGAGGAATAGAATACAGGTGTCACAGAAGTGTTAATATCTTAACCAAGGCATTATGGAATGCAACACCCTCATTGTCTCTTTTCTGCAGTTCTGTGATAAAAAAGGCAGCAGGTTCCCACCTGCAGTGCTGTGAGCAGTGTTTGGTTTTCTTCAGCCTCTTTGCTCAAGGAATCATTTTTTCCCCCCACCACCTTGGTTGAAGCCCTGAGGAGCCTAATCCTTTTTGGGTAAACTTGTTCCTTGGCTATATGAAGTTATTTCCTTTTACTCCCTTTCCTTTGTTTCAAGGAGAGCATATGAGAAAAGCTGGGCTAGATAGTCTGGAAGACTTTTATCTGCTCCCTGGAGGCACATCAGTCGGTGCAGCAGCCCTTGGGAAATGTTTGCGATTGCGTGGGTGCCAGATACGTGCCTTAACCCGATCAGCCCAGATTTGGGGCCTGCAAGTGCTCTTCGAGGAGGATACAAGGACCCGTGAAGGGAAAAGCTGAGCTGATCTGCTGATGGAGGTGGGCAGTGAAGTGTAGTCTCTTCTTCCTTCCACTCCCGTGTCCACACCAGCTCCTACCACTGAGCTGAGAGGTCAGGAAGACCATGCAGTGCAAGAGCCCAAAAGTAAACCCACACTGAGCTAGTTTGTGTCTGCAGTAAAGAAATAAATAAACCCCCATGCCAGTCGGCTGCTCAGCCGTGAGCGTGCAGCGAGGTGTGTGCCGTGCGTGGGACGGCAGCCTCCTTGCCAGCACCTCTCAAAACTGAGCACAAAAGAGCACGGTTTGGCTTAGCAGCTGCTTTTTGGAGTTGTCTCTGGCTGTCATTTTTGGGAAGGGATGGGGGCAGGGAAATTGGGTTGGGTGGCAGATGGTGTTAAACAGGAAAGGAGGCAGTGTTTGTTTGCAAACATGGCGAGGTGTCGTTCCATTATTGCCCGGCGCTCTTGACAAAATCCGTGTGGGAGCTTCCTGCCAGCTACCGCAACCCCGCAACGCTGCGCGGCAGATGAATCAACGCCAACCCGGGAGCGGGTCCTGCCCCAAATGTCCCCGCCGCGAGCAGGGGCGAACGCGGCAGAGATTCGCTGCCAGGCACGAGCGAGGACGGCGGTGCCCCGCGTTTCAAGGCTAGCACGGGGCACTGGCGGCGTGCCTCCAGCCAGCCTGCATCTCTAGCTCTTTGCTTCTCCCCCTCACGGTCCTCGGAGATGGAGCGATATCTGCAGGGAGAGGGAAGTGCCGCCCGCCGACGTTTGGGAGGCGGCGAGCTCGTCTCGCTGTGCCCACGCGGCGGGACCAGCGCTCAGCCACGCTGCTGCTTTCACTTCGTTCCTGAGGCAGGGAACAGGGATGTGGGAGGGTGTCACAGCCCTTCAGGGGTGGGCTCATTCTGCAGGTCCCTTCCAAGAGGGAGCCGTGCTGTGGGTGCTGAGAGAGACCCCGCCTGCATTGGGGAGCATCCTGCACCCTCAGCACCTCTCTGGGCATGCAGCGGTGAAGCCTCTGCACGTTTTGTAATCGGGTATAGCTATTGACAGCTCCTACAGAGCGAGGCGGGAGTCCCAGGAGTTTGGCATGTTTAGGAAAGTCAGCTTTGCCGTGATCACAAGTTAACTGATGGTGGGGTTGGGAGTGGAATCAGGGACTTTAGCCTTTCCTCTAAGGCCGTGGGTCACACTCAGCCTGACAGAGTGGCCGTCCCTGGTGCCAGATGTGGGCAGCACGAGGGGCCCAGCAGTGCCGTGCTGAGCCTGCTGCTGTTGACATCTCCCTGCCCGCAGGCCCATGGCAGCGTGAGTGCTGGGGAGACAGCACCCTGCTAATCCTGGGGCTGCAGCCAGGCTGCCTCCGTGGGCACTGAGTGGGTTAAGCACTGAGGAAGAGATGGCAGCTTTTATGAGCATTCCCCTAAGCCACCACAGAACCTCCTTTTTTAAAATTTTTCTGAAAACATGGTGTTTTAGGACACTGCTGCTTGTGCATCTCCTTTCCTCTCCTGCTGGGAGAGCCAGGATTGATGACTCAGAAATTGCTAAAAACATCACGCTCTGCACTGCCACAATCAGGAGTCTGCCTTAAAAATCATAAGATTTCTACCGAACAGAAATCAATTCTTCTCCCTTGTCCTCTAGTGTTTTTAACGTGGAGGTCATGCTTTAGTCCTCAGCTCTGAGGAATGCATGATTTTATTTGGTTTGTTTTTTAATGGAAAATAGGAGTTCCCATCTTGTCTCTGGGAGGGCTTGAGCACAGTACCAGGTTATGTGCATGTCCCATGAAAAATGGGAGTGCTGCCCACACTCAAGTGTAGGAAACACCAGGAAGGACAAATGCAAACACCCAATTCTGCACCATTAGCTTCTATATGAATATTAATGGCCAAGGCACCACTGCAGTGAGTCAAGATCCGGGGAGCCAGGTTGTCTCCAGATCCTGTGACCACTTGCCAACAGGAAAAATGAGTGAACTTTCACTGGCTGCTTTTCAGGGCTGGATATTGTACTTTAACGAACAATCAGAAGGCAACTAGCTGGAAAATAACTGGACCTTTAACAGCCTTGGTGCTTAATTTACCATGTACTTTTTCTTACATTCTCCCTCTCATTGCTGATATTATATCAGCATGACCGCCTCCCTGACATCGGTTCTATTCAGATACTGCTGTTTCATCTTGCCTCTGCTCCTCACTCTGCTTCCGTGGGCCATTTCACCAGGTCTGCCTCACCTGTCAGAGCAACCCATCACTGTCTCCTCAACCACAGCCCGTTAGGAAAGGCTGCATGCTGGAAACCTCCATCTCCACGGTCCAAACACCAGCTCCTCCATCGGATTCGGGGCCTGTTTCAGGGGTGCTGAGCCCACACGGTTGGTGGAAGGGGCCGTGCATGGCGGCTCTTTGGATGGAGTCATTTAAATCCGGGATTTATGTGTTCTCCACGCTTTAATTGCATCAAGGAATCTCTCGCTCTGGCAGTGCCTAATCTCTCTACATTTCACATGCTCTGCCCGCACAGTGTCAGGAGATGAATGGCCCATTCAGATGGGGAGTGCTTCACATCCAGATACGCTGACTTACAACGCTGATAGACTGGAGCAAGAGATGAAGGATAGCAGCAGGGACGGGTAACTTCTTGTGCCTACCAAACCTCATGGATTCCAAAATGAAATGCGCTCTGTGTTTATCTGTAAATGATGGCATTTTCACTCGCCTGACTTTTTCCATGCGTCTTCCAGCAGATCTCCTCCCTATTTGCTAGTCTCTAAACGATCTGCAAAGCATATCTTTGCCCTCAGGGTTTGCAGGGTGGTGCTCCAGAGCCAGCCTTGGTAGAACAGGCTGTTGAGGAAACCTGAAAGCTCTCTTTAGAATATGTATGTGAATATTGTTACTATTTGGCACTGAATCTGTCACCTGAAATGACTGAGATTTTCTTAATGGTGCATGCACATTCGGCTGGTTCCTTTTCTCTGCTCTCCTTAAAATACTTTCATTATTAAATACTGTGGAGCTGGAGTCCTAAATTTAAGTTTTTGGCGTTGTAACAAATAGGAAGAGACCATACCATACCATCAGACAGAGTGGGAGGAAAGAAGTGACTTTATCTTCATCAGAGGAGCTAACATTAAATAGTTTGCCCAAGGTCATACAGAAAATCTGTATCATCAGATCAGGGAACTAAAACCAGGTCTTTTTTCAGAGTTTTGATCATAGGACAAGTTTTATCATCCCAATCTGCTGTATTTTCACACTGAAATATATTATTTACCTCTAGAACGAGCAAAACTTGCTCACAAAGGATATTTACAAAGTGTTCCCATCCAGTCAGAAGATCCACTGTGGATAAGTTCAAATGTTCTCCTGTAGTTTGTGTATTTGCACTGAAGTGTTTGGAATAGATGAAGGAGTTAATTTGTATTGAGATATGGTACAGCACATGCAAAAACTGTCACATCAGACAAATTTAAGTAAATAAATAGATAAATAGAAGCACGAGTCAGAAGTTGGCTGATCTGAAATCTCAATGCTTATAAATCAGCCAATGTGAAGGTTCATCTGAGGAGGGAGTAGAAGGGAATGTGTCTCACTGAAACTGAAATGTTCTGTTTATTACAACCACCCAGATGATAGCTAGTAAATCATATTTGATTGCCTAATAAACATTAAGTTACTTGTGCAGAAGAGGAGCAGCTCTGGCAGAATTTGATGCTTAGCTTAGAGCAATCCCCACTCTGTCTGGGACTGGCTAAAGAATTCTCCTGCACAACTACTCCTTGGTGATTGAATCTCTCCATAATTTTCAGTCTGGAAGCTCTCTGTCAAGCTCATATGAAAATTCTTGGAATTCTGGAAACATTTCTGAGAAAAGAAAATCAGTTTTGGCCCACATCTATTTGTGAAGGGTGAGGTCAGGGAAGAGCACAGGGATGGGATGGAAAGGGAGGGGTGGTCTTCGCATTTCAGTTGCAGTCTTATGAAACACTTAGAGCGTGAAAATATGATGTAATTACACAGATTTGAGCAGTCAGGTACTTGAAAGTCAGGAAGAGAGGCCTGTCTGCCATAACCCAGGTGTGGTCCAGGGGAGGATGCGTGCATTCAGGTTTCAAAGATGCAAGGGACTCTGCCCTCTAACCCACCAGCTGCAGTTATGTTCCCAATGTTCGTTTTCTGTGATGAAGTTTCCTGGCCTTATCTTTCTGCCTGTACATGAACTGCCTTGGAAATGTTGACCAAGTATAGCTTAAATTATATCTTTCTCTTCTTCTGAGAATGCATGAAGAATAATATGAAGAATGATATGAAAATCTGGATTTTTTTTTTTTAACACAAAAATCTCAGTTGTAAATGTTGTCCTGTGTTTGAACAGAGCAGCAAATAACTGCCTTTAAAAGAAGGGTGGGGCTCTGAAATGGGTATAACAGTAAATTTGCTTGTTTATCATTGCAGGGAGTAACATGATGAGATGCTGTCTACTTTAATTTCCACTAATTTGGCAAGTTTCTGGAGTAACTCTAGGTCCAGATTTTTGGAAGATCTTGGAGGCTTTTGAGCATATCCGAAAATCTGGCTCTTATTTTAGGTGTCTAAACGGGAATCAAACACTTGTAAAACGTTCTAGCCCAGTTGTGGCTGCTGAGCACTTAGAAATATGGCCTTCAGTTGTTGTGAAAATCTGGCTGCTGGCATGTTTTAAGACTGAGAAAAACATGGCTGGAACATCAGGCCAAAGGAAACAATTTGTCTTGTAATGACAGGGTTGAGAGGGAGATGATATTCTTTTAAATACGTTCAGCACCTAGGTCTGGATGATCTCTGCTTCCAACTAGATGAGCATATAAAGACACTGGTAATGAGATTCATTACAGCAGCTTTCTAATCTCTTTCGCTACAAAATACATTACATTTGGAATTTAACTGTGTGTGCAGCACACCAGGTGGCCAAGCTGCTTTTACTGGGAGAAAATAAAGAAGCTGAAATGCACTGCTATGTAGTGCTCTTAATGCCTAATAATGTCATAGAGGAAGAAGTATGCTCCTGCTCTCTGTTGCTGATGACTGCCGAGCGAAGCACATGTTATACAAAGTCACATATGCTGGAGAATAACGCTGCTGTGGGAGCCCTTAGCTCACTGGTATGTGACACTGCAATGTGATTAGGAAAGAAATTACATACTGGCAAAGAGCTTTCCCCCATTTTGAGAGTGAGAGAGAAGAATCACCCCCTTGGAAATGTTATATCTGAGTGAATTTACTTTTCCATGGGCTGATATTCTTCTAAGGAAGAAGGATGTTCCAGCCACGGCTCAGCAGAAAGGACTTTTTTTTTTACTTTATAGGCCCAAGGTGGTCATGGGGCTGTGGAACAAATTTCACTTTGGGTGAAGTGGAGAGCATTTCTCCAGTTTCAGGGGAAATTTAGTCCGAGGTTTGTGTTGTGCTGAATTTGAATATGGAGACTTAAAAATAGGGCTTCTAGTTCACATCCCAGTCTCTGAGGTGTTCTTGCAAACGGTGGAGGTGTGTTGACATGGCAACTCCCTAAATCTAGCCCTGAGTGCTGTAAGCTTAGCTCCTGGCCTACCAGGACTCGGAACTCTTCTGATTGAAAGCCTGAGTCAAGGCTTTCTGTCCACTGAGAGTGATACTTTATCATGTAAGTGAAGTTGACCTATGGGTTTTTTTCTCCTAATTGCATAAAACCTCTTGAAAATTTTGCATTTTAATTTAATAAGAGCAGAGCTGGGCTGCTCACCTGTAGTACGTGGTCATGATAAAACTGTGGCAAACTCTTATTTCCCCCTTTTAATTCCTGAGCCTGCCATGATGCTGAATTCCTTTACCTTTCTCTTTCCCCCATCCTTTTTGGTTTTGATGGAAAGCTGCATACAGGCTGTGAGGCACAGTGCGAGTATTGAATGCTCTTCCCAGCTGTTTGCCATGGATCAGATTCGCTCTTTGCTGTGGGCTGGGATCCAGTTGCAGGACAGATGCTTTACAGTTTTGTTTATTGGATTTCCTACACAAAGGGTTGTGCTCCACATTGACTGGGAGCAGGTGGCTCGTAGAAAGGGAAAAAAAACCCATGCCGTGTTTTCGTATTTTTTTTTTTTTTGACTGTCTACGGATTCTTGTGACATACTGATTGCAGCTGGATGTGCAAAAAAGGCAGGGCTGGAGGTACCCATGAGACTGCCGTCCCATCACTCATACAAAAACACCGATGCTCCAGGACTTGTGTTTTTTCCAGAGCTCAGCGATGCTCGTGCCATGGCCCATGGGTGAGCTCAGCCAGCTCATGTCCCTTTACCTTCTCCCATAAGTTCTTATTTCTTGGGAAAGCTGCGGACTCTGTGGGTGCCTCTGGAAGTCTACCACATGAGATCCCAGCAATGCTGGAGAAACACCTAAGAGTGACCAAAATGCACCCAGCCCTCACCGCACAGCACCTACGCCCACACGTGCGTCCACCTGTGTAGCAGGTCTGCTTCCATCTCTTGTCACGTACAGGATGCCTGCCTGTCATTGCATGGAGAAAAATGTCGTTTTGGTGACAGTTATGTTGGATATTTCCTCAGTCTGTCTTCACTGCTGTCATGGACATTGCTTTGAATGGATTGAGAAATGAAGCTATGGAAATATGTAGGTAAATTGATTCACTTGAAAAGACAGCAGGAAACTGAATGGACCATTGAAGTCCAACTTTTGGGGTTGGCCCCAAATGGACCTGAGTAGTGCCTGTGCTCCCTTCATGGCCTTCTATTTCCTCCGTCGTGGGAACAGACATGAGCCCTTGTGTGGGCAAAATTTATGTGCCTCCCCATCCTTGCTGGCTCATAGCAATCATGTAAAGGTATGTGCAAGAAATTGCCCTTATGGGACTGAGGGATTGGTCCGTGAAATCCCACATCTCTGGAGACTCCAAAGGAAAGAGAAACAGCAGCAAAAAGTAGACTAGTTTGGGTAGAAATCCATAGAATATCCTCATCAAATAATTTTAAGGTGAAATTCAGGGCAGATATGGAGGGCTCTCCAAAAATAACCCTATAAAAGATTTGGGAGCCATTGCTGTCAGCACATGACAGCAGTGGGTTTGGATTTGGATCACTCTGAGCAACCTGCTCTGGTGGAAGGTGTCCCTGACCATGGCAGGAGGGTTGAAACTGAATGATCTTCAAGGTTGCTTCCAACCCAAGCCATTCCACAGTTCTGTGACTCTCAGCTTATGCAGTTAAAGGGTGAGATGAGGCACGTGGTCCCGGCAGCATGAAGAGCAGATGAGGAGCCATGATCCTTTTATTCATAGCTGTGATGATCAGTGTGTGAGCAATCCTGATGCCAGCATAGGCTTGTATAAACCAGTTGAGCCAATTAAGTGTGAGTAGGTGCAGATTTGGGAAAGATCAGCATCTATTAGTGGCAAAGTCACAAACAGGAAAAGGAGCTGACTTTCTGAGACTGCTCACAGCCAGCAGGTTGCCCGGCCCTGGGCATGACTGAAGAACTTCTGTGGAAATTTAGGAACTAAGGATAGAAATTACTTCACTTTAATAGACAGGGAGGTTAACAGGAGCCCGCTGGAACCCTTTAAATTGGCAAGAAGCCCCGTGGAGTCTGGGACATATTAAATGATTGTCCTGGTAACTCAAGGCACAGCTAGGCTGGAAGTGTTCACCTCTGTGTTGTGAATTCCTTAAATAACAAACACTGGACAAAACTCGATAAACAACCAGATCAAATCTCAGTGGAGAGGCACTAGAAAAGCAGTTCCACAGAAGCATCTCTGCGACAATGCTGTGTAAAGAGGAGAAAATCACACAGAGATGCAGGCTGGAGCTGATGTCTGCTCTGGAAGGATTTACTGTCAACATGGGCTGAAGTCTTTTGGGCAGGGCAGGTACTTTTGATTCAGTATTTTGAAGCAATATTTAGAAAACTTTTCCAAGGGCTGAATCAGTCTTTCAGACTCGTTTGATGGACCAGAAATGAACGTCATTCCCTATTAATGCCAAAAAACATTGTGTTCATGAGCTGTATGAAATGGAATTGCGGCTTGTGGAAAGGCCACAAGTGCTCCATTCCCATGTCTGAAGTACATGGGATTCCATGCAGCAAACCTCCTTTCTAAGCCTTCTTCACTGTCTGTTATTTCTTTTTATTGGGGAAAAGTTCAATGTCTCTGGATCACCACAAACTCAATGTCCTCCCTGAAGCACCATTGTATCTCCTGCTGATAGAAGTAGGTTCCTAAACTCCTGGCATGAATCTAAAATATGATGCCTTCAAGAAATCCCGGAGCTGGGATGACTGGGCCGGTCGACTTGGTCCCAGCAGAGTGGCAGGGATTAGAAGCTGTGGTAGGATGAGACCAAGCAGAGGCAGCTTGGAGGTACCCATGGGAAGCAGCTGAGCATCCCTCTCTCCTGGTGAATCCCAGTCTAGGCCCTGTGGATAAGGTTTATGGAGCAGTATGTGGCTTGGGGTGGAGGAGGGCTGTGGTGTTACACTGTTGGGTTTATGGGTGGGCCGGCTTTTGGGGGGATGTGAGAGCTGCAGACCATGGTGGGATCTATGGGATCACACATAGGAGGGCACCATGCCATACACAGGACTGAGGGATGTGGGGAGCAAACAGGGGAGAGCTGTGGGGCTGTGTGGATCGGTCAGAATTCACTCACAGACACTGAGGGTGCTGATGTATCCTGGATAAATACTGCTGTGACATTACTGTCCTTGAAAAGCAACAAAAAAAAGGTTATCTCTTATTTGGCCAAAATGGAGATCTCTGAGCCTTGTGGACATAGCACCCTTGTCACGTTTACGTGTGAACTGCTGGCTTTCCTCCAGCCTATCTGCACTTCTGCCTAAGCCCTTCTGCCAGACCCCTTATCCTGCACCACTTCGCTGTTTGCACCTTGCTGATGGCTTGTCAAGGCAGTGCACGGGAATGTCACCGCGCAGTTTGTCACTGTGGCACCCGAGTGGAAAAAGGCGGTAGTGACATGCAGGTCTTCTTCCCTGCCCGCCTCTTCCCTGCTCTGCTGCTCGTGGCACCACCACGACTCCTTCCAGCTCTTTATCACCCTTGGAGAAAGTGGATGTGACTGGGGGCATCTCCCAGGCGCTCCAGGTCTCTCCCATGGGTCAGAAGATGGAGTTCAGCTTTTTCCGACCATGGCACCATGATTCCCAACCCAGGGCAGTGGCACTGGAGGGTGCCTGGTCCCTGCTGTGGGTGCTAGAGGGCAGACAGCCCACCCAAACCCACTGTGGATATGGGCACTGATTTCTTCAGTGAAAAGAGAGGAGAAAAAAAAATCTTCTTTCCCAGTCTTATTCTCTGTCATCATGTCCACGTGCAAAACCAGCTAAAAGAAAGAAATACAACTGCTGCCCTCATGGCCTGTCATTAGTTGGGCTTTGTAAGGTTGTTTTTTTTTTTAGGATGAGGAAGCAGCAAGGTGGTTCAGGTACCAAACTGACATGATTTTGTCTATTCACCAAAGAATGTCAACAAAATCCTTTCTCTAGATGCAGTGGAGGCAATGAACAGGCATCCACATTGACTTAAAGAGCCCTAAGTGTAAGCAGCTTGTCTTTTTGTCTCTTCTTAGGACCTTATTCTTGCAAGACTTCATTTCACCAGCATAAATCCTTGGCTCATCATTGCCAAAACCAGGGAATTCCTCCTTTATGAGTCTTCAGACAGAGCCTGAGGCAGGGAAGACCCATGAGCAGCTCTACACGATGTATAGGGATCAACATGACTTGACCAAAGCCTGGCAGACTTCTTGGCTGTGATGGGGTCAAACTTGATATTAGATCCAAATCCTGTGAGCAAGGAGGACATGGACTCTGCAGATGAGCTCTGGAGGGTGGAGCAGTAGTGAGCTGTAGGCATTTACCGGAGGAAAATCAGCACTCATCAAATCAGTCAGCTTGCTGCTGGGTCTGGTTGTAAACAAGCTATTGCTGAATTGCCATCAAGTCTCAAAAGGACAATAGCGTGAGTGAAATACCAGTTTATGGTTGTGGGGGCTTTGAGTGGAGTGACCTCTACCCCTGGCCCCCAGGAAATGAGGCAGAGGAAGTTGGAGGGGGCTGGATCACCCACGCTTCAGTTATTCTTCTTGAAAATAGAGCACACACCAAAATATTACACTTAAAAGGTGAAAGAGAATACTTACCATGATTTAAAATACTCTCTTGCCTGCCCCTTAAGTATTTTTAAAACTGAAGGATAATGTCAGACCTTTGTCTTGCATGAAGAATGAGTTCATTTCCTATTGAAGTATGACTAGCAGAGCCAGCCTGGGGAGCACTGAGCTATTGGTGCAGCAGTGGGTAATTTGTACACTCTGCTGCATGCAGTTTGTCCTCCAAAAAACGTTGGCTGAGTCTTTAGCTTTTTCTCAAATCTTGGTCCTAGGAAAATCACTGAGATCTCTCCTGCTGCATTCAAGTGGGTGAAGATTCAGGCTGAGGGACTCTTCTGCCTATGTCTGGCTCTGCAGAGGGTGTTTGATTGTCCCATGGAAGTGAAAGAAGTGTGGTCTGTTGTAGGGAAGCCTCCTAGCGCTGCACCTTTCTCTGGAGCTGATTTTCCTAGAAATGGGAGCAAATTCCTGTGAGAAACAGGGTGGAGGATTTACACTCATATTGCTTCAGGTGTGATTCAGCTGGCCTAGTTTGTGCATCTAAAAGACAGCTTTAGTTGCAAGCTCGGAGAGAGTTTGAGTTTGAAGCAGTCAGTGAGGGCATCCTTTCTAGCCAAGTGAAGAGGGAAAGAGAATTCAGCTCCTCCAAGAAGTGCCCACGGAGTCCTTGCATTGTTTGAACTTGTTTCACCACCACAAAGAGAAAGCTCTGGCCCAGATGTTTAATTTACAGAAGCCTAGTGAATCTGTGATCAGACCCAAATCATCTAAATCAGGTCTGCTATCCTATGTCCTATGGTACATATCTGAGGACAAAGCAATGTGCTGCTGCAAGAATAATGTCAGCAGGATTTCTTAATCTCCTGGTTTCCTAGCTCCAGGGGGAGACAATGATCTGCACAGGTGACGAGTCAAGGTTTCTGATGCCACCTCCTGTGTTGGCATGGATTCTGCCAAGTGCAGGTGTAGATCAGCTTGATTGAAGGGTGAGAGGGACCTGTTGGACCTTGCTCAAACAGAGTTGAATGATCCTGGGGTAAACCAGCATCTGGAGGCTTTTTCTTTTTCTTTTTCTTTTTTTTTTTTTTTTTTAAACCTAATTCTGGCCATTTGGAAACATTGACTCGTTGCATTACTGCAGATAGAGCCTGTCTCTTTACACAGTGCAGCTCAGCTGGTCCTTCTTAGAGCTCTCAGCATCTCTTGTGGGCACTGGTTGCCGGACCAACGCATTGATGTGAAATTTTGGTCTCTGTAGGATTGTGTAAATGTGTCTTTCCCAAGTTTCCCTTGAAAATTGGACATATCCCTGGATTCAATTTGCTGGGACCTAAAAAGACAATGGGATGACAACAGGAAGGATTTGTAGGATGTGTGTTGCATGTCTCTGGAGTCAGCATCCTCACAACAGAGGGACAAAATTTGGTCCTGGCTGCAGGAACCTCGAGCTTGACACTCTGTCTCATAGCACCACCAAAACCACACAGTGTAAATGTTTATTGCCTTCTTCCCGTGGGCCTGTGGCTTGTGTTTTGTGTCCCAGCAATCCAGTGGGGAGGCCCTCCAGAGAGCAGGGTTATAAAGGAACCAGAGGCCAGATGTGCATGAGACTCCAGCCCAGAGAAAAGTCCCCGCAGTTTGACTCCGTCGGGGCTGCAGGGCATGGAGAACAAGGGAAAATTGAGTCAGCCCCAGGATGCCATCCGGTCTTTAGGGCAGACAAATGCATGTAATCTCAGCCGGGGCTGTAAAGCAGCATTGCTAGGCTGGAGGAGAGGAATGCGCGGCCGGGGAGCTGCGATAATGGAAGGAGGGGCTCGGGAGAAAGGGGAGAGGAGCGGCATTCGCTTTCCCTATCTGTGAACTTGATGCAGAGAGACATTCGTAGTTTCGAATAAGCAGTTCATTTATCTTAACTTAATGCCTTTTTACTCCATCGCTAGCAGAGTGATCCCAATTAAGGCAGCACAGCAGGGCTTCCTGTATAAACCTCCTAACACCGCCAGTTACGTTATTTGCTACAACCAGCCAGAGTTATGATCACCAGTGAAAAATAAGCTTCCTATCTGGCAGCTGGCCAGATTCATCCCAGCAAAGCAGCGGAGTAGCAGGGCTGGGAGAGGGAATGCATTGAAATGTAAAACAGTTAACATTTCTACAATACATGTCAGCATCCACCAAGCAGTGTGGGCAATTAAGTAATGTTGCATTGTACACTTCACCTTGGAAGAAAAGCTCATTTTGATAGAATAAAATACCCAAATGCCACAGACTCTGCTGCTGAATCCAAACCTAAAGCAGTGTTTTCCCTTCCATGCACAACGCCTAGCACAGAAATAAGAAGGGGGAATAAAGCAGCATGATTTTAGACTTAGAAGATAAGTAAAAGTGTGGGCCCTCTGCCAAGTTTCTCACCATTTAGCAGTGCTGGGATGGGATAAAGAGCAGATTTCTGACTGCTTCCCACAGCCACTCTTCTCATTTTGCAGAGCTGTTTTATATTAGAAAATGGTTGAAAATCTTTCATTGCATCTTCCCCCCCCCTCCCCCAGTTTTCTGTGGAAGCAGCTTCTCTAGGGGTCCTGACATCACTCTGCACGGGAGCAGTTTATTTGTAGGAAAGATAAAGCTCTTCAGTGGAGTGACCAGGGAGATTGGTTGTGGCTGCACGTCAGTCCTGCTGCACTACTGGTTTTTAAGGTAGGGTGTCCCAAAATTTAGTGTAATAGCACTGCTGGAATCCTGTGGACAGCCTTGAAACTGGGCAGTGACTTCACTGAAAAATCGAACAGTGTATGTGCATCTGGGCCATTAGTCCGAATAGCTGAACTCAAGAGATGAATGGAAATTGCCTGTTGCTTGAGTTCACCAAAAGGGAAAACCTGTCTTTACAGAAAAAAAAAAAAAAAAAAAAAAAAAAGAGGGAAAAAAGGATATAAGCAAAAAAATGTAGTCTCTAAATTCCTGTGGGTTCTATTAAAATTCTTCCTCTGCTGGTATGTTATTGGAGAGCCTTTAGCTTTGAGAACTGATTGTCCAGTCCTGCTGGCTTGTCTTTTAAAAAAACCTGGATGCTGACTGGAACCAGATGAAAAATTTTAGCTGAAATGTCTATTAGGAAACTAATTCTGGGAGATATTCAACAGACTTTCAGGCTCATTTCTGATACCCCCAGATGCCAAAATGGTAAAAGAGATACTGCACATGCTGCAGAGAAATAGAAGGAGAGCAATGGGGAAGGAGGGAGCAAAAATAAGTTGGCAAAAATGTTAACAACTCTGGGAGGCGGAACATTTTAACCAGGTCTTCTTTTCTCTTTGGTCCAGGAATCTCATGAATGCTACCGTTAGCTTAGTCACTAAACATAATATAATAATGTTATTCAAGGAATAAAGTTTCTAATTGCAGCTAAGTGAAGTTTCCAAGTGTTTTGAACACAAAACCTGTTGTTATTGAAATATAAAAGGGTTTTTTTGGTTTTTTCCTGAATCTCTCTCTTTGGGGATATTGTATCCTGGTGCTGCATCTTCCTTTGGTGTGGTATTTTGGAAATTGGGCTCAGATTCTGAAGGCAGGCTCTGCTCTTAACACTTTGATGGTGTAGGAGGCTGGCTTTGATATTTTGCATCAGTTCTGCTGAACCTATTTCAGGCTGCAGTTTGATGGTTTACACAAGAAAATAATCTGAAGAAAGTAACATTTAAAACCTGATTGTTCATGAGCTATCAAAGCCAGGAGAAATTGTGTGGAATGGGAGAACTGGGAATCCCAATTATGCAGAGATTCCCTTCTGGTCAGCAATTTTGTGCTTCCAACTAGTCACTGGTTTGTCATACTATACAGGGAATAATTTTTTCAGACATCCCAGAAGAACAAAACTGGGCTTCTCAGACAGCCAGGACTAAATTACTCCCAACAATGCTGTGTCTAACAGTGGGACATTCAGACTGCAACAGAGAGTCCTCCTAGAAAGTGTCCATGTGGCATTAGGGACATCTGAGCCACGGAGACTCCACTGAACTGAAATGTCAGACACAGAATGTCCTTCTCCCACCATTCCACTTTGGAGTTAAACACTACTGTTCCGGACATGTGTGCAAATTGTTTTCTGGGCTTTGCCTGACCATTTACCCAGGTAAGAACAAAGAACCTCCTGTTCTTTGTTTGAGGCAGAGCTCTGACACAGACAAAAAGTCCAGAAGGTCTCAGGCCCTGATCCTGCAAGGACTTTGCCCCCTGAACACATGGACTTAATTGGGACTACCTGAGCCTGTTGTTAAGCACACATGCAAGCCTTTCCCAGGCTGAACCCTGGATTAGTAACCAGGACAATAAACTGCAAGGGTGGCTTAGAATGCCAAGAAGAAGGTTTAAAATATTTAGGCTTCCGGGACCTGATTCCAAGGAAAAGAGATTCTGCATTCCCGTATTCTGAACTGATCTGTATGACATGGGGATGTTTCTGATGTTCCTGCAGCACTCTGTTAATCTCTATTCCTTGTATTAATTGGAAAATGAATGTACTGCCTGTGGTAGCAGCCTGGTTCCCCTTCGTGGAACAGCTCTGGTTGCATGGCAGCTCCAACCACAGGCTAGGATGATCCATGCTTTTCCTGGTTTGTTTTCTGTTGTTTCCTGTTTTTCTTACTCATCTCTTTGGACTTCTAATGATTGCGGTGGTCATGTTAGTTTGCAGCAGCATTCAAAGACCGTTCTGTGTTTCCTAAAAATGTTTGGATGTAAATCACCCTGATAATTGAATGCTGCAGTTGTTAATGTGTCCTGTTACACCCAAATCATGATCATTATGTCTCTTGTCTCTTTCTTCCAAACTTCTCTTTATCCAGCTAATACCCTTTTAATAACTTTTTAATCATCTGAAACTATTAAAGATGCAACTCCAAACACCTTCTTGTTTCCAATCTGGATTCCAAAATGGGACCCAGGAGCTTTAATTGTGTCTAGCTATGGAAAATCACTCCCTGTGTCACTGGGAGCTGTTCTGTGTGGGAGAATGGGTGATGGATCAGGCCAGATGAACTAGTCACTCACATTTTTGTCATGGCAACAAAGACGTTGAGGCACTGGAGTCGGTTCAGAGAAGGGCAACAGAGCTGAGGAATGGTCTGGAGCACAAGTCTGATAAGAAGCAGCTGAGGGAGCTGGAGTTGTTTAGCCCAGAGGAAGCTCAGAGGGGGACCTGATCACCCTACAACTACCTGGAAAGAGACTGTAGCCAGGTGAAGTTCAGTCTCTTCTCCCAAAGAACAAGCAATAGGATGGGAGAGAACAGCCTCAAGTTGTGCAGGGCAGGTGTAGATTGGACATAAAAATTTCTTTGCTGAAAGGTTGCAAAGCATTAGAACAGATTGCTCAGGGAAGTGGTAGAGTCACCATTCCTGGAAGTGCTCAAATAAACGTGGATTAATAAACACAGATTTGTCAGGTTGGGCGACTCATAGCCAACCCCTGCAACTGTGGTTTGTGAGGCTTTAGTCCACCCCGTTATAAAGCAATTCACATGCTGTTACTTGGAAAGATTCTTGGTCTGTTCAATAGGACAAATTCATTCTCTGCCTGATTTTGGTGAGTTTTACAGCAGCCCTGGATGTAACTCCCTGTGCTCAGCTGAGACAACTCTGGGTAAAGCCAGCAGTGGGGAGAGCTGCTCTGTCATTTGCTTAAGGATCACTGCTACAGGCACAAAACACTATCAGCAAAATGTCCCTAAATGTGAAATCCTATCACATGTTCTGAAGAATGATTACAGAAAATACCCCTGTGTAAGCTGAGATGCTGAGTAGCCCAGGTCCAGTGCCCCGAGTTCCAGTTCCTTGTGTGGTGCCCTGAAGATATTTTAGCCCAAAATAATCCACAATGAATTCTGTGAGCCAGGGCCTCTTCTGTGTACAAAAAGCCTGTGCTAATCTGTGATATGGGGAATAAATTCAGCCCATGGCTCGAATGCACTGTGCAGTCTCTGGGTTTCCTGAGCCGCTGTGAAATTGCACAAAGCAAAGCTCTGACAGCCCCAGCACACAGTGGTCACTCACCAACAAACTTACATGGCCCTTGATAGGGCCAAGATATGGAAAGATCCCAATCCTTTTGTCCCAGTTTCAGCAAGAGAAGAAATGAAGCTTAAAGCCTGTCTTTGCTCTCTCTAAATCTAGTTCCCTTGCCAAGATGGGTAAAATTCATCTCCACTATAAACATCTTCAAATATTTACATACAATAACAATTATGGGCATTTTGATTTAAATGATTAAAACACCAGGCTTGACTAGACACTAATTGCTATTGATTGTTTAATGATATTGTGGAATGGTAATGCAGGCTTCATATTGACAGTCAAAAGCAATTGACCGAAAAGTCATTATCCATTTTTAGCCTTACAAGTAAATTGCCTGAATTTTGATTGAAAAATATTGCACTAAAAGTAGAAGACCTCCTAAAGAAAAAGGATGAAAACTCTAACCTCCACATTACTGAAAGCATTTAAATTACTCTCCTGACCACACAGCAGGAATACAAGAAGAAATGTAACCTTCATTTCCAGAAGGAAGCTTTGACTACAGTCAGTGGTTAGAGCACTAATCTTTTGGTTCTGGGACTGGGATTTAAGTTCCTTCTCTGATTTTTATGTGCAGTATGTTTATGGCCTCATCTCACTCCTATAATTGGCATTGCATTTCATCACAAAACCATTATGCATAATTTAGCTGTGTTCTTCATAGGTCAGACCTGAGTAGAAGGTCACATTGGAGCTACCTAAACCATATGCATTCTGAAGATAAACACTAAATCTTGATTTTCATTTTGCTGCCAGTTCTTTTTCTTTTTTTCTTCTATCTTTTTTTTTTTTTTTTAATTTATTTATTTATTTTTATGGGAAAAGGGGAAGGGTGAATCCTGAAAAATGCTGTATTCTCTATAGCAGTATAGTTTTAGCATTCTCAGTGTATGTCATTAGGAATGCAGCTTACAGCAAAATATAGAAACCTGCTGGGTAAGGTCAAGGGTCCACAAACTCACTCTCTTTCTGATCATGGCCAGTATGGGAATTGTGATGATGTTATTTGAGTTAATGTTCCTCAAAGATGTATGTGAATTAAGGCAGAACCAAAGCAGAATCATGAACTCCAGGATGATGAACCTTTGGGAGGATCAGAGCTGGACTCAGCTCAAACAGAGCTAACCAGCTCCAAAGTAATCACCCTGATGTTGGCCAAGCCCAAATTCTGCATCTCATCTCTCCCACTCAGGTTAATGGTTGTCCAGGTTTCAAACCAGATCCAGTTCCAGGAGCCAGATTAATTGCCCCAGAGAAATGACCTCAATGGATTTCGGTTCAATGGTGGAATTCTGCCCCTCCCGAAAACACAAAGTCACAGTCAACATGTGAAACAGGAATGAACCTTGAATTAAAGGAGGGATTCGAGGAGATGAGGATTCCATTTGACTTGGTAATTTGAAAGGTGGGCATCAGCTAAATGATCTGAGTGTCCAGAAGTTTCCCAGATGAATGTTTTTCTGGAGTTCTCTACAAAGGGGTCAAAACAGGGCTGGCTGAATTACAGCGGTAAGATTTTTGGGCAGAGCCATACCGAAATCCAGCCATGCCTACAGTGTGGAGCCTGGCACCCACAGGGGCATATCCTGAATATTTTTTGTCTTTCTTTGCACTGGGATGAGCCATCTCCCATGATTAGACTGTCTCAATCATGTTCAATGGGGAAAACGGCTCCACCAGAAAACCCAGAAGAGAGAAGCACAATTTACGCACTTCAACTGGTTAAGGAAAACATGCCTTTTCTGTACCACTTCTTGTGATACTCAGAAATCTCTTCCAAGAAACTGAAAACAGTCACTATTCTGAGAGTACACAGAAATCTCATCTCTTCTCCTTGTTTGAAGCACAAAGCTATTTCATTACAGCTCTGAGAGGATGGGCTGCTAAATAGGATGCCTCAATCAATATTAAATCACAGCTGCTTCTCAGGCCCTAAGAACAAAAATACACACTTTGATAATGCTGCTGTGACCCCATTATATGACAGGTATAAACCATGGCAGCTAATGAGTTGTCACAAAATAATGTGGAAGGAACCAAATAAATTTATAAATAACAGCTTTGTTTTGAAACAATTCAGAATGTATTTTCTTAAATGAAATACTCAAAAATAACTCTTAAACACTTGTCTGCAGGAAATGTGGAAATATTTGCATATGCTAGAATTTAAAATGAAAATTAGTATTAGAAAGTATTACCTGCAAACCCAGCACAAATCATGATTTTCCAATCTAGGAATTCACTGAGGTTTGCTTCAATGTAAGACCAATGTTTTCAAATGTTTGTTTTCACTGGCAGACACCTAAAATCTAAACATAATCAACTAAAATTTGCTTGCTTTTTATAAGACTGTTGTACTTTCAATGGCTATAGAATCTGGGGCTAAAATTTATTCATTTTTTAAGGCCAGAAAACCTTTAGAACAGTTCATGAAAGCAAAACTAAAAATCCCATTGTTACCATATCAGTCCTAGTGGTATACCCAGCTAAGTATTCACTTCCAGAAAAAAAAAATCTCATTTTGTCTGGGATAACACCATTCATGGAGAATCTTTTTTGTTTGTTTTTTTTTGTATTCTGCTATATTTTTGCATTAGTTGACTTTTCGGAAAGGAGCATGGGCATTTTTCTGTTCAAAATGAACTGAACCTCCACATGCTGAATCTAGCAGATAAAATTTCTTTGCTAAAAAGCCCTTTAGGATCTGGTGTTCTTTCACCATGAAGATGCCTGATGATGCATAATTACCATTGAGATTGCTCAGTTCCGAAAGGCTGAGTTCCGAAAACTTTGGTCCTTTCATGCAACCTGGCAGACACTATTGCCCTGTTTGGGAATTAAAGGGGAAAACCAACTTCCTGTGGTGTTCAGGGGCACTGAGAATCTGGGAGTCAGGGACTCTGCTCCCTGCTTTTTGAATGAAAGAAGAGATGAGCCTAATCTGGGATGACAGCTTCCCTGATGTGTGCAGTTCTTCCCGGACACTGCGTCCATTCCCTGTGCTGTTCTTGCATGAAGAGCACGCATGAACCAGATGGGCTCCTCCTGTACATGAGCATTGCTGTGAGAGTGGAAAGCCACTGGCCAAGCTTCACTGCTTGATGTTTATTGTGCTGTTTCATTGGAATCATAGGTGCCTCATCCTGGGGAAGAATGGAGGTGATATTGCCCAACTCTCCTAAGACACCTAAGCCCTGGCTGCCACCACCCAGCAGTAACACATCCAGCCAGGAGGAAGACCCTGGTCTCGAAGTTGCGCTCAGCAGGAGGGGCATGGACCCTTTTTGTCCACCCCAATCAGAGCCCAGCAATGCTGGGACTGTCTCTGCCTTCACCCCTCTCCTAGGGCTGCAGAACAGCCAGGACTGGCAGACTCATAGGGCTGGCCAGAGGCAAAGGGAAAATCTAACTTTAGCCTAACCGTAAGGGCTCTGAGCTAGAGGAAATCAAAGCTGGGCTCCAGGCCCGGCTTCCTGGCAATCCCATGTCGTTTTCCTTAGCTCATCAAGGGAGGAACAGTGGAAAGGTCCATAGCAGGGACCAGGAGCCCAGGTGTTCTCCCTTGACCACCAGTCACTCCTTTCCCCAGTCTTCATGTAGTCCTTGGGAAATGTCCAAGGCATCCCACTGAGGATGAGCATTTAATCGCTAGAAAAATTAGCACCACGAACACTGACAGAGAGAATCCGCCACCCGTACCGCCATCTTCGCTGCAGCCCTGGTGACGTCTATGTACCTCCAGCAAAATACGACACAGCCATCATGTATTAAATCAAGAATGTCTGGTGATGGTTGGTGACCATACCTATGCAGCCAGCAAGTTTTGAGGCTTAGAGCCCTTAGACAGCTCCAGGGCAAGACAGTCTGTCTTGGTGTATACACAGCCTGTTTGGGGCTTTTGATGAATTTCGAGTGTTTAGGCCTCATTTGAAGCAGGATTTGAGCTATCTAGCTCCTTTTACAAATAACTAAATGTGGTTTATATGTTTGTGCCTTAGTATGTGGTCTTTTGATAGGATTCACAAGTATTGCTTTGGGAAATGAAATACTTTTGAAACGTCTGGCTAGGAAAATGCAATGGCTTTATTTCAAGTCACAGAAACTTTTGCAGTTTACGTTAGGACACTCAGTCACCACTTCTGGCCTACCCTATGCACACTGGAGTTAGAGATGGAGATAAGAGCTTTATATGTTTCTTTCCAAGATCTATTTTGTCTCAGGTGATGCATCCTCTACCCTTAAATTGAAAAGTTTCTATTTGAAACTGTGAAGATCCAATTATGGGCAGTGCTGTCTTCTGTATACACATTCCATCTATCTTTATATCTGACCTTTCTGGTTTTAACAAGAGGCTTATTAAACTTCTAATAGTAAGGCACTCTGAAAAAAAAAGCATGTAGGCACTTAAACTGCAGCTTTGTTTGTACTGCAGGCTGAGTATGCTGGAATGCAATGCAGATATTAATTACAATCCCTTTTGCTGTGCAATTAGAATAATATAGGAAATACCTGCCACTCTCCTGGCAGTAGCCCTGACCCAGAAAAGCACTTACATGTTGGAATAGTCCCATTCAAATGAGCAGGAATTTTATAGGATCAGAGTCAAAGGGTATGTGAAAGGGATTTTTTTGTAAGTATCTCAGAACATGTATGCATACACACATATATACCAGATTAATTTTTGTGCTGTTGTTTTTAAATACCTAAAAGAAAATTCTCTATGTTCTGAATATTGAGGTCAGATCTAAAAGGAGGCAAATGCTGTTCTTCACTTCACAGCATTTACTGTGAGGCATCTCTCTGTTTGATAATACTTCTACTAACCCACATGCAGCACCATGCCAAGGTGGCCATATACGACCCCTGGAGAAGAGCTGGCTGGTGGGATGAGTGGGACGAAGTTGTTCGTCCATCCATGTAGACATGCCCTTAGTCATGCTGAGAGAATCACATTTTAAAGAAAAAAAATTGAATTCCTAGATGAGAACATCCAGTTCTTTGGAAATTATGATAGTATAGTCTGAAGTTAGATCCAAAATTCATGGCTGACTATTCCCGCCAACAATCCAAGCCAAAATTCTTGACAGGAATAAATACCCTGGAACTCTTGGAGAGCTTGAGATCCAGACCAAATTTCTGCAACTTGCATTCCTCTCCAAGGGATTGCAAGGTATTTTTTAATTGAATTGCTGTTTTCTTCAAATAATGTAAGGTTTAGAATTTGCTCTTTCTCCTCCAACTCTGTTTTGTCACTCGCGAGCAATCCATACCAACATGTCCAGGTCAAGCATCCAAGGTTTCCAAACATATTCGCATTTTCCAAACAAGATTCGCTTAACTCTCTTTCCTTGTCTCAACTTAAAATAGGAATAAAAGTTCTGCTTGTTAGTAAAGTGCACATGAGATTTGCCCCTTTTGTTTTCAGTTAAGAATGAAAAAGTTAAAATTCTTAGCCCTTGTAGCTGCTAAGCTCTGATTCGACGCCACCAGCAAGGAAGGGGACAAGCACTGGTGATCAGGGGGTCAGAACTGTGGCTTCCTCCCTAGACATCTTCTGATTAACTGTACAGACATTCCCTTGCAGTCTTCATGCCTCAATCCTCCAAAAAATACATAGCTCTGTTTAATATTGCAGAGGAAACCTGATATATGAGGAAATCTGCAGAGTCAGGGCCCCAGTGAAGAAGGCATTGACCGAGAGAAGTGCAGGGAAGGAGCGGTTTGCTCATGGTCAGAATCAACCAGGAATGGCACCAGAAACAAAATCTCCTTAGAATCCGTCCACCAAACCCTCTTGAGTGGCTCCTTCGATGAAGAAGCTGTTGTTGTCCTCCCTGAAGGACACTTCGCAGCACTGCTGCAGGTGGTTTTTCACCTGGGAATGTGCAAATACAAGCTTTGAAGAGGTAGAGGCAGATAAAGAACATCTAGAGCTCGAGAGAGGCTGCAGCTGATGAAGCGAGAATGCAGGAAAGCAGAAAATCCTACAAGACCAGTTGGAGTCTCCTAATTCTATAACACCTGGCAAAGAGTTAAGCACTTCAAAGGCTCCAGCCTAACAGCCACACTCTTTGTGACTAGTTAGGGACTCTCTGGCCCATTCTTCACACTTTAGGAGGCCCCTCTCAAAGCAAATATACGTCAATAGTTTAGAGGCAGAAACTATCAAATCATGCTGTGTTTCTCAGGAACAGAGAGAAGAAACTAGTATAATGGGAAAAAGAAATGATCTCACCTGCCTGGCGGTAGAGAGGCATTTCTCACAACACTTAATCTAAGAACCAGTCTTAGCCGCTGGCCATATCTATCATTCATCACGATTTAATGAGAGAGGAATTGTTTCGCGTTGGGTGCAGAGCTGTGCAGCAGCAAGAACAGTAAACATTTTTGCACTTGTAGTGAAATTCTCTTACCTTTCTGGTTTTTTTCTTTGCTTTGTTATTTTTTCCCTCTTTTGACATATTCAGCACCACGCAGCAGGGAATAGTTTGGCTTTATTTAGAGCCGTACACTCTGTGTGCTTTGCAAAGTAATGGGTTGGTGTAGTGGCAGCAATGCAGTGTGCCGCTTGGACTGTCAGCTCAGCAAGGGCTCACCCGTGGATGTGGAGCCTGTGGAGATGGAGTGCTGGTCAGGGCATCAGGGAGATCCTCCTCCTTCAAGATTTTCAGTGGTAATTTGCCAGCAGGATAAAAATATGAGTTGCAAAAATCCCACTGGACCTTTGTGATCCTTTGCATTTGAGTGCTATTCCTGAGGCTGTGGTGCTATGAACACACAACTGAATCTCCAACAAGGTAATTCGGACACTGGATTCATTGTAGCTGGAGTGACACCAGGGTCCACACAGACCCATAACTACCTGTCCCTCCATCTTAGCCCTATGGCAGTGTCTGTTCAGGGTCCTGGTTTTTCTCTGCTTCACTCAGGACGTGAGGTGAAATCTCATCTTTTGGCCACTTCTTGTTTTCCATGTTCCTCCTGCTAATGTCAGGTGAACACAGAGGTGTCACCTTGTGTTTGAGCATGCTTGCCTTCCAAAATTTTCTCTCTCTTCAGCCAGTATATTGTAAAGGACAACATATATTCAAGGCCAAGCCTACTAATGTGAAAATCTGATACAGACAAGGCAACCCTAGCCAAGTTACCATGAAACTATATGGAAAAACATATCCCACTGACATCCAGACAACAACAAATTGCTATCAAAATATGGTTTTAGATATGTTATTTAGTGATGTCAAACCCAGCTCTCTAGAGATTTTGCTTTCTGGCAGATGAGTACAGTCAGAGGAATGACAGCCTCAGGTTTTGGTAGAAAAAACACTTGGCAAAATAGTGGGAACGTGAGTGCTTCTTAAAACATAAAGCCCATGCTGGGATGGGAAGGGAAGGGAAGGGAAGGGAAGGGAAGGGAAGGGAAGAGGCCTTTTAGGAAGGTGACTTTTCTTGCCTCTGTTGTCCCTCCAGGGCATGAGGATCACAGTGTTTGCCAGCCCTGTGATCCACCTAGTCCAAAATACAAAGTGGCAGTTAAATGAATAAAGTGTGAAGTAAAAGACATTCTTTTTCTCCCAAAATCTACTCGCCTCTAGACAGAGATTGGAACAATGTATCAAGAAACAATAGTACATCGAAAAATCACAGCCAATTATGGGGTGTAAAAGATGCTATGAAAAATGACACCCTTCCTCCCAAACATCAAGCCTCTCATCCGAAGGAAAAAGGTGACTGGGGAATAAAAAGGATGGTAATATTTAATATTACTAAGATGGACTTTGCCCCACTCCTTTTGCCCAAAGTGTTCTAGGAAACCCTGGGCTGCTTTTGGTTAGATTGAAAAGAAACAACCTGAGGCAAACACTCAATGTGGAAAACCTTCTCTTATACAGCCAAAAATTTGCAGAGTTATAGGAAATGGAAAACAGAACATTTTAATGAAAAGCATTGGCTTAGATTAGTAATAGGCAGTTTTAGCTTCTGTAATAACAGTATTGCTTATCCATGGATGAGATTACAAATAACCACATTTCTAAGAACAAATTATGGCATGTTCATAGGAGCTGCTCCAAAACCCCTTGAAGTCCATGCAAGCCTTTCCACTAATTTCACTGGATTTTCGCTTGGATCAAGACCAAGGACCTGAATTTGTTAAAACAGCTTAGGACAGGAGAGTGTTACTTTGAGCTAAAATTTGCAGCTAATTATGAAAATAGTTGGCCGTTGAAGTAATGTACAGGGAAACCACTGTTTGTTAATGAGAATAGCAGTGGGCTTAATATGTCTACCTAGAGGTAATAAATAAATGAGTCTCAGATTTAAAGTCTGGGTAGTTACCTGTAGCCAAGGTGAAAAAAACTCTAATATTCTTACATATGCTGTGTAGAAGGCACTGAATTTGATAAGGATTTTGGAGATTTGTCTGGAGACAATGGAGGTTTAATGGTTGAGTGTTTCGTTACAAACCTTCTTACACTAATGTTACTTCAATACGTTACTGGATTACAGACACCGGCTATAGATGCAAACAGCTATAGAACAAAATGTTGGATTTCAAAAAAGGACTTATGTCAAGATTCCAGTCTCACATTGCTTGACACAAAGCATCAAAACTCAGATCTTTGCATGTCCTGTTCCTATATGTCTTGTATGTACAACCCTTTTGAACTTTTAGGTGATTTTTGATCCAATTCAAATAGCTTTTTTTCTTTCATCCTGAAAATTTCAGTCTGTTTGATCACACTAGTGGAATAGTACAGTTTTCTTCCAGCAGATGAAACAACTCCTTTAAATTCTTGTGGGTGTTAAATGTCTACTACCCCAGTGCTAGTTGTTGTAAAAACTGATTCCAAGCTATGTTCCACCTGGAAATGCTTTCATTGGAAATTTCTTCAAGTCTTTTTATAGTGAGCAGGTTATTTTAGAGTTTTTCCTTTTCATTGGCTGTATAAATTCATAGACTGTGAATCGAATTCCTGTCTGAAGGCAGGTACAGGTCTTACTCTGAAGGTGCCTGGAACTGATTCTTTAGGGCATTAGCTACGTTTTGGTACTTTTGGTGTACAACTTAGCAGAGGAAGTTGCAGCCTCTCAGATGGGCTTACCAGAGGAAGTTGTACACCGTAACCAACGCATAGTCTGATTTCTGCTGTACATCTTTGCAGTTTGTAAAAAATAAAATTAAATAGTAGCCAGAATATCGAGCAGATCTGGGTAGCAACAAGTGCAGTGTGTGGTCATGGGCACTGGTGAGAACCCAATCTGCATGTGTGAGTCAATCTTCGTGAATATTGGGGTGGAGAACAGAGGTCCACAGTTCTGGGCAGGTGTATCTGGGCTGGATGCAGCACCCATGGCATCCCCAGCTCTCCCTTTACTTGCCAGGCATAGCTGACAAGAATCTCTTTTGAACAGCCCACCATTGCAGACGTGGTTGGGATTTATAAGGTCACTGGTTCTTGGTCTGTGCTGTGTGAGGGCAAGCAACGCTGCTTGGAGCTAAGGCAGAGCACAGAAGGGACTCAGGACAGCCTGTTTTTCTGGAAAGCCAAGGGAAGCGCTGTGTATCCAACAGATGCTGCAGCCCTTGTCGTGAACAGGAGATTAATTGAGATCTGCTTGGCCTCAGCTGAACCTGAAAGCAACCCTCCTTCCTTTTCCTCTGCCAGTCTTGGCCCAAAAACAGTGGAATACTTGTGTCTTGGAGTCGTCCTTTCCATTTGTGAGCCCTACACACACTCCCACAGGCAGAAACACAGAGACTACTAAATCAGGAATGTTCTCTCTTTGTAGGTGGGAGAAAGAAATGGGAAGGAAGAAGATGTACCTGGAGACAGGGTGGGGAAAAGCTACAGGGCTAATTTAGGAAAGATGGCTTACTTAGCACAACATACAAACACTCAAAGGGACAGTGTGCAGAAACACCCACCATCCTGGGGTGGAAGAGAGAACTCACACAAAAGAGCATTTGCAGAGCAGGGCTGTGAGTGAAGACATGGAGATGTCCTTCTTCCTCCACACCCAGAGTAGTTCCCTTGCAATCTTCCACCTTCTCCCCCAGTGGGGTGTTTTGAGGGTAATAATTAAGGTAGGTCAGGGAAAAAAGCAGATGTAGCACTTAGAATGGCTCAGGCAGGTAAAAGGTATCCCTTCTCTTCAGAGCAGTGAGTCAAAACTGACAAGGGTTGAGGTAGATGGTGGAAAGGGACAAAACTTCTGCATCTTCCCCAGGCCAAGGAGACAGGATGTGAGGCTGCTTGGGAGGGACCTTTAGGTGGTTTGAGGCACAACTGATGAGAAGTGAAATAGAATTTAGTAGCAGGGATGGCAGCAGGGCAGGTGAGGTCCAGCTGCTGGGCAAGGGGACAGGCAAAATTGTGGGCACAGAGAAGGATGGAAAGAATTGGCTTTCCATGGATTCCCAGATGACCCTGAAGGTGCATGCATTAAGAAGACTTGCTTTTTAGAGGTGACAGACTGATCTTTGAGACTCAGCCAGTCTTTCCCATCCAAAGTGGCCCATCCCATTGCATATATAGGATATTTGAATGGAAATAGGTAAAATCCAGAGCTGCTGAGAGGCTCTTGGCACAGCATGGCGAGCAGCACAGCCGCAGCAAGGGCAGCCTTGAGCCTTGTTGTGATTCTTCTTCCAAGGGAGCACGCTGCTGCTGAAACATCTGCAGCCTCTCAGATGGGCTGTTGTTGGGAAAACAGCAAGTAAGTGGCTGACTCTGAGATTTGAAGCAATAGAAGTCAGGAGAAAGACAGGAGGATGGGTCTGATCTGAATATCATTGACTGCAGAAGCACCAGCATAAACAGAGGTTCTTTGAAGAACCAGCTTTCCTCTTCCTTCTCCAAGCTACACAAGCATGGTTCACATGTGGAGCAGAGAGGAAATCCTTCCAGCTCCTGGTCATGTTCACAGCAAAACAGAAATCATTTTGGCTTTCAGTTAACAGCAAACCCTCAGACTTCTCAAAAAATTATTAAAAGACCCTCTTGTAGCTGAGAAATGTGGGAACAAACTCCGAGTCTTTCTGTTGTTTCAGTTTTCTTTATTAAAAAGTAAAAATACTAAAGGCCTTAATGCATTTGTCATGGGGGTGGGTTGTGCCATTCTGCTCCATCATCCTGCTGAGGCTGAAAGGACACGATAAGGGACCCTGATGCCATACAGCATCCAGCACGCTCTGGTGTTATTAATATTGCATTGTGAAGGCCTTTATCAGCTAGATTGCAACTGCAGTGGTGATAACACAAGGAGATTCCTGTGTATGATCAGTACAATAATAATTATGTAATTGTGCCCCAGAACTATGCTGTCATTGAAGAGGGCTCCGACATATAAAAAAATTCAGCGTCTGAATTCAAAAGTAATTCATTTGGCCAAAGTCCCTCTCACCAGTAACCTATTTTTCTGTCTATTGAGGAAAGAGGCTGATGATCTGCCTGCTCTGCTTGTTTAGGGATCACCTCCAAAATAATGCTCTTTATGAAAAATTTCAATCAGGTTTCAGACCTTATCACATTGCGGAGGCAGCTCTTCTCAGGGTCAGCGACGATTTACATATGTATGGTTTGCTGATCGCAACTCACTGTCAGCTGTTTTATTTTTGGATTTCTCATCTACTTTTCACAGGACAGACCACACAGTCTTGAGCTCAGCCTGGCGAAAAGTGACTGTAGGATTTCCAGCATGGCTTTTGGTGAGTTCAGTCCCTGTGTTACCACATCCACCAACTGATTTAGGATGCAAGATGGGATTTTTCTTTTTTTTTTTATCCTCCCACAGCTTTCGCTGCCAGTTTCCTGAAAATCAGAGCTTTAGGTTCATGCTTTAATAGAGATAATATCTTTTGTATTGGCAATTAAGCAGCATTAGAACTGAGCCATGTGTGTGTCTCAGACCACTGACACCAGGGCTAACCTATCACTGAAATCATCTTCTACCAACACAAAGCAAAATATTCCGTAAATCATCCACATAACTACTGAGAAATGGGTCTGAATTTTCCTTTTTACTTCATCACTTTTAAATTGCTTCTCTACTTTTCCTCCTTTTGCACTATTCAGCTGGAAAAATAGAATCATGCCACTGAATCTTGAGTTTGTGTTCGGGGAAGTCATCGTGTGTTTTCACAAAATACCATTAAATATCAACTTTGTAATCAGGACTGAAAGCAGGATAGGGCCCCAAAACAGCTTACCCCTTCCTGAATATCCAAAACAGGCTGCAGAACAAGGGGGTTTTTTGGACTCATAACACTTACATTCCTGAAAAGTGGCCAATTTCAAGCCATTTACCTGGGGCATGTGAACTCATATTTCAGCGCCTCAAGCAGGGGAAGGCGCCCGTTAAGCGTCTTAACCCCATTTCTGTCACTGAGAGAAAATAGTTATAAACTGCCTTATTTTTGAGAATCTGGACCTTGTTGAAGTGAATTAGGAGTACTCAGACCTATGAACCAGGGCCAGGTACGTACCCAGCAGCATGCACAGAGCAGTCTTGCTGGCATGAGTGGGGTTGGGACAGGCATCTGATATTAAAATGTCTCTTCTGAGTCTGGTCTTGGCTTTTATTTACCTCATTTGCACTTCTTAAAAGGGAGATAATGACTGTGAAAGGCACTGACTGAAATGACTGAGCAAGTCAAGAGCAATTGTTCTTCCTCTTCACTTCGAGGGAAAGAAACCTGATGGAGAATGGAAATGTTTTCTGTCAGAAAGACTCATCTTTGTGACATTTTACTGTGATATCAAGCAAGACATGCCTTGTATTGCCCATCTTACACAACCTCTGATTAATCCCATTAACTTCAGGATCCTGCTCACGTGCCTAAATCTAACCACGTGTCCAAGCACTGTGCTAAACTGGGAGCGTGGTGCTCTGCTTCTCCACTCATGAAGACAATTTGGTTTAATGGCAAGTTCACCTGAGCTTCTTGAATCCATTTGGAAAACAGCAGCCTAATGTGGAATACTTTGCCTTTTGTTTCCTGTATTTCTTTGAGCCAGGTAAGGATACAGGCAGCAAAGAATTAGTGACCATGCAGCATCCAAGTGTAACACACCCAAACACTTTAACAATGTAATTGAGCAAAAAACTTCATTAACCCTGTTTGTGTGGGTTTTATTTTCTCGTCTTAAACCCCGCTTTTCCTCCTGCTGCTTCTTGTGTCTCATGACAGCACCTCAGGGCTTCAGTCATGACAGATGTCTCTCCTGCTTACACAAATGCTGAGAGAGGATTCCTGCCTTGAAGGGATTGTGATCTAATAGGAGATAATGCAGCAAAGATGCAGCAGGGAAAGAAGGAAAGGGAAAGAAGCAACACTGAGAGCATGAGAAGAGCACACACTGGCTTCGTTGGACGATTAAATGCTTAAAAGGACCATAACCCACAAGTATAGATAGTGTAAGAGCTAATGGGTCTGTTACAGCTTTTTCATTTCTTTCAATATTTGTTCCCTTTAAAAGATATTGAAGCCAGGTTTGGAGGATGTAATAGAGTAAGTTTTGTAATTTTTTGAAGAGCGGCAGGTTGTTCTTGTTTTTTTTTTACCCCTTCATCTTTTTAACACCTTTCCATGTGTCTAGAAATTCTGAAAAAAATGAGTCAGTAGGACAGCAAATTCATCAGTAAAGCTCCCTTTGATCTCCTCAGAATAGATGTCTGCAGATATTCCCTCAAGTCCCCTGTCCACTTCTTATTGACAGGTTTGACTGCAACTAAACGGTAGGAGGCCAGAAACAATCTGTCAAAACTCCCTTTTTTTTGATGTTTCAGTAAACACAGCTCTTTAGGGATAACATCTGCTTCCTGAAGAAGACTTCCACTTTGGCAGAAAACCACTGATATTTACACACAAATTTCCTTTCTCTTCCCTTCTCCTCTCTTGTCCTGCCTTTCCTTCTCTTCCCATTATGAATTTTTCTCTTGATATCCTCCTAAAGTTGATGTTGTTGCCCATTACCTAGCAAGGCCAGGTTGGATGGGGCTTTGAGCAATCTGGTCTAGTGGAAGGTGTCCCTGTCCATGGCAGGGAGGGTGGAACCAGGTGATTTTTGAGGTCTTTTCCAGCCCAAATCACCCTACTACTCTCCAATTCTATAACTCCGTCCTTACACACAGATTACTTGCTAAATGAAGCAATTCAGAGGAGGCTACAGCTCCAACTGCTCTGGCTCCAGTGCAATAAAAGGGAGTGGAAGATGAAGTTGACTGGGATACAAACCCCCAAATAGATAAATAAGCAAAGTTTGGGGGCTAGGACTGCTCCCTCATTTTAAAATTGTCCAAACTTGCATTTATTCTAAAAAGTATGTTTATAAGGTGGGCTATTATACTTTATGCACATCAGACTTACTGCCTGAATCTTGGCTGGTCACTCTCAGCTCCCTCTGTAGAGCGTGGAGGTCTAGACCAGGAAGCCAATAATTCATTTCATCCTGATTTAGGTACTTAAAATGGATCAGAGAATCCTGCCTTAGGTGCTTGTCTCCACTGACTGTGAGGGAATGGCTGTGTGACCAGCCCACTGTGACATCTGCTCACAGGCACCTGGAGGTTAGCAAGGCAGATTCTGCCTTCTCAGGCTGATTCCTCAATTTTTATTTCAGTCTACCTGGTTTTGTGCCTCTTTCTTCTTTGTTAGCTAATGAAACTAAATTCTGTCTTCAGATGCTGCGAGATGGGCCTGGGAGGATTGGATTTAATTATCACAAAAGTTGCAAATATTTACATTTCTACTGTTGTATACCGGCAGGTGTGCCTTTTCTTGTGGAAATACCTCACTGTGTTTGTTTGATATAGACATCAAAAAATCTGTTTCATATCCAAGTGGGTTTATTTACACCAACTATTCAGAAAATAATCATTTACTAGAGAAATAGTTTCTATTAATATTCATTATCATATGCCTTGAAAACCCATACACGAAATGTAATCACAGCCTGTATTAGTTCTGTAATTTGTGCACCTGACACGCAGTTGTTTAAGAGTCACACTGGTAGTAGTTTTGACAGAAACTCTCCCTTTGCAACATCCCATAGTATCCAGATAGGAAAGAAGAAATAGTGAAAAGATGTCTGTTGTTTCAATTGCAGTCCAAAAGAGCCAGCCAGGTTGAGCTCTCTGTAAAAATGAAGAGTTTTAAAAGCTTAACAGAGAAATTGGAGGAGGAAGAAGGTCCTGATGCACTGATGCTGTGTGTATATACTGAAGGGCTTCACTGAAACTGAGGAAGGGTTGGAAGATTTTAAACTTAACTTCAGCTTGGAAATTGAATTCAAAAAATAAACATCAAAATGTTTTTATTGTGGTTAAGTTGGAGATGGAGGAAAAGCAAAGTAAAACCTAGCTCAAGCAACTGATTTAGTGCTATGGCACGTTGAAAACTCAGCAACAGACACAAAAAAGAGGAAAAAGACTTAGGGGTGAGCTTCATCTCTCCTAACTTCAGGGATAGGATCCATCTCACTGAAATGTGGGTGTATAGAGAGTGATTCACTGACCAGACGTAGGAGTCTGCTTTACAGTGAGACAAATCGCTTCCTAGGCTCCACCGACCACGTTAAGCAGATCCCCGGAGCCAGCAGTGGGAGTGCAGACTTCCAGCTCACATGTAGACTCTTGCATTACACCATCCCACACTACCTCCTACCAGGCTGGCTTTGGGGACGGGATTTACTTCGTCTAATTTCAGACATCTCCACAGCGCACATCTACATCAAGCTGGTCACCCTGGGCTCCCTGAACAGTCAATGGAGAGACGCAGATATTTTTAGGGAATGAGTCACAGCAATGCAGATCTGTACCTCCCAACTGTTGGGCTACAAAGCCAAAGCCCCTCTTGCTTGGTCCTGTGATTGCTGTACACTCGTCTATATTTGAAAGAAGGAAAAGGAGACGCTGTCACCCCAGACTTGCTGTAACCTGAAGAACAAGGAGCTGCAGGCTGAGTTTTGCAGAAGGCTTGGAAGACAGGCTTTCCCCATCTGCAGATACTCCTCAGCTGGTTGGCTGTGCCTACAGCCAGCTCAACATGCAGTCCAGAGGGTGGCATTGCTGTCACCATGTCTGTGGCCCTGGTTCAGACACCAACATCTGCAGCCCAGTGCAATCCCAGACCTGTGGTGCCCCAGTCTTTGGGTTCAGAGCTTGATGTCCCTCCAGGCTCTTCCTAAGTGGTGCTGGAGCCCAGCTCTGCACTGTGGCTTCCACATCACGGCCAGGTAGCCAGAAGTGTCACCGTCACCCCAGTCGTAAGCACGTGTGTTCTCGCTGAGACTCAGGGCTCTTCTGGGCCACAGTCTTGCTAACACTGTTATTTCAGCAAGGTATTTGCCAGAGGAAATAGGTTATGGCAAACTTCATTGTGATTTTGCCTTTATCTTCACAAAGTCCTGAACTTGGGGAGATCCTGCTTTACCTATTCTCGGCTTCTAAGATCTTGTGCCACCAGTGCTCCCAGCTGCAAGACCAATAACAAAGGAAACAAAGCCCATCACATTGCTTCCCCCCTTTCCCCAATTCCTAAGGTCCCAAGGTGCCTTTCAAACTCCATATACATATTCCTGAGGAGACTTGTAGCCGTGATTCGAAGGACACTGAGTATCCAGTAGCCAGCTGGGCTGTTCAGCTGCTGTTTTGGACAGGAAGGGAAGAAAATTGCTAAATGCCAGGGAAAATGGAGAAAGAAATTTTGATAAGTAGGAATAATTACCTGAGCTGGGACAGAGCCAGGACATTGAAGCAAAATATCTTCATTGTTTGGGTTTCCCAGTGCCATTAAATCTTCTGAGATCAGGACTTTGGTCTTTTACTATGCATGAAAGGAGTCAGTTCTCCCTGAGCGATGGCACTGTTGGTGGGCTACAGTCTGAGCCAACAAAGGTCTCAAAATGTTTCCCTGTAGGACTTTGTGCCCGCCACTTCCAAATTTACTTGGTTCTAGGAGATGTCCAGAACCACTTCTTTTGAACAGGCAACTGTTGATTTAGTACCGAGCCACAGTTTTTCCAAGCGCAAAACACAAAATGTAACGAGCTGCACATTTGTCTCTGCATGGGGAGCTGCAGTCCAAATCCACCGGAGACAGGAAGAGCTAATTCAGCACTCTTGCTGAGCTCCATTAATCCACATATTTAATACAAACACAACGTTAGAACTAATTCAGGCTCTGATGTAGAAAGCAGATGTAAAGGGTGCATGTGTGTCAGAAAATCCAGCTTTTCAGATTACCCATCATTTGTGGTTTGGATGTTAATGTGGTAGTCAAACCTCTTAGGATTATCTACCTGTCAAGAAGAGAAAAGTAGTAGCATTTTCTGCTAGGCAAATGTTAAACCACATAAATGAAGTTAGTCCATTGCCAGCTGCCTTAGAGGATTGTCTAAGGATCCACTGTGGTTATCCTGTTTCAGAACTAAAACTTGTTTATCTAGCTAAGTGAATTTAATTATTTGGATTATGGATGGAGGGCAAGATCATCAAGAATGACTCCATTTTCTCTGCTTCAATGTCTGGGTGCTCAGCAAGGTTACACCAGAGGCCAAAATTTGGAGACTGAAGCACACCTAGGAGCTCTGCCCTGCTGGCCTCTCAAATGCTCATACAGGTATCCAAAAAAAAAAAAAAATTCTTATCCGGAGCCAAAGGCATGCAGAAATGTGTAAGGCAGAGACTAGCAGTTAACACCTCTAAATTTCTTTTCCATCCTGGAGGATCTGACCTCCTGAATTCCCTTTGTGTCTCACCTGTCAGGTCTTTACCGTGACATATTCCAGTTTGCCCTTGAAAGGGAGGTGTCTGCTGGGGGCAAAGCTGGGGCTGGTTTGAGCAGCAGTAGAGAGCAGACGAGATGAAAAGTATTCAACTGTGGCCACTGTGCAGTTTCCTGAAAATTCAGTGGAAAAGGATTCCTTTCCCCTGGACAAATGAATCCCTCCTTGTGCAGGGGCAGCCACCAGCACAGAACCTGACTGGGGCAGTAGAGGTGTCCCTGTGCTCCTGGGGAAGGCAGGGAAAACAAAGAGCAACATTACCATAAGGTAAAAACTCTTCGGTGGGGGAGGGATATTTAGTGCTGGTTCTTGTGATCTTTACCATCTGTAGAACAGATGGAGCTTCATTATGAGGAAGGGAACACCTTGAGAAGCATTATAATCTCACACCGGCCCGGAGAGAAGCAAAACCTGACTGCAGTCGAGATCTCTCTCAGGGAGGATTTCAGCTTGTGTTTATGGAGGTTTAGGGAGCAGGGAAAAGAACCTAATGAATGATTGGCTTAAAAAACCCACTGCCATTAATTTTATTAGCATGTGAGATGAGAAGAGCAGGAGTGGCTTTATTTAGTTCTCTATCTGAAATAGGCGAGTGTATATTTTTTAATCCTGGGAAGCCAGCCTCATGCTTGCACTTCAGAGCTGAAGTTAGCTGGGTGGTTTTTGCTTGCAGGGTTTGGTGCAAATGCTTTTATTTTTGCTTGCTTAACCTTTGTGCCTTCACCCTCTGTTTGCCCTTTGGAGCATCTCTGAATCTGGCATTCTTGCAAATCCCAAACTCTCAGCAGCAAATCTCAGCCTTACCCTCTGTGTTTTTTCTGCATTGGCATGCAAATACCAGGAAACTGTGAGATTCATTCAGCTTATGAGAGGTGGATGCAGCACAGACCCCCAGGAGGCTGCTCAGGCATTCCTGCCTCACATGGCCGGGGAGAGCCGTCTGCAGGGAGCCCTGGACCGGGGGGAAAGCAAACCTGAACCCCCTGGCAAGCTTGCACCTGGCTTCTGCACCTCAGAGCCATAAATCAGCATCAGCAGCCCTTTGGTTTCACCTCTGTCCTGACAACACACAGCTGAGCTTCAAGTGTGAAATGAAATCCAGGTGAGTTGGAGAGCGAGCACCAAAAAGCTTCAAATCCCTAAGGGTGAAGAAGTGCAGCTTTGGGACAACTGCTGTCACTCTTGATGATGTCCTAAAATTTCCCTCTACAAGTTCTCATGGTCACATATTCCCGATCTCAAAAACTGTAGCCGCTAAGATAACCTGGCGTGTTCTCACCACTCTTGCAATGACTGCGGTGTTTGCCTGCTAGAGGTCTGAGAAGCTTCTTGATGAAACATCTGTACAGAGCACAGGGCTGAGCAGCCAGAGCCCCTCTACAGCCTTTCTTCAGCTTCTCCATACAGCTTTTTTCCATGGCTGCCTTGTCTCTTCCCTGTGTTTATACAGTGCCTGGCACTACGGGGCTGGGGGCTCAGCTTGCCTGCAGCAAGCAGCCCCATCACACAATAAAGACATGCCTCTTCAGAAACTCTACCACCTTCCGTGAATAGCTGCAAGTTTGGTTCTGATCCAAGCAACCTTATCCACAAAGTACAGAGAGAACCTGTCATGGTGTGAAATACTGAACTCTGCCTCTATTTGGAGGAAAGCCACGATTTATCAAGCTGAACACCACAAGGAGCGGATCCGTCTGCCTACCTAAATCTTCCTTGCTAGTTAACAGCTAGGCAGGGAGTTTTGTCTTAAACATTTTTTTTTTCTTTTCCTTGTTATTTTTTAAAACTCGGATCATTTATTCAAAGTGTAATGACGGCAGTAGATGGGACTCATAACAGATTCAAAATTAACATAATGATATTTGATAATAATCATAACATTTCATAATATTGATTGCTGGAGAGAACTGACAGCAAAAGAATGTACCAGCTGTCTGTACGTGTAACATCTCCCAGCTTTTTAACTTTTTGTCTCCTGATGGGAAGTAGCAAACAGAAGCTTCATTCATTTATTTATTTGTTTATTTGGGGCTTGTTCATTCATAGACAGGTAAGTGAGACAGCAGAAAAACAAACTTTAAAGTCTCTTCTGAGGAAGATAAAGATGTAAAACCTGTGATCTGAGCCTAGATGTATTTTCTGACCTCACCACCTCTTGCTTGGCCATGCTTGAACATTCCAAAGAGACCGTGCTGATCCAGCACCTCTGGATGCCCCCTGGGACTCCCCGGGCTCCAGAAGCCCATGCCCAAGCCTGTGGATGGTGGCTGTGGCTGAGGCTGGTAAAAAGAAGGAACTCTTCCCTCACCTGGAGCCAGGAGCAGTGACACACTTTATACCAGTGTTACGAAATCCTTTTCCCCTCTTTACTCCTTCCAGCCTTGGAGTGGCTGTGTCCAAACTGCCTCTTGCCCGTGGCCAGGAGCATGAACCCCTGACAGGGACAAGGACAGAGAGCATGAGCCAGAAGACACCCCAGGGACAGTGCAGCCATGTTGGTCACTGCAGGCCAGCCCAGGACATGAAGCTGTGATTTTATTCATGGGTACACATGGAACCTGGATGCTTTGTGGGTTCTAATTCAATGGCACATTTCATCCTTTGCTGGGTAGAGCTGCCGTGGGGCTGGTGTGGCATTTCCATTGGCCAGATGTTTTGAATTTCTTCATTTTTACCTTAGTGGATGCCTGCAGATGCCAGGCAGGGATTTAACTTCCCAGGTGCTTAGCAATCTCTGAAAAGCTGTGTATGTCAAGAGGAACATTCAAAATCACGAGTCACATCAGCCAGCATTGTCTGGGGAAGTGAAGTGTTTCTCGAGAATACGCAAGTTTGAAGAAGAGAAATCAGCCTACCCCTCTCAAGCCTTATTCCAGCTCTTTAATTATAAAATCTTACGGTTGCTGAGCTTCTTTTGACCACTCAAAGGAGAATGAATTGCTAAATTCGTACTGTGGGGAATTTGTATTGTGGGAAATTATTACCACTCCTGCTACAACTTTAGGGTATAAACGCTCTTCCACGCTAAGGAACAGCTCAGAGGGTCTGTGCACGGGGATGTTCGTGTGTCTGAGCACGCCTGAGCTCCCAGCCCCCTGCTTTAACTCCTCTCCTACATGATGGGATTAGCTATAATGCAACCCTGGAAATTTTTGGTGAGCAATTTGTTATGCACATGCAATGTAATGAAGGGGAGGCAACATCTGTGGCTGGCATTTTCCATCATGCCAAGGAGTTTAACAGTGAAATCAGGGCTGAGATGCATTATCTGAGAGAGAAGGAGGGAAGGAATGGGGGAGAGAGAGTCTGTTGACTTAAGAATTCCTCCAAAGAGCATGGGATAAGAAAATAAGGAGGCTGGTGGAACAGTCAGTCCTTGTTTGGCTGGCTGACTGCAGATTGAACAGATCAAATATTTACTGGTGCTCCCAGTGCAGAAGAGTAGCTGGATCTCTGGGTGATTGGAAGCAAAGTGATACTGAGCCCTGTTAAAATATCATAATGCTTAATGCATAATGCATTTTTTCAGCCTTTATTCTGCTTTTCAGCTGTACCCTTGCTTGGGAAATCTGTTCATCACTGCAATTATTTTCTCCTTAGAGGAAGGTGAGCTGGGGAAGAAAAGACACATTAGGACTGGGGACGTGAATGATTTTGTGAGGGGGGGAAAGAAAGCACCATTGATGTGAGTGGAAAGAAACCCTTCCAGGGAAGAGTTCATCTGTTGCTGGCATTTCAACGGGCAGGAGAGGATGGAGGGACCCATCGCTCCCCAGTCCCTGCTGCAATTCCAGCAGCTCCAGTGCTGCTCGTTTCCTTCTCCCTGAGACACAGGACCAGCCTACATGGAAACCTCCTTTTGGCAGATGGTCCTGCAGAGCTTTGAACTGGCTTTTGCTGATGAGCTGTCCAAGCCCATGAAAACAAAGTGTTTATGGGTGCAAGTACAGCCCAAAAAATTGCACTGGTTTTAGGGACACCTGGTTTAGGATGGCAGCAGTGCCCAGGTCCCAGTCTGCCTGCTGGGAGATGTGCATAATGTGGCAGCTGTTATAAAGTCTGAAGATCTCCTTTACAGCAATCAGAGGAGCAAAAGGAAGACACACCCTGAGTTTCAGAATTGCTGAGATCCTTCAGTCTAATGACTTCAGCTGGATTTACAAACACTTGGCACATCTACAAGCTTTTCTTCTTGGAACAGTGGATGTAAAACGAGGGTGACGGCATTAAGTGTGGTAGGTGAAAGGAGAATGGGGCTCAAAAGACACATGTGCTTTAGCTTGGTGCTTTCCAGCCTTTTAAAGCCTCGGTAAAATCCTGAAGCTTTTACCTAATGTTGATTCATCCTTGCTCAAGGAAAACATTCTCTTGTTGCAGTGGATAAGTCGCCAGAGGAAATTCTTAAGGATTTGTCTGATAATGAAAAGATGATCAGAATGGCTGAGTAAAAAGCATAAAATGGTGAGAAAGCAGCAGCAGCAGAGTGGTTTGAAAACAACATGTTCACTTCTCTGTGTGTATAGCTCCACTGAATCTTTTGTGTAAACTCTCAGAATTCCTGGAAAAGAAAAATATCAACCAAAGGTGGCATTTTCCAGGAAACTCTTTTAAAAGAATCATCCTCATATTCATTCAGCAGACACTGCCAATACACTTGTGTGTGAAATTGTAAAGCCTCTTGAGAGAGCAGTTGAATTAAAGTTTGCAGTTGTTGGTTTGCGAGACAGAGGATTTTCCCAAATATATTGTGCTACAACCCCTTCCTCCCTTTTTTTCCTGTTGGTCCAAAAGTTGGTCATTTTAAGTAATTGGTTTGCCCAATCAATTTTTTTCTAGGAATAAGAATTAAACAATTCCTAAACATGAAAAATGGAAACTTTTGGAGTAGAAATGCTTTTGGAGTAGAACGATCATATATAAAGTTTAATGCAGTGATTCTTCCCAGTGCTGAAAGGTGAAAATCAGTTTATGAAGCATTTCCTGTGGTTATTTATCTGTGGATCTGTGGATTGAATAATTGACTTGATGGTGGTAGAACATGAAAATTAAAGATTCGGGAGTGAGAATTAGTAGAAAGCGAGCAAACTGCTCCGTGCCTAAATTCCTGCAGCAAGTCATTTAGTCATGGTCTCTGCTAATGGGCTACAACCCACAGTTTTTCATCCAGTGTGCTTTTAATTCTCATGTGTTTCACTTCTCGGGAGGGACTATGGAAGAGCCAGGTGAGAAGTTCTGCTGCTGTCCAGCTGGCATGCAGCTGCAGATTTCAGTCTGAATTGACCCATGCAGGAGACACTGATTTATTGAAGAGGATTGAACACATTAGAGATGGTCTGCTGGAGAGGAAAGAGTGTATTGAAACACTACGAGAATCTTCAGGGTCAGCCAGATTCAAAATGGATATCACAGCTGATATTAGTTAATAAACTACTGGGGGAATGGCAGGAGAAGAGAGGATTTTTGATCTTGCCAAGCGTGTCAGCTCGTTGGTAGGATGGTTGAAGTGCCTTAGATGCTCTCCATAAATGTCAGAGAAAAAAATGCACCTGCTGGGGGAAAACTTGGAGTGTGTGAGATCTGAATGCCTCGCTGGGGAGTCCTGACTCCCTCCATTACTGAAGCAGCCCAAAGAGATTAAATCTCCAGTTTAGATTCTCTAATGAGATGCTCTGTGAGGAGTCTTGAAATTGCCACATCCCAGAGCTGTTTTCTGAGGAGGGTGAATTTAGATCCCTGCTTTTCCATGCAGAGAAGGATGTCTCCCCAGGAGAAGGAGGAGAAAGGCTAAAGCCATACAAAGGAGAAGGAGGTTTAGAGCTTCTGAATGCATCCTGGTCTCTGCTTCTCATGCTAAGAAGCAATTGAAATATTAAAGGTAATAAAACATGATTTAGTTCATGCTGTGAACTTCAGTTATTTACTTCAGTTAACGCTTTGCATTTTATCTGCTGGGCCTCAGACTGTCTATGTTGATAAATCACCACGTTCCAAGTACAGAAGGGGAAAGAACACTTTATTTCATAACTGTTCAATTATGAAAGCAGGGGAGGAGGGGAAAATGCATGGATCAATATCACTTTTTCCAGAGTTATCAATATCTCTGGTGTCATCATTATTTTACCTTTTCTTAGCCAGGAATTCTCACCCCCATTTTAAAGGCAGAAGTAGCCTTTTGTCCAAGAAGTCAGGTGTAAAAATGAAGTTTCAAACTGAGGTTAACTTCTTCCACTCTACACAACTGCAGAGTAACACAGTGCTATGATTTAAAAAATATCTCCTCCACCCAGAGAGCGTCTGGACCCAAATTTTCCACGTAGACACCATGTGGCAGGTGGAGGTTATCAACAGCAACACAGTGGTGCTCAGAGAGGAACTGTTGTTGCAGCTTTGGGGGCCAACTCTTCAAATGACAAATTGTGACACTAACTGACTGAGTCTCCCATAATTAAATGGAAGGTTGAAAATTATTTCCTTTTCTTTCCCTTGCATTTCTATCCTTTTGCCACTCCCAACAAAGGACAAAATGTCAGTCATAACGTCAGCCCGGCAGAGCTTTGTCACTTTATCTCAGTTTTAAATGTTATTTGAATGTTAGCTCTTTACGTTAGCTTTTCTTTATTTGATATAAAAGGCAAACCAATCATAATAGGCATAAAACCCTCGTGAGAAGGTCATTAAATGCATATTGCTCACTGAAATGAACAGGGCATCTCCCATTCTATCTATCTGGTAAATAAATGCTGAAGGAAGTTTCTCTATCTTGCTGTTGTTTATACATTTTTAAGTGTACCCCGAGCTGGTATGAAGCGCCAGATTGACAGCTCTGCTTGTCGCCAGAATAGTGACAGAATAGTCTCCAGGCAGGGTGAGACACCATCATGCTAACGTGTTTCAAACCTGTTTCGGACCAGACTGGGACTAAAGAAAATGTGAGGGGTGAAAGATCCAGTGTGTGGCCCATAGAATCTTTTGTCTCTAACGTAGATGGTGGTTGCATGCGTCAGAATACAGAAAGAAAAAAAAGAAAAAGAAAAAAGAAAAGAAAACCGCATTAAAATATTTACTAAGCAAAGGCTTGGCCAAGATTTACAAATACAGTGATTTCAGTGGGGTTGGATGCCATTATCTGTGTGTGTGCACATTAACACACCTTAGAGAGGTGATTTTCAGAAACCATAGAGCGCTCCTCTGTGAAAACTGTGCTTCTAAAACAGCACACCTCTCCCTCAAAACCTAAACAATCCTCCTGAGTATCCAGCTGACGTATAAACAGGACATGAAAATGCCAATAGCTTGTGGCAAGTGGGAAGTTTCACTCTCTAAATTGCCTTTGGTTTCTACCCAACCAAGCATTCATTAGAATGGAAAGAAATCCCCAGACCCACAGGTTGCTAGGAAGTCCATTTGAAACTTGAATAATTACCAGGGACCTGTTAGTATTCCCAGACCAGGAGTCAAGTAGGTGCTTTTCCTGATGCTCCTGCTTTTGGCAAAGTGGGGGGATTTAAAACTGCCCAGACCCTCATCAGTTCTCACAGATCAATTGTGAAACTCTGGATCGAAAATTGGGTCAAGTCCATCCTGATGAAGCTGAAGGTTGCACAGCAAAGCACATGAAAGAATCTATAAATTTGTGTATCTATACATTATCGCTACCAATAGAAACAGAAATTTCTTTGACCTCCATGCTCATTTGGGGTAGAAAAAGGAAAAAAGTACTTTTTTAATAAGAGAGGTAACATGGCTCATAGGAAAATTGGTGTTTAGAGGTTTGATGAGGATGTCCTCTTTAAATAGAAGGTGGGGTAAGATAAACCAATGCTTCCATGTTTAAACCTGCAGGTGACACTTCTGATGGACAAAGCAGCAACATGGGTGTTTTTCACCTTGCCAAGGCAGCAGTTCACAGGCCAGGAGATGTCATGTCAGCTCTTGGGGGAGTTACATAATAAACTCCAATCTGTGGCTGAAAAAACCTGTAATCCTTCCATTTATTTCCTCCACAGGAGCTGCTGCCAGGGCAGAGCTCGGCAGAGGTTGCTGCAGCCCAGGGGCTGGTGCTGGTGGGCTCCTGAGAGATCTGTGCACACCAAGGCAGCCACAGGGAGGGGAACCCAACTGTGTTGCTTCATCAGCTCTTGCGATTAATTGCATTTAATTGCAGGACCAAACAATAGTAATTGATGAATTAATGAGTTGGCATGAGATGATTAAGAAAGAGAACATGATGTGGCTTTCAGAGCCTTATGACTGACACTGTGATGTGAAAGGGAAGAAAAGCAGGAAAGAGCAAATGTTTCCATCCACCCATTTTACCTTCCTGTCCTCAGGAATCAGAAAGGCTCATGGGCAAAGAGCTCCTGCGAGAGCTAAGGCTCATCATAGGAAACAAATCTTGCAGGGAAGAACCTGCAGTAGGTACAGGAGCAGGGATGGATGGGATGGGAGAAGGGCAGAATCATTTTCCCCGGAGCACCCCGAATTCCCAGTTGGATGCATGAATTTAGACTTCTTTGTGCTGGACACACATGGTTTTTCCTTGGACCAAACCCATGGCTCTGCTTTTAGGATAACTCATAGAAAAGTGTTTAACTTTACACTTACGCTAAAGTTCCCTCCAAATGGCTAGGACCTATCCAAGAACTCAAAAACAGCAAATGGATTTCTCTGCCTTTTTAAGGGCCACACCTCTTTTAGAAACTGGTTTTGAGCCATTTTTAGCCCACTGTGCATTTTGCTTAAGTCCTTTCTTGGCCACTACTGACTGGCTGCTTTTATATCAGGAATGTTCTCCGGCTTACCCTGGACAGCAACACTGCCCTGAATTGGGACCATGTGATCTTTATCATAAAATCTGATTCATTTTTGTCCTTTTCTTCTGCATATTACTCTTGTTTCCCTTGTTGCTAATCTTACAATGCTGGGAAGCACTCTGGCCTGGGACACCGAGCACATTCATATTGTGTTATACATCTCCTTCCTTCTTTGTGATGGATTTAGGGAAATTTGTGTCCATGACTGAGCCTGAAATGAAAAGCAATCCGTTGGCACTTCCATTTGGGTGAGGACCTGTAGACAAAATTCTACCTTTGAAAAGCTTTTGAGATCCCACAAGGCTTTCCATCTTACAAACCACATGCTTTTTGAGGAGAGAAAAGTTTGGGTGTCTTTCCTGGCACGTATCTGGGTGATTCCCGTTCAGATGTTGGGTTCATACCCGATGGACACTTAGCCAGGTTCAGCAAGCCAAGGAAGTGCTTGGCTGAGCAAGAGAGTTATTTGGGCCTTGAGTCATGGTGGAAATGAGCCTCCCTGAACCTTGAGGCCCCAGCCAGGGTTGTGAAATCACTGTGTGTCTGGAGATCTCTCCTCTTCTGTGAATAACAGCTTTGCTCAGTTGACTTTTAGAATCCCTCTTTTCGGTCCTAATGCTTCTACAACAACATCTTGGGGGAATTTATCTTAATCCACAACATGCTTATGTTTCTGTTCGTCATAGTCTAAATTTAGGCAAAGAGAAAACTACGGTCCACTTACTCTCCCTGCTGAAAAAAGAGGCTAACAGGGAGCTTTTACTATTTGCACAAGCTAATGGAGATGCATCTCCTAATTCCCCCTTTGTCTCACAGATTTGAAGCTGCTTCTTGCTTGCTGTTAGAGCTGGTAACTGATAATAAAGGTAGCAATTATTTTTACATTGCTGGATGCTCAGTGCAGAGGCTATGCAGGAGTGTCATTGCTAAACAGTATTCGATATTTATTCATGTATGTAAATTCCGCTGGCTGAAATCTTGACACATTCACAGCATCACATATTTCATTCAGTTTATCCTCTGTAATTGTTCCCAACTGCTCAACAGCTCTGAACGATGAGTCCCATTGAGAGCAGGAGGTACAATGAGTGTAGTGGCTGTTGCTTCATAAATAATCTCGGAACCCTGAGGACTGCAAATGACCTTCTTGCATTTGAGATTGGAGCAAGGAGTGCACTGCTTAAAAGCTGCTTGGTGGTTTTGACTTTTACAGTCTGAGTCACAGACGTGCTTCTTTACTTTGTCTTCTTGAGGAGAAGGTGGATGGCACAAAGGGGTATAAAGAACACAGGCTGTAAGAGGTGTGTAAGGGTCATTGCCGTAAACAAATTTGATATTTTAACTCTGGTTTGCTTTTTTTGTTTTAGTATTTGTTATACAGAATCAGATTGTGCAGTTGACAGGAGCTTCTTGTACCTTAGAAGAATTTTAGGAACAAAAATTTTAAAGTGGGTGTATTTAACAATGGTAGGGATCGAAGAGCATTAGGTTAGCATGCTACAGCTTTCATTTAAAATTTTTCTCCTGATTCTTTGTCTCTGTCTGGAAAGCATTTTGGCATGACTGACTTTATTCAGAAGGATTCAGTGGAATTTCTGAGCCTGACATGGTGGGCATGTGCAACACCCAGATTTTTTCCTAAAACTGTTTTCACATTGATGGTCCTGGCATCACTGGGAATACTTGGGAGCTATTCCTGAACTGCCTGGCATTTGTGCTGCAGAGCTAGTAGTGCTCTGCAGTGGTTCAGCCAAAGATAAGGCCAAGAAAATGGAGTTCTGACATGTTATTTGGGCACTGCTTTGTTTAGTTACCTCTCAGATACATCAATGCTGAAATTTCAGTCTCTCGTTGCTGCTATGCCCCAGGGTGCTGCCTGCCTCTGAAAGCTTCAGCTAGTTCAGCTGAGGGAAAGAGACCCCTCTGAGAGATCTGAGCTTTAATAAGACAGAGATTATGCCTCTCACCTTCACACAGGGCAATTTGGAAGGCACTGCTAAACATGTTGAAAGACAAAATCAAGAGGCGAATATTTTCACAAGGCAAATCAACACCAGCACAAGGAAAGGAGGAGAACAAAACACCCAAGATTTTTTAAACATATCTGCATATTGTTTGTTGCTTTAAGCGACGCTTGAGCATTGAAATGAAGCCCAGAGAGGAGGTGGAAGAATACAAACATTATTACTATGTGTAAACGTGGATGTTTTTGAAGGAAGGCTTGCCACAAATAATCACAGACTAGAAACTTGCACTGGGGAACCAAAAAGTGAATGGCTGGAGTCCCAAGCCCAGACAAGTGAAAGGTAATCAGCAGGCTCGATCTTGCAGAAGGAAAATAGTGAGGAGACTTGAACTCCCATTTAAAAACAAACAAAACTGATCTTGGCACAAATCCTGCCTAAAGTTTAAGAACAGCACAGTAGTGATTATCATCATGGAAGGAGAGGGAAACTGCTCCAGGCTCTGGCTGAAATTACAGCATTTTGTCTTCCACGTACCACTCCTCTGCAGCTCCCAGATCACTGCCTATGTGGCAAGAGGCTGTCGTTGAAACCTTGGCACAGCCACCGCATGCTACAGACAAGACACACTTGCTGAGCTGATGTTCATGGTCCTTTGACATTTGTTCTTTTTTATTGTTTTCTTTGAACTAGGTGATGTTAGACTGAAAGCATATGTTGGCTGCTTGTACAAAGAAATTCATGACCAACCAGCGCATATAAATTACAGCTGGTCTTGTTACTTCTTATTAATAAGAGCAAATTTGAGAGGATGTGGTTTGTGCTCACCCTGAGAAGGTTCTTACATTGTGTCTGCCTCCAGAGCAGGCTCCAGAGCTTGAGTTTTGTATTTCTGCTCTTCCATGATGTAACCTGGCCCATCTGCTAAGTTCAGGCTGCATCAGAAGCTTAGCAGGAGTTACTGTGGAGAGAGCGGAGTATGAATGATGAAAAGGAGCCTTGACCAGCTAAGCTGCAAAGGCATTTGACAAAAAAAGTCTGTGTCACTGTCACAGTAATTAATACTGAAGAGCATTTTGGTGCCATGAATATTGTACTTAAGGAATTATATCAGCATGTTAAAAATGCATCATGAGAGGGCACATTTCATTTGACTTAGCTTCAAAAAGGAGCAAGTAATAATACAATTACATAAAGTCATGCCAGCAGGGAAAATCATCCTTTCTTTTCTTAGATTGCTGTAACCAGACTCTTTCAATTATAGAGATCCCAAGAATGTGTCCATTTGTTAAATTTAAGCCTATCAAGACTCCAGTAATACTGCCCAGTGTTGCCAACTACTTATCAGGTATCTCAGATGGGTGATCTCAACAGAAAAATGAAACCTTTCCAAAAATTGCATGCTGACCCAAAGGTGTTTGACTGTGTCTTTTGTACAGTGTGCAGCTCTAGTCCTCCAAGCCAGAGAAAGATCCATTAGAACTACAAAAAAATATTGCTAAAAAAGGTGAGAGGGTTGCTTGCAAATATAAAAAGGCTTTATTACAAGAAGGCTACACCTGTGCTGGTAAATGAAATGGTCTGGGGCCCTGAGGACATGTAGCCCAGCCCAGCTTTCTTGTGGAAAAACCCTTGTTCTGCAACACCTAAACCCTTCTTCTGCAATAGAACTGCAATAGGTGGGTCTGCTCCCTGCCGCCTCCTGGCAGTTCCTGTTTGGATCTCTCCTGGGGAAGGTGTAGCAACTTCATTGCTGGAGAGTTTAGAGGTTAAAAAAAACAGGTTAAAAAACATCAGAAATAGTTAAGCTCTACCTGAACCTGCCCTGGGACTGGGACTCGGTATCTTTCTTCCAGCCTCAGCGCTTTCAGTTCTGTTGGTTTATAAATATAACACTTTTTGCCCTCAGACGTGCTACAATTTTTCCAGGCACTTTTCAAGTCTTACCTTTAACTCTCTTCTGAAGTGGCTGCAGGAGGTGGTGAAGTAATCCTTGTTCATAACAATCTTTGTATTGTCTGTCTGCACACAATGTCCCTTGGGATCCAGCCCCGGGATTGGATGTGTACTAGACGTGACTATTTTAGCTATCACCTTTCTATTTAAGCTGTAGGATGCTGCTCTGCTCTTGCTTTCATTTGATGGTGTCATCTGTCCTATTCTTCTTCCAGCTTTTTTGTTTGTTTTGTGTTTGAGGAAAGTTCCTTGATTCTGAACTAAATAGAGAGGTCACTAATGGAAACCCTGAATCTGAAACACCAGGAGGTGAGAGAAAAACTCTGCCCAGCTTGGAGGGACAACTTCTGGATTTGTTATGAAATCGGCCTTCATTTTTGTGCCTGTGGCAAGGGACAGTACCCTGGAAGCCCAGGGACATTGACTGCTCTGCGTACATCAGCTCCTGGCTCCATCTCCAGTGACCTGTACCCCGAGCAGTTCTTTGCACCAGGATGTGCTCAAGTTTTACATCCACCCCGTGTGGTTATTGATCTTCAGAGGGCAAAGAGCAGCAGGGAGATGGGAGGAGAGGGCGAGTGACACCAGGGGACAAAGCTGCCATCTGGGGACTGAGTTTCTGAGAGAATAAATGTTCCAGCTGAGCTTTGTGCTCTTCCCCATTAAGTGTTAGATGCCAAGACTGATTAATTCAGCCTTCTCTTGCTTTGTCATCGAAACCTTCATCGTGGTCTAAATTCATGAAAAACATGTTTCTTTTACCAACAAATTGATTTGATTTTCTTTGATAAATTATGAGTTATCATAAAAGAAGAAGCACTTTGTGTGCCTGGTGACAACTTCCTTTGAGGTAGAGCATATTAATCTACATCCTGCATTTGCTTTGAAGTCAGAACAAAATCCCGAATCGTGATGTGTGTGCATGAAAAAGAGACAGACAGCAAGCTCAGTTCTGTTCTGCTACATCTGTGTAAATCCAGATCAATGCCAAGGCTGCAACAAGGATAAGGATCGGGTCCAGCATGTTATCTCCATGTATATCCCATGCTTGGTAGGAAGCAGGAGACAGGAAAGGGAGAAGTGAAAATTCCCCATTTTGCCCAAATGTCATCTTGACGGTGAATGATGCGTTGACCGAAGGATGATCTTGCACATTAAAGGTAATACTGTGTACCTATAGAGAACAGCTTAAAGTGAACCAGTAATAAAAAAAGTCAAAGGAAGCACTTATGGTGGTAAATATTAGGGTGACACAGGCAAAATAAGTCAAAATGTTTTTCACTGGCACAGCATCAGGAAGATGTAGAGCTTGATTCTCCACTTGTACCAGCTTTACAGCCACATAATTCACTGGATGGCAATAAAAGAATCCTTGATTTGTGCTAGTTCAAGAGGGTCAAGCCATTACCCAAATTCTTAGTCCAGCCCTCTCATTTCCTTTTGCCATAATACAACCTCTTCTTTCCCAAATCTGCCATTAGGAAGCCTGTGAGTCTCCTGCTCTGACACTTCCAGCGCTGAGGGACTGGATATCTGAAGGAAAATCCTCCTGCCCTCTGACAGCATCCATGAGAAAGGAGTCAGATTCTATGTGTGGTTGTCAGCATCCCCTTTGCAAAACCCTTGTTCAAAGGCAATCTGCATAATGCTGAATGCAATGCTGCAGCCCATGGAAAAGTGAAGAAAGGGTAACAATGGAAGGGAGATAATTTACCTTTTGTTCACTATTCATCACTTCCCTTGCTCTCATCTCCTCTCACTCTTTTGGCCAAAGTATAGACCTAACTATCACCCTTGAATTTGGGTGTATATATAATAATGTCCAAGCACACCTTGGTAAAGGAGATCAACTGGGTAGGAAGAGGTTAATAGAGAGAGAGTGATGGATCAGGAAAAGAAATCTCAGACATCTGTGCTCAGATAACATGGGAAAACCACAGAATAAAATAAAGAGGTGGTGAAATCATTGGAAAGGACTGGTTTTATTATCATCATTGCTGGAGTCTGTACCACAGCCCGTAACGGCCAAAACCGCAGAAACAGCTGGTCCTCTTCTAGTGAGAGAGCTCCCTGCACTCAGAGTGGTGGGGATGTGCTCTGCAAAGGATGGGGACAGTGTACCCCACCCAGCATAGGGCCACTGGGGCAGGTTGGCCAGGACCTATTCCAGCTGAGGTTTTAGTATCTGCCCCACACTCTCTGGCAACCTGATTCAATGCTTGACCACTCTCACTGTAAAAAAGTTGCTATTTAATTCAAATGGAGTTGTACGTGTTTCAATTTACGCCCGTTGCCTGTTGTCCTGTCCCTGGACAGCACTGAGAAGAATCTGCTTTCACCTTCTTTACACCCTACATTAAGTATTTATCCACTACCGATTGCCTTCTTGCTCTTTACGTGTTTGGAAAAGGCTTCCAGGAAGATTTGCTCCATCATCATCCCAAGGAGCAAGGCAAGGCTGACTGGACTGTACTGAAGACCTTCGTGACATTTGCATTCTTCCAGTGCTCAGGAGTGGCTCCCAGTTGCCGTGACCTTCCAAAACTAATTTAGAGTGACATTGGGCCAGTCCTTCACTGCTCGTGGGTGCACACCGCAAGGTTCCAGGGACTTCTGTATGTTCAGATATTTTAAGTGTTCCCTAACCTGATGCTACTGTACCGACGGCAACTCTCCTTGCTCCACGCTTTGATACAAGCTTCTGGGATTCCTAAAGGCAAGACTTATCAGTGAAGACCAGAAAAAACCAGCACAGCATTCAGCCACAAAACACAACGCAGCCTTTCACTTTTTTAACATTGTAAATAATTGCAAGAAATGGTGTTTAAACTGGGATGAAACAATGTAGAATGTAGAGGCCAAGTAGCCGAGTGCCTGGAGAGGACACTAATGCAGCTCAGTCCTTCTTAGTGTTCATGTGATTGCCCAATAAATCCTTTTTTTACTGTAATAGCAGCCTCTTCGATCTATCAAGTATGTTACAACCACTAATGCCATGGTTTAGTTTTGTGCATTTTCCTAACAAGCCTATAAATACTGTAGAGTCTTGCTTATAAATACTCTCTTAATTACAGAAAAGGCTCTTGGGGTCTTCAAATGTCTTCCCTTTAAACACATATGGCTGAAGAATCTAAGGTGCTGCTCAGTGGGTGATAGTAAGGGAAACAAACAGAAAGGAAAATATGCAATTTGGATGGTTTTGGATCTATTTCAACCATTATTTTAGTGTGTGTTGTATGTAAGGGATCATTTGCATCTGTACAATCCTTGGCTTTTCTTAAAAAAAAAAAAAAAAAAAAGCTTTTTCTTTTTTTTCTGTGAAGGCAGGGTGAGAGGGGAAAGAATTGTTTCTGAATCTTATCAAGAAATAAAATAACACAAAGTACATTTTACAAAAGAAGAGGCACACTGTGCCTTTTTTTTCCACTGGCCTACAGCCTAAGGGAAACATTCACTGGCAAATCTAAAACTTGTTCAAAACCCTTTGGAGAAGCAGACTATTATTAAATTATTTATTTTATCTTTGAAGTGTTTCCATTTTTATACTGTTAAGGATTTCTCTGTAAAAGCCGGGGTGCCTGAGAATATTTGGCCTGTAGTGATCTTTGAAACATAAGCCTCTTTTTTTTCCTCTCTGCCTTTTCTTCTCCCCCACTCTCTCCGTCCCAGTTTCTTCCCAAAATGAATGAAGATCTGTCTGTTGCAGAGAGTCTGTACTCATTGGGGAAATTTAAGGAGATCTTAGTAGCTGGAAACAACTAGACCCTAGTTTGCACTGTTTGCTCATTTTTTTTTTTTTTTAGGAGAAACAAACCTGGCAGAATCTGAAAGGGTGGGAGACATACTCAAATGCTCTTGAGCACTTATTAAAATGTTATGTAATTAAGTGCTAAGATCATGCCTGTAGCAGTGTCTTTTGAAATAACTGTACTTGCTGGGACTCCTGAAACCAGCACAGGAGAGTAATTCATTTAAAAGGTTATTGGCCATAGAGGCATATGCCTTGGGGACCTGATTTAATGGGAGAACTCCCATTGACTTGCGTGGGCTTGGTTAGGGCCTGCTGTTGTTTCCTACACGGTCCTTGCAGGCTTGGAGGACGAAGAAATTGCGCAGCCATATGAGGAGCACAGAGCTTGGTGTCGGGGTGAGGTGCTGGTGTGACCCTGAGGCAGGTGGCAGCAGAGCTGGAGGGGCTGAGCCTCCGTGGGTGGTGGGTACAGGGCGCAGGAAGGATGCTCTGCTGGATGCTGGATGCAGCTCTGCTGCCAGCAGGAGCTGCACTACTTGAAGACACAGGGACCATCATTGTCTCTGCAGGATTCCTTACTGGATAGCAGAAAGAGGGAACACAATACCCAGGCTGGCATGTGAGCCTGGTAGAAATGTGCCTTTCAAAACAGCATGACAGGGCTTTCTTCTCAGTGTTGGTTTCCCAGTTATTCCAGGGAGGGTAACTCCGTTCTTGCTGCTACAGGCTCAGGGAGTGTTGGGGGAAACGGATGCAGAGGTGCAGCCTGGGCTCTGTGAGAACCTGAGTGTCTGCAGCTGCATCCCCCAGTGTGCGAGGTCCCACGCTGAGAGCACGAATTGTGTGGAGTTGTGTGTGTGGAGGAGCTCAGTAGCAGAAAGGATGAGTTCTCCCACAGTGGGATGGGGATTGTGTGTGTAAGAGAGCATTTCTGCCCAGCCAGGCTAAAGCTGAGCTCAGCAGGGAGGAGTGGGAAGGGCAGGGCAGGTCCCAGTGGCTGATGAGGCTGTTGGTGCTGTTTCCCACAGTGGTAACATCCCAGTTCGTACTAACCCATATCACTCAATGACCATCGTGGGGAATTCCTAGCTCCCAACATTGCTGGTAGTGAGATGTTTTCCATTTTAGTCAGATCTCTGATTAGAGGGCACAGCTAAAATGCATTGAAAGCACATACACAACTCTCCATTTATATTGCTGAACTTTATTCCACAAGGGAGGGCTTCTGTGCTGGTCTGTTTTGTTTTGTGCAGCCTCCTTTGCTGTCTTAACTGCATATGATGATTAGGTAAATGAGTATCTCTTTTCTGGAGAGTAATGGGTGTCTTTCTTCAGTGCAGGCTGGGTGGCAGTGGCTCATCTCACACTTTTATCACTCAGCATATTGCCTGTCATTAGAAATCTGCTCATCTTTCCTTCATTTCTGAGGCTGGTTAGGTGCACATGCCTGCAAATGCCTTCAGGTGCTGCTCCTGCTCCTACACCTCTCCTTTTACAAAATATTTGAAACTTAACATGCTAGAAGGGCATCTTGTGAAGGAGAATTCTGCTGCTACAAATTTAAAATCAGACTTCCATGATCTCTAGTGTCAGGTCTCTGCAAAGCCCAATCAGACACCTCTACAGACCTGAGTTTGGGCAACCACATATCTTCAATGAACTGGCAGCAATGGAATGAGATGGGATAGTTGTGGGAAGACTCACCACTTGATCTGACAGAACAATTCCCAATATGGGGTGAACCTGTGAATAGTTCTGGACAACTAGCAAGCCCCTACCAAACCAATTTTCTATGCCATGTGGTCTTTTAGATCCACAACTTTGACCCCAAAGCCAGAAGTGGTGGCTCATCAATCCATGGCTTCAGCTTTCTTCAGGATCCATGTTATGATGGGAAAGCATAGTAAGTCTAATACCGAGATGTCCTCTTCATATTTTCGCGAAATAACTCAAGTGAAGGTGAATAATGATTATAGGACCCGAAAGCAATGTCAAAATATTAATAATTGAGAGGTTGGTGTTATTCTGTGTACTCAGGACAATAGGCTAGCTTTTGGTTCCAGGGAAATCAGTGGAAGCCAGTGAAACCACATTTCAGCTCTCAAAAGGGCCAAGTTTGGAAGGGCCCCTCTAAAATCAAAGGAATTGTGTGTGTCTGGGAGCATCCCTGAGGCAACTGCTTCTGCTAGACTGAAGGATTTGCAGAAAAGGGTACAAGGAGAGAAGAAAAGACATTTTCCTTGTGTACAGCAGAAAAATCAGATCCAACAAACAACATTATTTTTATGTCCCCTGAACAACACTGTGGGTTTTTTTCAGTTTTTTAACATTTTCATCTACTACTTGCAAAGCCCTACACTCCGGCTCCTTCCTAGCAGATGGAAATTGGAGTGGAAGAGAAAAAAAAAAGGCTGCATGTGCTGGCATATCCATATGGCATTCAAGTGAGAAATCACTTGGAACATGGGGCCTTGTGTGGGGTCACAGCCTCCATACGTTCCATGACGGGTGCAAAGGGTCCTGAAACTTGTTGCTGCTGTAGCAGTGAGGGAAAGGGGTTGGTGTGGCACAGGCTGAAAATTGCTGACAGAGACGGAGGGGAAGGCAAGAGATATGAACATTCCCCAAGGTGTTTCGTTGCCTATCTGCCCCCAAAATCCCAGGCACCACTGGGAAGCCAGGCTGCTGCGTGATTTGCAGCCTCTTGCTGTAAAAAAGTAATTGCATCGGAGCAAATATACACCAGCTTTATCATGCGTGATAAACTCCATCTGAGCGAAACCCTCTCCAGCACGGAGGATCTGCAGAGGATGCTGCAAGCCATGTGGGGAGGGTTTCAGTGCTGCAGGAGGCTCGTGTGGGTTTTCTGCCTCTCCAGGAGGACATGTGAGGACTGCACGTGCTACGGCAGAGCACGGGTGGATAAAAGACATGTGTGTGCATTGTTCTGGGGGGCTCGGTGTCTTCCACTCGATTCATCTGAGCAGCTACTCTAATGACAGACCGGCTTCAAGCAGGGTCCTTTCCCTTGTCCTTTCGGTTATCTAAACCTGTTCTGAAGTCGTCTGGTGCTCCGTCCTTGGGTTCTCATTGGCTTCAGCAGGTTTGGCATCAGCCCTGTGTTCTCCTGTGTCTGTCTGTGATTCTCCTCGCTGTTTACATCTCTGTCTTATGTATTTATTTTCCCTAGTACCCACCTCTGCAATATATAAGGCAGGAATCATCCTTCACCATGCCAGTTTCTTTTGGCTTCTTTCCCGTGCGTGTTTGGCTTTGCACTTTTCCTCTTAAGTTACGGCTGGGATTCTCAGTTATCCTGCAATGTTGCTCTGACTCTGCAGAGAGGAAGGGTCTCCCGCCAGCTTCACTGGGAGCAGATTCAGAGCAGGGCTAAATTTTCCCAGGTATCCTACCTTATCCTGCAACAGAAACAGCCTGGAGTTGCTATGTATCCTCCAATGAACAAAAGGTAATTGGCTGTGACTTTCCCAGAAAATCAGAAGGGCTTGAGACACCCTTTCCCACCTGTCCAGGCTGAAGTGTTAGTTGTTGCGTCTCTAATAAGGAGTTAAAATAGAGGAGGTGGAAATAGCTTTTAGGAAAAGAATATCATATGCAAAAAGGAAACTAGCTGTGTTCAAAATGTATTCAGAATCATATATATAGATCTGGAATCAGAATCATATATATATGCATACATATATAAAATCATATAAATTCAGAATCAAGGCAATGGGCGTTTGCAGCGCAGAAATCCAACTGTATCCTTAAAAGAAGGGTGGCCAGCAGGTCAAGGGAGGTGATTCTCCTTCTCTTCTCCACTCTTGTGAGACTCCACCTGCAGTGCTGTGTCCAGCTCTGGGACCCTCAGCACAAGGAGGACATGGACCTCTAAGAACTAGTCCAGAGGTGTCCACAAAGATAATCAGAGGGCTGGATATTCACCTCTCCTATAGAGTTAGGCTGAGCAAGTTGGGATTGTTCATCCTGAAGAAGAGAAGGCTCTGGGGAGACCTTAGAGCCCCTCCCAGTACCTAAAGGGGCTCCAAAAGAGCTGGAGAGAGACTTTGGGCAAGGGCGCGGAGTGACAAGACAAGGGGGAATGGCTTCAAACTGACACAGGGTAGGTTTAGATTAGATATTAGGAAGAAATTCTTCCCTGTGAGGGTGGTGAGACATTGGAACAGGTTTCCCAGAGAAGCTGTGGTTGTCCCATCCCTTGAAGTGTTCCAGGCCAGGTTGGACAGGGTTTGGAGCAGCCTGGGATAATGGAAGGTGTCTCTGCCCACGGCAGGGAGTTTGGAACAAGATGATCTTCAAGGTCACCTCCAACCCAAACCATTTGATAGTTCTGTAATTCTATACCCACAGCCCCAAACTTCTATGTGTGTAAGTCAAGGGCACAATCCACTTGTTCACACCTAGAATGCCAAGAGGAGCCTGCAGAGAAGTCACAGGACTGCAGCATTTGCAGTCCTCAGGATCCTCCAAGGCCAGCTCTTGTTCAGCCTTTTGCAAGTTGGTTGCTGTGATCCTTCCCAAGCTCCTTCACAGGGAAAACCAGAGAACTGATTCTCCAAAATCCACTAAAGTGATGGGAAGCCTTGGCCTGAAATCCAGCTTTGTGCAAGACCTTAGTGTTAGTGATTCAGCTCCAGGCCAACAAACAGACATTAGATTTGTGCCCCTTATAGCTCTTTCCCAAAAAAATCTGCCCGTTTATGTGCCCTTATTTTATATTAAATATTAATCTTAGTTACAAGCTCTGAGATGGACCCTTCGTTAGTAACTATCTGTGAACTTCAACTGTTTCAATCAAGTTGGTTTTTACTTCTACTTTTTCCAAAGGAAAGAGCTTTGTAGAATATCACCCTGCTTATCATTTCCTTGCTTGGGCCTAACCAGTCCTTGGAGGGCCTTATAAGAGGTGTGCACCTGTAAGAATGTGTTCTTGTAGCAATAAAACAAAAGGTAACCACATCTAAATGCAGCTAACCCTCGTTAATCTATTGTGGACTGGAAGTCCAAGAAGTCAGTCATTATGTATGGACAGTTTTATACCAGGCATGAGTATTGCTTGGCATGGGTCCTTCTTTAATTGCATTATACAAACATAACAGAAAATTGACCCAAAGGGGGAAAACAATTTTATCCTTAGAACACTCTTCTGACTAAGTACAGAGCTTTTAATTAAATTCCCTATACAAAGTGACTGCCTGTCTCTCATGTTGAGCCTAATTGATATCAAAGCCATCCTTAAAATCAATATTTTTTTTCTGGAAAAAAGAGCAAATACCCTCTCCACCCCAACAGAATTCAATAAATAATTTGATAGTACTTGACTCCTAACTGTAATCTTTGTCTCATTTGAGCAGAATATAAAGTGAAAATTTGTCCCCACCGCCCCCCAGCATCCCCATTGCATCACAAATCAGGCACCGCAAAATGTCACTATTTCTCCTCAGCAGGTCTGCTGTTTCCATTTATTTCAGTGCACCATGCTGAGTAAGGGAGGAATTTGAAACCGTCAAGTGGCAACACATTTATGCGGCTTTTGTTACCTATTTTATATTTTTCACTTATTTATGATTACGGTTGCAATTGGATCCCATTAGAAGTCTCAGGAAGATCAAAGGCTTGTTAGAGCAGGCAGTAGACAAACCCACACTCCTCCAAGGCTGCTGGGGAGGGCTTGCAAGTGCACTGAACCCCAGCTGCAACCCCCCAGGCAGATGCCTAACTCTACTCCTAGAAAAAAGGGTGTGTGGGTCCCTGCAAGATGGGACCCCACTCTGAGATGGAAAACACCCAAATCAAGGAGCAGGCCTTGTTCCTTACCTTTGCTTTCTCCTCTCCTTCATCTGTCCTTCTTGTTTTGTGCAGGGACCTTGTCAATCTATCTCGTCAGAGCTGGCAAGAGAGTTGGCTCCCTTCGCCAGGAGCAGCTTATAAAACCAATGGAAAAGAGCACAAAAACTAAGCTAAATAATAAGGCAGTTGGTTTTGGGATTTTTATAATGATACAGCCAGGTTTAGTGAAGCATGGAGCTGAAAGCCTGGCATTGATTATTGCCCCACCAAAAAGATGGTCTAACCATAAGTCAAAGCAGAGCCACCATGTGCAGCCCTTTTGCAATGTCTGTTCCTGATAAAAGCAGGAATAATCTCTGCAGAGACCATTGCCTAGCGAGGGAGCACGGACTTGAAAGCTCAGCCCTGATCTCCAGTTTCTCTCTGTAATGTCTCTCTGTTGATATTGGCCCTCGGGGACTCTTGCTACAAGCACAATTTTCTTTCAAGAGCGTATGCTAATCGTGGCATTAAGGGTGTATTTATGATCTCTGGCTGGCTGTGGCAGGTAAGATTGGGAGGGAAGTGATACCGAGTCTGCAGACAGATCACACTCATAAAGCATGATTTTGTGCTTCCCCTGCACCGTGACACCCTGAAGCACGGGGATTAGCATAAAGAGAAACCCGCCTCAGTGTTATTGGAATAAAATTTCATCCACAGTCCAGGCAGCCAAGGCAGCTCCATGGACCTGGCCACATGTTTGTGTGTCGGAATAACAACCTGAGAGCTGGTTTTGCTAGGCAAACAGCAAGGCAGCCTGCTGTCCTGGGTTTGCGGAAAGCAGTGAGGCTGGGGGAAGACTGGTGGCATGGGAAGATTATGTTGTTTTACTTCATTGTGCCAGGTCCTTTATTCCAAGAAAAAAATCATTCATTTAGTCCTGAAGTTTGTTTTACTTCCAAAGTGATCTCGTGCTCTCGCACCTTCCTGTAGTCAAGTCAGGAACAAAATCTGGTAGTCGTAAAAGGAGATGGGAGCCAGCTAGTTCTCCTGAAACATCTCCTTTTGTGGCCTTTCTTTTTGGGGTGTTCATCCCACAGCCCTGTTAAAGCTTTGCTGCTGTCTTTGGCAGATGAACACGATCGAAGTGCCGTGTGAGGGTGTTTGTGCACACCTGGGAGTGCGGCTGCCCGAGGGGAGCGGAGCCAGCGGCCGCCACCGTGCACAAAAAGCCCTTGTGGACGGCGTGTGTTCAAACACACCACCGTTCCTCACCCAGCATAAACTCCTTTCAGCCACACGCAGTATAAATAAAATATTTAGCGGAGGCTGGCCGTGCGTCTGAATGCCAGGGGAAAGTGAGAAGGGCTGGAAATAAATATTGACGTGGAGGTGTCAAGGCTCGCGGGAAGGCAGGTGGATGTGGCGCTGTTTTATAGGCTCTGCAAAATGATCAGAGCCTGACTCTGCTCCCAGCTGCCGTGGTGTAAATCTGAAATAACTCTGCCGATGTTAGAGTTACACCACCTCAAAACTGCTGTGCATGAGCCTCTGTCCAGTGGGGTGGAGTATTTCAATGCTGTCAGGAAGAACCCCCCCTTCCCATTAATATTTATACAGTTCTTCTCAGGCATCTTCAGAAGACCCACCATAAAATTTCTGTTGCTGTAGGGAGAGCCCTGAAAGAACAATTTGCAGGCGGTTATCATCATTTTTAGGCATGGTAATTGAATTAGTAGTTATTTAATTATTATTATTAGTGTAATAAATACTTCTTACCTTCCTTGGTCCTTCAAAATGAAGCCTGAGGAAATCCCAGTAAGTGGGAAGAGCTCCATTTGGAGACAGTTATTAGGAAAACGCTGCAGCAAAGGAAGAACCAGAGGAAGTATCCACACCCACCCAGCAGGCAATTTCTGCACACTCTAACATATCGCAGAAGAAGCCACTTCCAGATGTGGATTTTGGTTCAGGGAGGAGTTACACTGGGAGCCAAAATTGCTGATTTATGTGTACGTATATATATTGGGTTTTGCTTCATTGAATACATGGCATAGAGCTCCCCAGTGTAACCAGTTAACTTTTCCAGGGACAAGTTTCTTCGAGTTAGGAGAAACATTTATTTCCTGATGGAGGCTGTGTAGTGACAACACAGCCTGCGAGGCAAAGCAGGTGGAAAGAAGGGTCCATCTTGGCCAGTCTTTAACACGAGCCCAAGAGATAAGTGTTTGCAGTGCAGCATGCCAAAGCCATGCGGCGAGATTTGTCTCCTACCCAAGCTAATGATGGAGCAATGTCACCATATGTGTGGTTAGTTTCCAGCAGCTCCTCACTTTTCCAGCACGAATGGAGGGTGACAGATTGTATATTAGACAAATTACTCTTCTCCTGAAAGCAGCCATCTCAGTGATATCCAAGGGCCTTCTTCACTCGCCCTTCACTGAACAATTTCTGCCCCATCGTTCAGAGCTCATTGTAATAAAAAAGTGGTCGGTAAGCAAGACTCACAGTGCTGCTCCTTAGCTCCCAGCCAGTGCTTCCCGAGGCTGTGCCTGGACCAGTGACCACAGCAGGCTGCCATCCATCCTCCCACCTCCCTGCCAACTGCCACGGCCATGCTGGCACCCACATGGGCAAACCTGTTTCTTCTGAAAAAAAACGGAGGCCACATCCCAGCTGTCGGCTGAGAGCAACCCTGCAGGTTCCAGCCAGGGAAGATGCTTGGTGGGGGACAGCACCAACATCTCCTGGAAGGGGTTTGAGCCAGGCTGGGTACCTGTGTCTAGCCTGGAATGGGTGATGGGAGGCGTCTCCAGACATTGCAAGTTGGATTTATTCCCTCATCTTAGGGCTGCTCCCAGGAAAGTCTCCAAAGACGCAGATCCATCAGCACTGTGGGAAGGCAATGGGGAACTGATGTCCTCAAGAGAAGCCTTAGCAGTTGCCTCAGACAGCAAATTCAGTAGTTGCCCTGGGGGCAAATACTGGAAGGCAAACAAGCTCCTTAAAAACACCATGTCCCGGGGAGCATTTTGGTAGAGATGAACTTTTTTTCACTGTGTTTTCAGCTTTCAGAGACAGATAGTGGTTCCCCTTGCAAGCTCAAAATTTTAAGGCCTTTTAGATGTTAAAGACTCATCTCAGTTACCAGCTGAACACCAAGTTCCCACTGGTCATTGCTTGTGGATACTGCGTGGAGGTCACCCAGCTGGTGACGACAACTGTCCTGTGAAGGAGCCCCCTCCAGGGCTGCCCTCCTCTGAGGACAAACCTGCAGGTTCCCTCAGCCAGATGTTGTCAGGGCCTGGTGCTCCATGTTACCCTCTGTTCATCGGCATTTGCTTTTGGCTCACATCATCCAGCACATCCTCCAGACACCACCCAAGCCCTAATTCTTGGGTTTTGTCTTTGGATCTCACTTCTGCCCTTCTCTTTGCCCCCTCCCAAAGGCTCTGCAGCTTCTCTCTGTCTCCAGGACATCACAATGGATAGTGCACTACCCTCTCATGGATAGATTTCAAACTCCTCCATCCACCAGAACTTTTGGCAAGATCCTTAGACCAATTAATAAGGCAGGAGACTTGCTAGCCACATCCAGATCTCTTTCTATTCCCTGCGCCCCTTGAATCAAAATAAAATACCTTTTTTTAATTTTTTTTTTTTTAATAACACAGACATCGGACTGGATCTTGCAGCTATTTTTATGAAGAGGCAGAGGAAATCTGTGCCAGTACGAGCTCTGGTTCCTTCATGTCCATGAATGCTTTAATTGGCTTCAGAGTTAGGAATGCATTAACAAAGCTGATTTCTGTGATTCCACGCATCTGGATTTCAGGGTGGGTTTTGGTTTTTTTTAGCTTGCCTAATCCTGCTTAAAGTCTTAAGATTTATTTGTATGTTTATAAGACACAGCTTTTCTCATTATATGTATGTTATAGTCACCATTAAAGTAATACAAACAAAAGCAAAACCAGAATGGACTTGCAAGCAGCTGATAATTAATTACGAGGACTTTTGAAAGGGTGGCTTAGCATCTTAAGCAATTCCTTTTGCTGCCAGATACACGGGCTTGTTTTATAAACTACAATCAATCTGCCATTGGGGGGAAAACTGCAAAATGAACTTTGTCATCTGAGCTCATTTTCAGTTTCAAAAACTGAAAGGCTTTGGAGTATAAAGTACTCTCTTCTTTTAATGTCAGTAAATAAGTTGATTTGTTTATATGGTTTTCGATACAAGTAAACTGCTTGCCATTTAAACAAGTTCAATCAGCTGTGAAAATTGACATTTTTAACCATAAAATCAGACTTCATCCTACCATGATATTAAATATTAAGGAATCATTTAAAGGACAGTATACATTTCAGAAACCTGCCTGGAGAGATGAATGCCAATTTCTGCCATTCAGAAGTATGTACAGAAAAAAAAAGCCCCCTTGGCTGGAGGCCTGCTGCTCTCTAAAAGCCACTTTACAGACTTATTCCAACATGGTAAATCATCGCTGCTCTAAGAAGACATTCAAGCTTCACATTCAGCCCTTGCGTGGCAAAAACACATCCTCAAAGAGGACGGGTGGGAAAAGGGCATTGTGTGCTGATGCTGTCTCTGATGGGGTGTCCATGGCTGTGGGAGGCTCAGGCAGGGCTCAGTGTCCTCTGCTCGCTGGGGCAGGGGTTTTGCAAGCCTGGGAGGCATCTGCCCAGCTGTGGAAGTGAGGAGTGGGATTTCCAGCTCCCCTTCCTCATCCATATGGCTGCGCTTGCAAGTGGCACTTGGAAATGGGACATTCCTCCTGTTTTCGAGACTTCAGAGGTCTGCTCATACTCCTCTGGCCCCCACATTTTATTTTTTTTTTTTCCCTTTTCCTTCCTTTCCCCCCCGTTTCAATCAAATTTTGGGGACAAAAACACCCCGTGCTGGTTCTGACCGGGCTTATAACTGAGACAGCTCTTCACAGCTCAACACCCCTGATGTCCTGCCTGTGCCAAAGGGGTCTCATTGTGTAAGGGGTTTCCTTCTGAATAGGACAAAGCAAAACAGCAAAGCACTGGGATTACTGGGCTGCTGAAGGGAGACAATGGGGAAACAAAACTCAGGCCGGAGAGACATTTATTTTTCAGAGGGGCATGGCTGCCCTTACACAATCCCTTTTAAAGCGCTGTGAAGTTTCTCTAACACAATCCAGTCCTGCAGCCAGACAGAAATCCAGCACGTTAAAAACCTTTTCATTCCATCTTTAATGTAAAAAATGTGCACTCATCTGCTACTGCAAACTGCGAGGGTATTTAAGGTATAGGAAGTCCTAACAGCAGGCTTTGGGGTGTCTGCTTGAGCTCCCCTGGATGTTTCAAGCACAGAATGATGACAGCAGTCAGCTCTTTCTGTGCTGACGAGCTGATGTGGAAATCCGAGAGGGTGCAGGTTTTGGTGATCTGCTGCCTGCTGACTGAGCACATCTCTGTCATTCACTGTCCTGTACTGGCTCGCTTTTGCCTTCCCACCTAGATTTTGGTTCTGTTTCCCCCAAACCATTTGACGTTTTTCCAGCTGGGGGCAAGGAGAGGGTACATCCCTCCCTTTCTGTCCTTGGCAGGGATTGGCATCTGCGGTGGGGTAAAAAGGGGGTGTTAATTCTGGGAGTGATGGGGATGCTGTTAGGGTCAAGGTTTGCTGCTTGTTGGGGATTCAGGTTGTGACTGTTTTTTCCCTTGTAGAAATATTCTCTGGATCACCCCCCTGTGCTGAAAGTTGACCTTGTAGCCATCCAGGAGCACTGAACGCTGTCTCACTTGTCACAAGGGCTGGGTATGAGCCCCCCAGATGACCCTGAGGGATTAATTTCCTCATAGCTTCCTACATGCCAGGCTGTGACTCTCTCCCTGCCCTGGGCATAATGGGAAAAATGCTGGAGAGAGAGCACTAACGCATCCCACGGGGCTGCTTGCTATAGGGCTAGCTCTTGGCACTCCTTTGTTCCCCCACAAAGGCATGTGGGATGGGGGGAAGCCAATCCCATCATAAGTAAACAAATGTGCTGAGTTAAATTTTTTAAATGGAGTCATAAATAAAGAACTATCATAGGAGAAATCCCTAAAGACACTGTTTTTGCTAAGGTTTTTTTAATGTTGGCAGCTTCAGCAACTTTTGGAGAGATGTCAGAGTAAATAGCCTGCGATCCTACAGCATCTTATAAAAGTCTTTAACAACAAGAAGATCTTTATGCTTTCATATTATGTGTGTTCCTAATAGACATTCTGTTCATGTCTCCTTATTTTATGTAGTGTAGAAAAAAATCATAATCCCTGTCTGCAGCATATCTCAAAATGTACATCTCTAGAAGTTTCTGACTTAAGAAAGAAAGAACTAGGTGCCTTTTGGACAAAGGATGATCAGGGTTTTCTGGAATTTGGAACATCCCATATCTTCTGCACCAGCCATAAAAGGGGAGGGAGGGGAAGAGATGTTTATTCTGTTTAAATTAGCAAACAGAAATTTACTTGAGACTTAATCACACTGTGAAGGTAAATTTCCTGATACACTATTAGAAGGCCCTTTCATCTTGCAGATTAAAGGCTACCTGGGGAAGCTGTTGCACAGTGAGGTAAAGGGTGCATCAACTCTCCTGGCTCAGTAAGTACAAGGAGGCCCATTTCACTTTCAAAGTGGACTAAATTTTTCTCATGAGTAGAATTACTACAAGCAGCATTAGTAGTGTGTGCTATATATTTATAACTTGTATTTGGGATAGGGTTGTTTTTCACCCAACAGAAGAGATCAAAACCATGATGAAATACAGTAGCTGAAAGATGAATATCTCAAAATTCAACCTAAAAATGAGCATACACACATAACTATAGGCATTTTTAGCTCCTGGAACAACTTACCTAAATTCCCCATCATCTGACAGCTTTAAATCAAGTCTGGATGTGTTCCTAGAAAATACACTAAATTAGCTAAAAGTCAAGAGTCTGATTCGTGATTCCCACAGGGAGAGTCTGCAGTCTACATTATGAAGGAGGTGAGACCAAATGGGCAGAATGGTCCCAGGGATGCTTGAAGCCAAAGAACAACATGTTCTACACCGCTCTCGACTGACTGCAACTCCCTTCAGAGAGAGTGACTTCATAAATCGCTTTTATTTCCTTGTGGTATCACTCGCTTTTTCCAGAGTTGAGCTCCTTCACCAAGGCTGGCAAGAAACTTTAGGGCTCAAGGTAAATGCAGGTTATCTGGGACTGCTGCTCCCATTCTCTGCACAGGTCCAGCTTGAGGGCATGATGCTTCTTAGAACCACAGTTCCATATAATTACAGGAGCTGTGCTGGTTGTGTATAGGGACAACTCAAGCCTTGCCTGTAGTGGAGCTACCTCCAGCCCTCTCTGAAAAAGGTCTTTCTCTTTTCCTGTGTTTGCAAACCATCACCAGAAGCTCAGTGTTTCCTGTAATGCTGTAAATTGTCAGACTGCTGCTTCCATGACTGTGTTTGGCCTGTACACTTTTCAACATTTCTTTCATGGATCTCTCTTGTCTTCATTTCAGGCTATTATCAAATCCATGCAAACTCACGACGGAGATAGTTAGCAACGCATTTCAATGAGGTAGGAATCATCCCAGCTACAATTGCATCTGGTTCTGCTGCAAAGGCATTTCAACCATCCCTACACAGATAACCTTGGAGACATTGTGAAGGCAGAGAAGGAGTTTGGAAAGGGTGCCTCTACCAAATCTGGAGAAGTGACTGCAACTGAGAGGGAGGCCTAATGAGCTTGGGTAGATTTCCATGTTCCTGCAGGTATTGAAGGTTTGATTAAAGCCAGGGCATCAATGTGGTGCTGCACAGTCAAGCCAGACCATTCAGAAGTAGATTAGACATCTCCCATTACTATGCATGTCCATTCTGTAGAGTGTTCATAGGACTGTCTAAAGAGGGCTAAGACTGGGCCAAAGGAATGACTGCCATCCTAGAAATCATGATAATTTCTTAATAAACCAATCTCTGACACTATGAAATGGTTTCCAGAGGCGGGTCTATTGCTTGGGATATTTAATTCTAGATCTGGAAACAATAAAAATCAGTGATAAGATATGACCATCCAAAAGGCAGCCTCCACTCCCCTTCCATTGAAACCATGAATGGAAAAATGGTGATGGATTTGCCATCCTGAGTAATTCTGAGGCCATCCCTGGCAGATGGCACTGGACCTGTTCTGCAAAATTACACCCAGACACCACCCTCCCTACTCCACAGCTTACGACTGCTACCAGCTACTGGGTGAGACACATTTCTCAAGCAAGCAGAACAAAATTCTTCAAACTTTCTGCTGAGCCACAAGGAAGTCATTGTTCCACTAGGACGTAACAAAGGGTGATTTAGATTATCCTGCTCATATCTGTGCTGGCCATGCTCCTTTGGCTTCCAAGGGCACTTAACAATTAAGAGGGCTTTTTGCACAAACAGCAGGGTAATAGACAGGGAGTTTTAAATGCATCTAAAATCTCGGCAGACAAATTTATATCCTTTGTGCACAGAGCTTCAGGAATTATCTTGGAGATTATGGTGTCTTTGAAGCGCAGAACATCCTGGATACCAAAAGCAAAAGGCAAGTACCAACTGGAAGTAGATGGAATTAGGGTTGCTTGGTTGTGTGGAGATGTGAAGTGAGGCTGGGTTCAGACAAGGACCTTCTTGTTGGATCGTGATTTTCTTGTTTACACTGTTCTGCATTAGCACTTTCTGATCCAGCAAATCTATTGTAGCTAAGCCACATGTGTGCCTGCTTATAATGGTTGGTAAAAGCCGAATTGGGAGTTCAGCAGTGACTAAGGGCACAGATATGCCTTGCCCACTCCCAGAACTGAGGAATTTGCAGCTGGAGCAATACGCTGGAGACCCAAAGTTACGTTCCCTGGGCAAAGTAAATTTTGTATATCGTAGTTCTAAAAGTTACAGTCAGCAGGTCATGGAAACTCCAGTGGGTCTATAAAAATCACAGATCTTCTTAAAGGGCCTTTGAAGAAAGCAAAACCAAATAAGCTGAATATGGGTTGACTTCCTGATTTGCTTCCCTTGTGTTTATCAGGACCCACACCCTGTCTCATTCCCTTTATGCTCTTTATACATCAAATGGCTGAATAGCTACTGCGAGTAAATCTGTCATTATGACCTTACCTTTTAGACCACCTTTCCTGTTGGATGTAATTTGTGGGATCTTAACTTTGCAGACCTAGGGCAATTTGGGTGATTGTGTTGATATGAATCGAAGCTTGTGCATTTTGAAATGCTGCGATCAAATAATCCCATCTGTACTTGGGAGTCTGCGGCAGGCTGACTTACTGTTGTCTTTTTGCAGTAATTATGGAACTGCCTTGGTATGGAACTGCATTTTGGCTGAGCTAAAGCTTAGTCCCCACAGCTTTCAGCTCCCTTGCAAGATGAGATTTGTAAACCCAATGGGAAACTTGGCGCTTTTGCTTTTTAATGATTTCTAGGAAGACTGACCACTTAGTGACAGCATCTCCTAATGTTTTCAAAACATCTCCAGTATTCTATACTTCAATATCCCTGTAAGCTTCCAAGCTGACAGGAAGGTATGTTTATCTCTAGCTCTTCCCTGATTTTTGGGCATTTCATTTTCTTTTTGTTAAGTACAGGAAGACCAAGAGAAGATTGCTGTCTTCTTCCAATTCAAGCTTTGCTCAAACTCCTGATAATGAAATGTGGTGTTGCCTGGTTTCTTCCTGCACAGCATTTAAATGGGATACAATGAAATCTTCATCAACATGAAAAATTAAAATTAAATTCCCCTGCTGCTTATTTGTACTGTATTTTGAAAGTATAGGCAAAGATTTTTTTTTTTACAAACTGGATTTCCTCGGATCTGGGTTTGAGATCTGAATGCAGGTTAATAAGGGTCTTCTAAATGCTAGTCCCCTCCTCCTGTAACCGGTGAGCTTTGCTCAGTAGTTCTGAAAAATCAGATCCATTGCTAAAATGTGCTGCCAGACAGAATTTGATATCTATTGTTAAAGTTCATTAGAGTGAAGCCAAAAAAAAAATCCCCGTCTGGTTTGGTGCAGAGCTCTTTTTCCCCTGAGTGCCTTTGGCTATGAATTCTGCATATTCAAATTTTAAAGTATCATTCATTTTCTATTTGGTGATAAATGCTTTCCTGTGTAAGAGCCTTTTGATTGCTCTGCTAATTAAAGTGGATAGTTTCCTTTTGTGTTAGGTGGCTGGGCTCGTGGGTAACTGCAGTTTGCAGGGAAAAGCCAAGGTTACATGGCAGTGTTTATTACCTTTGCGCTCATCACCAACGGGTACATGTTCTGCAGCCCCAAATTCTCAGTAAGAAAATGAATTAAGAAAATTAGGAATTTGTCTTTTTGGAAGCTTTTTGGTCTTCCTTTCTTAGAAATGGCTTTTTATCTCTTTGCTTTTCCAGCTTCATTACACTGTGAAGAAATTTTAATGACTTAAATGGCACAGAGACAGAAGCGGGAATGGAACTTCTATGTTGTCCCTTTTTTTTTTCCCCCTCAGAGCCTATTTTGGTCAGCACAGATACTTGTGATAGAGGCACATCAAAGTGGGCTTGGAAACTCACTCTTTTGGTGAATGCTATTTTAATTGCCAAATGACACTGTGCCTTCTCTTCTGCACAAATTCCTCTCTCTTGATCTGAACTGCTCTGGCAAGTGCGGGGGTCTTGATATGAAATATTAGAGAAAACACCCTGAACAGGACAGAAAGTGAATATCTATGTCCAGTCAGGTCAGTCTATTCAGATGAAAACATCTGTGGGGGTAGATCCAGCTACTAGCCAGGTTGTTCTTCCAGGCTGGGCTTCTGTGATGGAGGGTGGCCTCAAAATATCTCAGGTGAGTGTCTGACAAAGGGCACAATGACAGTCAAAGAGAACTACTATAGAAGCAGAACTCTTTCAAGTGAATAGGAGTTACTCAATACACAACAAGAGATCCAGGGGAAGATGTGGAAGCTTTGGGGTCTTTCTGGAAGGATGTTACTCAGATTTTCAGGTATGTGTACCTGGAGGTCTGTAACTGATGGTGTGTCTGTGTTGAGTGTGCACAGAGTTTAGCAGTGCTGTTCAAATGTGCCATTGGGATCTTTAGCTGTTCGCACATTGTCAGGGTGACCAGGAATTCTGCTGATGGTATGGAAATGTTTTCGGTGAGGGGGAACCTTCCTGCTGTTTTTAAGGTCTATGGAAGATGGTCTTCAGAATTGAACATGGTGCAGGAAGGGGTACAGACCTTAAAGGCCACCTCCAGAGCCAGGGGCTAGAGGGATCTTAGACTCAACAGTACCAAAATTAATGGACCAAAGTTTGGGTTTAATCTTAGATCACGATGACAACTCTTGAGGAAACTCTGCCAGTTGTCTTCAAGAGAAATTTGGAGATATCCAGAGACCTAGACTGACTGCTCTTCTCTGAATGTTAATTATCCCTTTCAGACCCCAGTTTCCCCTGGCCTGAGCAGTGGCAGAAATTGTCAATATTGCAGGTTGCTTCAGCAAGGGAAAGCCACCATGGATGCAACATCTGCATATAGGGCAGCTTGTTTCAGACAGATCTCTGGAGCAGCAGGAGCCATAAACTGAAAACTCTGTAACAGCACCATTTTCAGACTGCATGGGAATAGAGGAAAGCCAAATTGAAACTCTTTAGACTTGAATGCTTTTATCCTCACAGGACTTCTTATAACCTGAGCTGTGAACAATTAAATCACACACCACCACACCCCTAAACTGAACAGGCTCTTGAGATTAAGAGTTTGAAAGGCAACGTGTGCTGATACCCCCATAACTGTGTCTTCGGGTTATCATGTGAGGAAAAAAATAAATATAAAAGTAATTTTGCCCAGTTATTTAGATGTAACTCTCTGCCTGGCCAGGTTAAGGTGCTGGGGTGCAAGGTGAGATCAGCCCTACTCCACATTCAGCCTTCCCCTTTGTACCTCCAGCAGCAGACTGCACGGTACATTGCATTATATATAAAGCTACACTGCGCACACTGCTTTGATTTGTCTACAGCAACCAGGATTTTCCTTTTATAACCCAGACAGTACATATTGTCTATATGATTTCCCTAGAACCAACTCTCCTGTTGTCCCTGAGGCAGAGCCACTGTGTGAATCACCAGCAGGATTAAAGAAGCTGCTGCAGTCTTCATGTTCTTCACTTCTGTAGATTCGCCTCTTCCTTAGGAACAGAAACAAAGAGCTAAGACCTCAGGAACCTGCACAGTGCAGCCTCCAGTCGTGTTTACACAGCATTTCCCATTTCTAGGAGCTGAAAGAAAGCTGTCACCTCCACCTGCAGGGATGCCAGCACACTTAAACAGGAGGGATCATGACTCTTATTCCATATTTTGTATCTGCAGTTGCAGTGACAGATGAGCAGTACTACATGTTCAAAGCCAGGACATTCTCAGCTGGGTGCCTTTGAAACTCCCCTCCTTACACATTGGGGCTTGGAGCTCAGGATTTTGCCTTGGGACCATCCCTACCCACCAGCTGTCATCACTGAACAGTGAGTCTGACTTTTTGTACCCTGTTCTGAAACCTCCCGTAAAACATGGAGGCACCCAGGGGAAAAACCCACACTGCAACAGACACGAGTCCAACACCCTTTCGCTCTGGCTGTAATGACTCTAACAAGCTGTCATTCATTACCAGGCAGTCTTACATGGAAAACAAATGTTGTTCATTTTCCAGGTATCCTCTTGTGGGCAGGATGCTGTCTGCCCTGTGGAGGTTAATTTGCTATTTCAGAAGTGCCACTTCAGGGTAATATGCTGCTAATAGTTAGCCAGGAGGTCCTGAAAACAAATTTTCAACCAAATAACTCTAGAAAGCAGAAATTTCTCTGGATATTATGGAGTCACCATGAATCCTCCTAATAATGCATTTTAAGCCTGGCTGCGTTGGTTCACTGCAGTCGTAATTCCAGAGCCCCTGTAGAGCTGATGTGGATCAGGGGAGTTGTTTAACAGATGGTTTTATTCAGAAGCTGGATAAGAAACGCTGCTTGTTAGGCACAAGGCAAGTGTCTGTGAGAGGGTTTTTTGAGTGTTCAGGTAGCCTTCAGCTCAGCACATCTCTGTCTGAGGCAGCACAGTTAGTCATGGGAGAAGAGACTCAGGCCAAAACTCTGCCACCAACTTGTAGATGAGAGACTGTTGCAGACTCTGGGGACAGTGCTGCTCTCCAAGTCCTCAGTCAGGATTAGAAGTCTCTTTCTGTGATTCCCTGATCTTATTATGGGATGACTACTGTGAAGTCTAGGAGAAACATTTTATCATTCCCTGTTTCTTCTTTGTATAGCCAACATCTGCAGCCTGGTATATTTGTTCTGAATGACCGAGTCCCAGGGTCATTGGGTGGAGCCATTACAATCATCTGCAGTTCTGCTGAAACCAGAGAAGTTGGACTCGAACAAAACAAACTCAAGATTTCTTGGTTTTGCAATGACCAAGTGAGGAGTCCCCATGGGAATTGCACCATCCATCACTGAGATTTTCAGCAGAGGTTGCATCAAGATTTCTGGTCTATTCCTGCCTTGGGAAGTCATAGGGTCATCAAAAGGCTTTGGTTGGAAGAGACCTTAAAAGTCATCTCATTCCAGCCCTCCTGCCATGGGCAGGGACACCTCCCACTAGACCAGGTTTCTCAGAGCCCTGTTCAGCCTGGCCATAAACACTTCTAGGAATGGGACACACACAGCTTTTCTGGGCAACCTCTGCTAGGTTCTCACCACCGTTACAGGAAAGAAGGCCCAGAGTTGAACCCTTATCTCCTCCAGTTCTGGTAACTGCTGGCAATGAAAGCCTTGTGCCATTGTGGGGATTTTGTCTCCTCTGTGAGAAGATAAACTCATGGTCAGACCCACAGCTGTGTGTTTGTGATCAAGGGGAAAGAGTTCTCATCACCTTTGATGAGCATTGGTTTGTGTTTCTCACCATGCAGCCCCAAGAGGTAAAAAGCAAGTTCTGGAAGAAGTGATGTTTGATGTTCATATCACAGCAGTAATTGCTCATTATGGCATGCACAACAAAGTGAGCTGGGTGATTTTCCTTGATGTGGACACTTTTTCCAAAGGATTCTTGGTGGCACCCTTGTTAAAGGTCAGACAGGCCCCTTAAATGCGTTGCTAATGCTATGAACAGCACCATGAGGAGAAGGTGAGTTTGCTGTACCTGGAGTGCAACTGTAAAGAATTTCAAATCAATATAGGTCTAATCTAAGCTGAACCGAGCTTTAGGGATTAATTAAATCTTAATTACAGATCAAACCACACAGCCACAGTTATTTCTAAATTCAGAGGATGAGCATTCATGCGAGTACTAGAAACTAAATATCACCTTTTTGCATTACTGTTATTAAACATTACACATTCATAACCTTTTCAGTTGTAAATTATTAATGTGTGTAGTTATACTTTTAATTAAGACAAAGTCTGAGGGACACATTCTACTACTGTTATTTATCTTGGGCCTTTTTCCATCAGGAGTTCTCTTAACTTCAGTGGGCTGGTTCGTGTCATAAAGGTACTATTAATTTACATTTATTTTTGGAAGAGTGCATAGCATGTTAGACCATTCAACAGGGGAACATTTGAGACCAAACCAACTTGAAATGTAGGACTGACAGGCAAGAAGACACACACTAATAGAGCAGAAAGAGCGATGCAGGAAAAGGATGGGAAAGCGAGGTGATAAAATTTATGGCTAGCGTCACTCCTGTGTCCACAATAGGTGATAAAGAATTTCTGAAGGTCATAACTGAAATAGGCGAGTGGACAGCATGAAGGGACCTGACAAGTCAGTATTAGCAGCAGCCTTATTTTGTGGGCTTAGCTGTGGATCAAGGTCTTACTTTGTTAGGCACCATATAAACCCACATGAAGGTGAGAGACCTTGCCCTGCTATCCTTCAGTTAAACCATTTTTGTTGAATGGGAAAAGATCCATATAGAAGGAACAGCAAGGAATATGAGAACGCTTATCAGTTGCAGATGCAGCACTGTCACAAGACTGCTGCAATGATAGATTGCAGGGGGTCTCAGGGTAGTTTAAAGGGATTTCAAAAGGTTTACAAAAAACTTCTATTAATTACAAAGATATTAATTAGAGGGAAAAAAATCCTGAGTTATATTAACTTATATTGGCTCAATACCAGTCCTCTGTGGGGGCTAGTGAATATCTCTGCAGCCACTAATTACAAGTTCCTCCTCCACCCTGGAGGACCTGAAATGCTGGTAGCAATGGGAGGTAGTTTGCAGCTCCCTGTTTGGAGTATTGCATTGGAAATAAGAGCTCAGAGGGGGAATGCCCTTGCAGAAAGCTTTAGAGACAGTGAATTATCTTAGTAACAGCATTGACCAACAGAAAATATCTCTGAATCATTACTGCACCCTTCTCACTTAAGTTTTCAGCTCGGGTGCGGCTTCTGCCAAACAGGCAAACAAAAGGTTAGGATGTGTAAGAAATGGGATGGAGTAAATTTCAGTGTGGTATAAAACCAAGGCTTCTCTCTCATCTGGAATGCTATAAGTCACTGCCAAGGGAATTAAAGGATGTTCAGATAAGGATGACAAGAATAATTTGAGACTTGGGGGGAAAAAATCTTATATGGAGAGAGATTGAAAAGATAAGTGGTGTTTACGGTGGAAGGGAGCTAAATAGAAGGGCTGTGATAACAGCTCGTGCTGTCAGGCCTGTGGCAAGGGAAAGAGGGGGAATGGTGAGAGGAGCCCAGGAGGTGTGAAAGTGCCTAAGCCTGCAGGCAGAGGTGCTGCTGAGCCCACTGGGGAAGGCATCAGGGTGATGGGAGAGCTGGGAGGATCAGGAAGGAGCCAGAAATCCTGCTAGGCTGGAGGATGTGAGGCCTCCAAGGGGAAGGGAGACTCATGTTTGGGGGTTTTCTTATGTCTCCCAACACACAGTGGAAAATAAAGAGTAGAAGGCAGGAAATTCAAGATTAGATGTCACCATGGAAAATGTGATGGCTTTGTGGAGCTCAGTTCCACTGCATGTTGTAGTGGTCAAGGTCTTAAGGAGATTCAAGAGGGGACTGACCATTCATGTGAAGAATTAAAACCCAGTTCTGCCATAATGAACATGAACAGAGTATTTGGAGTAAACAGCCACCCTCCAGCTCCAGAAATCACACAGCCTTCTAACCCTGAGGAACTGGGATGAGGCCTTCATGCAGAATGAGATCTCCAGAGGGTTTCCTTGCACACAGCCTCACTCAGCCTCAGACAAGGTCCAGGGCAGGATGGAGGCAGGTTGGGTTTGCTGTGTCCAGGTGCCTGTTCCTGAGATACAGTGAGTGTGAGAGGGAATGCCCTCTGAGAAGGTCAGCTCTCATGCAATTAAAGTTTTCCCCAGAGCCTGGGGAAAGCAAGTTGCCTCAGCACTGCAGCTCTGAAAGAAGATGAGGAGCCCTGGGCTGCCTCACAGCTTCACTGCAGGTTCCTTGGCTGCTCTTCTCCACACCATGGTTTCCTCACATGTAAAATGGCATCGATGACACCGACCACACTCGAATCTTTGATAACCTACTACTAAAAGGTGCCACACAAGTACTAATAACTTATATTTTTTGGGCACATCATATTTGCTTAGAATTTGTTCCCAGCAAGAAGGTCCAGCTGCCATCAGTGCCACCATCCTTGGTCCAAAAAAGAGTTAAGCATTTCCTCTCCATCTCATTCAGAAAACCATTTCAGCAGGAGGCCAAATTAAGTTTATCCAAAAGCATTTAATTTAGCTCCATGAAGACAGTTATCCTATATTAGATACATACCCACTGGATTTTAAGAGCATATTTATTTGAAGATTAACTGCAAGGCAGAGTTGTTTATCCAGTGGAACAACTGGATTAATGAGGTGAGAACGGAAGCACCTATCCTATTCTTCAACTGATGACCAGGCTTTGATACTTCTATGTTTTGATTTATCCTAAGACACTTTCCCTTGTGCTTCTCCTACTCCTCCTGTCCAAGCAAAGCTGCTGACTTCAGTCTGTCCAGCTTCAGAACAGGGAACTCAACTGAAAATGGGTCAGTAAGGTCAACGATGTTAAAGAAGTCTTTGGAATGCAATCTGGGGTCTTTTGTCCTTCTTGCCCTGCTCCCAGGGCCCATCTCTTCCAATTTTTTTGCATTACAGGCTCCCTGCAGACCTCAAATCTTTATTCTTCAGCTTCCTCTAAAACGTCAGTCTTAGTTTCGCAGTAGGTTTGTATCCATTTGTCTAATAATGTTCCTCAAAGCAAATTCTTTCCATTAGCCAGAAGAAGCATGTTCAGTTCCCTGGAGATCTGTATCTAGCGCTGTCTGAAATGGTCAAACTTCTCCCTCTTGCTGCTGCGGAGGAGCACAAGTAGATTTTAATATGATATTGATTTGTCCCAAAGGTCCTGGATATCCCTACATCCATTTACCACATGCCTACTTTTTGACATCCGAACCGTGTGGTTTTGTCCTTAATTAGATGCCCCCTCCTTCACTTTGGGATATGAGAAATAGAATTTGGGATGTGAAAGCACTGTGGCTGTAAATTTAGACTTTCAAAGCAGAGGAACCAAGTGTCAGGTCCTGTTGATTTTTCAGCATATTCTCTGAATTTATTTGAAAATACGAGCCCGGTTCCTTGCAAGGCCACAGGTAGCATCAACAGCATCCCAAACTAGCCATGATAGCCTCACCTGAGCCAGCTCAAAGAGCTACTTTAATGACAAGTGCAGCAAAATGTTCACCTCTACAAATCAGTGATAAGGAAATCAAAATCTCCAACATGCCTCTAATCAGGGAAACATGAGGGGTTTGCTGTTTTCACAGTGAAGGCAACTGATATTCTAGACCAAAGATGTGCAACAGACTAGTCCTTGTGGGAGTTCGTAAAATGGATCTAACTCCAAATTTGGTGCTAGCTTGGTGGAGTTTTGATCACCATTCTCCATCCACCTAAACCTCTCATCTTATTTTTATGCAATGGCACATCAAAAATTATTAGTTAGTTGACAAAAACAAGAATAAGCAGTAGACTATGAGCAGTGCAAGGAATTATCTTGAGAAGATATGAATCAGTTGAGTTGAGCAGTGACTTCTTTAGGGGACAAAAGATACAGATAGATCTTGGCACCAAGGGTAGAAGGGAGGGAAAGAAATATGTTGGTGACATCAAGCTGAGAGGCATTATCAGTCCTGAAGGGGCTCCAGATATCCTACAGGAATATCTGGATGACCTCACAGATTAAAATAGCAGAAAGGGGGTGAAACTGTAAGTCCTGAAAGCACTTTGCATGAATTCCTGACGTAATCAAAGATTCTGTGTATTCGCTGAGATGGCAGAGAAAGACCCAGATGCATTGGTTAATCATGAGATGTCTGAGCTACCGACATCACATCATGTCACGTCAGGAAAATGCATGCCTGTGATGTATAAAGAGACATTTCTAGCAAAGCTACAGCTGTATTAATGCCACTGTACATGTGGCTGGCAAAGCCTCCACTGGAACAGCGTGTACAATTCCCATCCCTGGTGTTCAAAACTGATGAATTCAGATGGAGACAGGAAGGACCACTGATCAGGGAAACATCAAACTGCTCTGCAGGAGCAGATTACAAATGTGACTCCTTCTGCCTGGGAAAGACAAATGTACATAATGATGGCTTATAAACCTATCAGGAAGGTAAACATTAAGGGGGAAATAGACCTATTAGCCTGAAGGACAACACTATCAGAAGAATAAACAAGAACAAATTGTCCATAAATTCAAGGTAGGAAGGAGGAAGAAGTGTTCAAGCAATGGAAGTGTCTGCAGTAACATCTTCTCAAAGCCATGGAGGGAAACCCCTCGTGAGGTGAAATTTGGAGTGCGATCATTTCTGTAAAGGAAAATATGGAATATCTGCTGCTGTAGGGACTTGTTAAAAAAAAGCAAAAACCAAAAAGAGCCCCAATAAAACAAAAAGAGGCACCTTTTAACCTTGAATAACTTTCTTTTCTTTTTCTAGTCCATTACTCATGATAACGTTGCATGGACATGAAGGGGGGAGATAGCAACCTTTTTATGTAGAACTCCAGAATTCCCACTAAAAGTAAGTCCTCACTGACATGCAGTGTTGCTGTTGCTTAACTATTCTTCATGCACTAAACCCGAGAGACTCATTTCTCCAGGCATTGTACAAGTGCATAAGTGCAGTCCCTGCCCCAAAATCTTACAAACTAAGACAGGACCTTTTGTTTTGTTAAAAATGTTTTATGGTGTCTCAGGATACTTTCCACAGGGGGCCAAAGTATTGAAATAAATTCAAAATATGCTTTTAGCGTTCAACTGATATATTAAACTGGATTATAGAGTTGTATCATAGGAAATTATCCTTGTGCTTTAGTTCCATTAGCCTACTTTAAACATCGGTATTAAAAGTGAGCACTTATTTAAATACCAAACAGTGCCTGGGTTATAATCTGTTCCTCTGATATCATAGATCATTTGCAAGCCACAAAGCCCCTTTGATCTTGCAGAATGCTCAACTGAACTTAAAAGGAAATTAAATGCAGAGCTCAATTTTTCATTAAATTGTCACCCACTGTTTTAGAGTTATGACTCTTCAGATCTGTTTCTTCTAACAGGTGGACAAACAGAATGTTAATACTGTGGTATCTATGGAGTTATAAAATCTGCACTGGCCAAGAGATTTTCTAATTATTATCACTTTTTTATTAGCAAGGCTAAAGCCTCGTTTTTCATAACAGTCCCAGGACACCCTAAAATGTGACTGAAAAATCAGGTCTTTAAAAAACTGGGGACAATTCTGTAACCTCTGATGGTTTAAAGCAATAAGAGCTGAACACATTTTATAAAATTGGAGCTACAAAGATCAGGGATTATGTGCAATTAAAGAAGCCCTTAATGGGTGTTTTGCCTTCATAAAAAGTGGTAACAACTCCTTAAGACCTACAATACAGTCTCAGACTCTGTAAACCCAAGACTGCAGCATGAGTTCTTGTAGGTGCTTCTGCCCAGGAACATGCATAGGTAAAGAACCAACCTCCCTGAGAGATTCCCAGCTCACTGTGTTTGACCCAGCAGGAATGCAGAAATTGTTTTGCACCCTAGAACTGCACCTCCAGCTGCCCAAAGCGCTGGCTGTGCAGGGACTCTGAGAGGCTGGACTGGGAAGCTGGGTGACCGAAGCCACAGGTGTGTGTCGCATGACTTTCCTGCTATCTCACCCTCAGAGAAAAGATCTATAGCAGCTCCATCAAGACAGCCTTTGGTGTCTTTAATCCAAACTGTGGCAGCTCCCCATTTTAGGCTTGAAAGCCTCCAGCTTTGGCCAAGATTGTGGTGGTAATAGATCGGTTCATGCAGCTGCCTATTAAGGGCACAGTCAGATGCTGCAGATACGGCACAGACTGGCTGCAGGGGAGAGGAGATTAGAACTCTGCCTGTTGAATGCAGCCATTAGTAACATCCATCCTTTTGGGTCGGGGTTGGGGTCAAGATGTGCCAAGAGCAAAGAGGAATTAAAAGCTGAGTTGGATCTGTGAATTTCCTATTCTCCAAACTCTAGTTTTTACGTTCCAGAAAGATGTTGGTGACAGGGAATGACTGCAATGAACAAGGTTACTTTGTGCAACACTTTGAATTAGGCATACTTCTCTGCTTTTCCTTTCTTTGTTTGCAGTAGGACTTCACTTTAAATTGAGATTTTTTTTTTTAATTTAATTTTTAATTGCAACAGCCTTTGAATTGGCGGAATTTTGGGTGGATTCTATCAGGTCCAACAACTCCTGTTCTCGGAAATCTGGAGTTTCATGACAGGGTTTTGGATAAATCCCACTCAGAGATTACAGAAAACTTTCAGTTTTGAGAACTTGGCTGAGCTTTTTGTTCACACAGGCATCTTTCTCTCCCAGGAAATGGGTCCAGATCTAACATCTTCATGTGTGCACAGTCTGGCTGGTTCATGGGCTATTAGGACTATCACTGCCAGTTGTGTTTATTGCCTTTATACCAGAGCCTCTTAGAAATGAAGAGCAGAAGATGTTTTCAAACAGTGCAAGGAAAGAAATGGTGAGGATGTCTGGGCCTAGGTGTGGAGACAGACAACCTCTTTCATCCTGAATTTCAATGAGATAGTGAAAGCACAGCTACTATTTCCCAGAAGAAGACTTTGGAAATACTGGGCAAATGCTTTTATTATAGGAAACCAGCCAACGCTCGTACAATAAAAACTAAGGGCAACAATTTCCTCTGAGCCAGAGAGAGAGAAGACACACTTTGTGTGCCTCTGTTACACAAAGAATGTGGAAGGAGCAGTATTTAAAGATGTTTTGGTAAAACTAAGAAGAAAGAGTACAAAATCCATGTCCAAGACCGATTGGGAAGCACTGTTAGTCGAGGATCACAAAAGATTGCAACTTAAGACTGTCACCCCAGGCTGCTTTTAGCTGAACCCTGGAGAAAGTAGGGGCTTCAACAGTAGCCTAGTGGAAAAAAAGCTCAAAAAGTTGCCTTTTCCAGATATATATCTACAAGGTCATAGATGTACAGGAAAAAAATTCCTAACCAAAGCGTTGTACGTGGATCCCCTCTGAGAAATGTCCTCTTCTCTTGACACAGGACACACTCTCCACACTCTCATTTTTGACAGGATGAGAGGACATAGCCTCAAGCTGCACCAGGGGAGATTCAGGCTGGACATCAGGAGGAATTTCTTCATGGCAAGGGTTGTTAAATGTTGGAATGGGCTGCCCAGGGAAGTGGGGGAGTCACCACCCCTGGAGGTGTTCGAGGAATGACTGCACGTGACACTCAGTGCCATGGTTGAGTTGACACAGTGGTGGTCAGTCAAAAGTTACACTTGATGGTCTCAGAGGTTTTTTCCCAACCTAAATGGTTCTGTGATTCTGTGACACCTGGGTGAAAGCAATTCTACTGACATGGACTTGGTTGATCCTGATCAGTTTCTCTATCTGATTGATTTGGAAATCTTTCCCTAATTGATAAAGAAGTGTTAAAGGAATAGCTCCTAACTCCTTTTGAGATTCCTATGGCTCGGATCAGGCTCTCGATGACATTATCATCCATCAGTGGTGAAGATGTGGCAAGACTAAGAGTTTCTGTTGAGGTTTTTCTCCTCGACCACCCATTGAGCCTTTTCAGGACATGCACTTGCCCTCACACAAAGCGAACATCCCTGGCTAGAAGGCAGCTTTAGGAGGAGGCTGAAAAAACAACAGATGGGTGCAAACACAGCGGAAGAACATGAGGGAACAGCAAGATAGTTAAAACTGACTTGAAAATATCTTGGACCTCTTGACCCCTGCCCCATCCCCACTGTGGTGGTTCAGCTATTGTGTGCAAAAAAAGAGCAGGGAGGAGCAGCTTTCAAAATGGCACTGCTGTCAAAGGAGTTTTTAAAAATTCTTTACGCTTAGTCTCCATTAGTCTTGTAATGTTAATTAGGTCTCCTGGGAAGTAAATGTTCTTCCAGGACAGCCTTTTGCTGGGAGGCAGAGTATGGATTGGAGGGAAGATGATCATTCTTTGGGAACAGAAGGCTCAGAAATCTCCTCTGATAATTGACGGGTCTGGCTTACTCGCAGATTGCCTGGGATAATACCTGTCTATCTAGGTGGAAGAACCACAGCTCAGGAAATCGAGTGGCGAGGGTTAAGTCTTCCTTCGTGTGGTCATAATTTTTTAACTTCAAAAAACGGTGAGCCCTTAACAAACCAACCCTTACCCTCTGGTGGTTGGAGGACTCCTCAGGGCTCTGACTAACATTAGTGATGTGTTTGATATGTTTAATGCTTAGATTCAACTAGCTAACTACCAATAATTAGCACTTAACCAGAAACGCTTGGCCTCTGAAAGTGAGAGGAGATACGCATTACACAAGTACTTCAAAACCCGTGACAGCAGGAAAGGCTCCGCCCAAGGGGATCATCATTTGCATCATGGTGCTTAGAGGGTCTTGATCCATTTAAGCATTTCCAAGGAACAGTTTACTGACAAATAGAAAAACTTTACCCCATCTTGCAGGCTCAGGAGAGCAAAGCTACCAGTATGTTATATGACTACACCACATAACCTCCAGACAGAATATGTTATTAGGATTTATTAGGTTATAATCCTTTTTTGATTAAAAATTATAAATCAGCTCATGTTTGATGTTAACCCATAAATGCATAGCACATGTCAAGCAAAGCATAGTGTAAATGGCCCCTGGGCATGCATGGAGTTGCCCACCCCGCTGCTTCCATCACTTTACAGAAAATAATGGACCCGATCAAAGAAGTGTGGCCCTTGCTGTGTCAGGACATGGCTTTCAAGAGGTTAACTCTCAGAGATGGGGCATGCTAAGCTGTTGCATTTGATTTATTGTCCCTCCTTTGTTCTTGTTTCTCCTTGAAACATAAAAGCTTGCAGCCCACAGACTCTTGACATTTCTTTTAAATGCTCTTGTCATTCAGAAACTGCCACAGTTATCTCCTGTAACTTTGCACTTAGTGTTCCCAGCCTGGTTGGGGTTACTTGCAGAAGTTGAAAAGGAAATACGAATAGATTACAGGGTTCAATCCTGCAAGGTGGAGATCTCCTAGCTCTGAACCAATAAAACACTTAACCATTTACTTAACTTTCAGGGTGGGGATAGTCTGACAGAACTGCATGGTCAATAACTGAATTCTAATCTTGAGAATGAGGCGGTGAAGATGTCTGCAAAATAAGCAGCCACTCCAGCTATGGAGGGCAGGTGATGCTGGGTGGGATTTTTATAGGATCTTGTTGATTCAGGAGCACAATTATGGCTTGCACTGGAACCTACCACTTTAATGCTTTTCTAAAGATCTGCCTCTCTAGGATGTCTAGGTTGCTGGGCACTTCGAACTCGCTATTGCACAGCACAGCTGTTTTTCTGCTCATCCTGACCGTACCACTCAGGTCTCCCTCTCTATGGCGCGTGCTCATGAGGGATGGAGTCTTTCAAAATGCAAGACAGTTCAAGAGGCTTGGAACTTATTATCGCAAACAGCTCCATAGGAAACTCATTCTCTGGGCTTTGTAGCCATCTAGGGTTAAGAATAAAAGCTGAGGGCTAAGAATAAAACTTAGGAAAATCCTGAACTTTTGGGAAAGCACATTTATTTGCTTCAAGGCAGTGCAGGAATGCCAGGCTGCCAGGTGGAGCTTTCATACCTTTATGAGCCATTGAACTAACAGCACATTTTTTAGCTCTATTAGCTACATGTATAAACAGTGATGGAGCTAATCAGCTTGTAAATGGTGCTACACTCAATATGAAAACAAGTGCAGTGTCACCTTCAGTATTGCCTTCTGAAAGGCAGCCAAACAGAGGGAAGACACTTATGAGGACCTTCACCTATCTCCTGACCTGAGTGGTGCTGTGGATCCCAGGTAGTGTTTGTGTTTGGTTCCTTGCCTGTTGTGAACCTTGTCCTTCAACCAGTGCTCATGTCCAGGATAAGTTCTCTGTGATCTAGTCCCTGTAGATTTTTTTTTTTTTTCTTGGACATTTTCTTTATTTATCCTTTTTGGTGAAATTTATGTTTTTGTGACTTCTGCTTCCAAAATACATTTCTTTCACCCCTGAGCTCTAGGGAGCTTGAATACTAGCTGGCTCTTCCAAGGACACATGGAACTCGTATTTCCTAGCTGAATTCTGACAGTTTGCTGGGCAAGGAAGTTTTTTCTTTTTGTCTCACATACGCTGTAAATTGGAATAAAAATTTCAACTTTTCCAAGTCATTCGTGGCTGAATGTAGCAGTTGTTTCAATGAAAAGGTCATGTGAAAAACGCAAGGCAGGGTGGTGGCAGATAGGGGTTTCAGACCTCCTCCTGCAGATGAAAGGAATGGATCCAAGTTCTCAACTTCTTGGGTGATTGCAGATGAGGTATTAATGGAAAATGTGGTCCCTTCTCTTTTCACTGTAGCACCTTGCCCTCTGGCTGGGGCATCCTGCACAGTTTGGGAGGCACCAGAGTGTGGGTATGGGACCTGGATGGGCCTCGTGAAGACAGGGACATCCCCAGGCCCAGGTGAAAGCAAAACTTCAGAGGCTTCTCAGATGATCTTGTCAGGGAAATGGAGACACAGCTTTGCAGGCACCCGAGTGGGATGGCTTTATTTTTTTCCCAGATCTCTCAGTTCAGCTGAGGTGTCTACATTCTTTGCAACTACTGTTTAAAATGTTGCCCTTTGGGATTTGCAAGATGAGGCCTCAAGTGGCTTCAGGAAGCTGTGCTGCACGGAAGAGGCACAGCTTTGTCTCAGAAATCCTGGGTAAGATAGCAGCGACAAGTGACATGAAAGGTGTGTTTTGCATGATGTACATGGAAAAGTCAATTACATGTAATTAATGTTGGTTAAATGCTTTGAAGATGAAAAGCTTTTATAGAAGTGTGATTAACATCTCTTCTGTCAAAATGATTGTCTTTCTAATGTTTTAAGAAGCTTAATAGCATGCTTCAGCTTTTCAGTGTTTATCTCTGAGATGTGATGACCCCATGGAAAGCATTCACTGGAAAACTATATAAGAAAGGCCTTCAGTGGGAGTTGATGTTGGCCACAAACCAAGAGTAAAGACTGAGACACTGTAGGATAGAGATGATCTGCCTGCTGACAGCTCAGTATCTTACAAAGGTCTCTAATCAGCAAACCAGTTGAACAATGCTAAAGCATTGTTTGATACAAGGCCTTAATTGTGAGTGCTCACTGCAGGATGGCTCGTGGAGCCTACGGAAAGATGGCCTGTGTGTGCTGGATCCAGGTTTAGAAGGTGCATGGTAAGGTGCACCAGCCTAGGCTTAGCAGGAGCCCAGCACCTGGTATAGGATTGAACTGACACCTCCAAATGGGAATTTTGCCACCAGTTTCAATGAACGCAAGAAATGACTACATTTTAGCATGCACAAAAATAAGCTGTTATTGACTGAAGGCTTATAGTCAATTGTCTTGCTCTGACATATTTTGCTTTCCACTGTAAATAAAGCGGATTTGATTGTAAACCACTCACAGGAGATGAGAAACAATAAGGGCCGGACACTGAACAATAGGCGTTCTGAGAAAATAGTGAGTTCATACATTGGCAGTTGTTGTTATTTTCTGAAAATGAGTGCAGATGTTTTACTGTGCTGAAATCACTCAAGATTTTTATGGCAGAAAGAGGACACAGAGTAAATAAACTGGTGACAGGTATAATGAAAGACATTGCATTTATTTGCCCGTTCAGTTATTTTATTCAAGGGATCTCTGTTTTGCCTACTACAGGCAAATCCTTGAGACCATCTTGAAGGAGTATCTTCCTGGAAAAAAGAATCGTGCAAGATCATTTAGCAAGCCCAGGACTTCTGGATGACAATCAAATAGATTACTTAATTCTTTGTAAGCAATTCCTAGAAAGCATCAGTTCCCAGAAAAGACATATATGAAGGCCCTGCTCTTTATTTGTTGGTGGGGAAACACAAGAGCTGTGCCCCCAGTAGTGAAGTGAATGGCTTTGAATTGTTCTTGGTGCTGTTGCCAAGTGTCTAGATATCACTGAACATCAGCCGAATGAAGGTCAGGGAGGTTTGCAGGCCTAGAGGCTGAGCAGAGATCACACTGTTTTCCTCTGTCAGTTAGTTATTTTCCTGTAAGAGCTGATCCATTTGGGTTAGGATCAGTCCCTGCAGCTTTTCCCTGTTCAGTGAAGGTTGCCAGATAGCTGAGCTGCTGGGACCATCTTCTCCTCCAATGTTCAGCCAACCTGTCAAAACCCTTCCTTGCACTGCCCTCCTGGCAGTGGTGGATGAGGGGGTGCTGGGCTCAGTTTTGGGATCAATTGCACCCATATTTGCTATTGAGTACCAGGACAGTGTCACTCTGAGCTGTCATCCCTCAGGACAGCTCTCTTGAGGTTCAACAGATCCCTCAGAAGCACCAGTGATGGGGGTAGGGGCATTCAGGACTCACAAGGTGCCACCTTGCACCCAGTGCAAGGTCTGTGCTTCCCTTGTCAGTCTACACAAGGCAAACCAGGTGAGACAACTTCAGTTTCACTTGGACCTGCTAACACATGGGGAAGAGAGATGAGGTCCTCAGGGCTTATCTCTGTCAGTTCACATTTATTAATACTTTGTCTGCTTTGCCTTCACTGGGATTTTACCTCAGGTTAATTACTCTGTATTTGCTAATGCCGTGTAGGAACACGCAATTTTTTCCCCCGGTGAAGGGAAGTTGGTTCCAGAGAAGAGCTCATTTTCCTGCAGCTTGCTGGAGCGCTGGCATCTTTGTCTTTCAAAAATGCAATTGGAAGAAATGTCAGAACCCTTCCCTTGAAGCTGTTGCCGCAAGTGGGGATTCACACCCTCTCCCAACAGGCACCAATGAATGCTGCTGGAAATTGGCCTTGTACCTATCCCTGGCATTTATTGTGATCAGGTTTTCAAGTCCACCACCTTTCCTAAACACTAAATGCCCAGAAAAAGAGTTTTAGAGAGAGAACTGCAAGACAACCAACCTTTCCCTCAAAGGGAGGCATATGATAACTTCAGCTTTTGTTCTTGTGACCTGCCCTTGCAAGACTGAAAAGAGCTTTGAGCACACACCCAGGAGAGCAGGAAATCTCTCCTACGGATCACTTGTAAAATGGCCCGGTTTGAAAAACATGATGCAGAAAGAATGAAGCCTGACTGCAAAGGAGAGTGGGTTTTTTTTGTCACCCGTGAATAGGATTTCAAACTAGCAGCCAAAGTGAATCATTACACATCCTTGCCATATGCCACTTTCAATCAATAAGGCCTTATGCTCTGCTAACAATCATCCTAAACTATACCTATTAACAAGAATGCACATTTTCATAGTAATATTCCGTGCACGTCACCGCACACAGACTGCAAACAGTTGAGAGTGATCACAGCCGAAGGGAGATGGCTTCTGAAACAATGTGTGGACACACACCACACTGTAGAGGCTGCCACTCTTACACGTGTAGGCTGGGTTTTTTTGCTTTTTGCTCCTACAGTCTGATGGGTTTTTTCTCTCTTTCAAGCACACACTTTCTTGATGACCCAGACAGTTTAATTCCTGATGTCCCAAGACTGCCTCAGAAGCAGCTGATGCTCTGAGGACAAGGTGCAGCAATAGCCATGGGGGATGAGATAGGGCTTCAACAGGACCCCTTCAGTTTGGAGGGAGATGACAGCAGTCATCATGAACTAATCATCAGCATGATGAGTTCACACCTGAACCAATCCCTCTGTGAAGATATGAAAACCTGCTATAAAAGAGACACAGGTTTTGAGGCATGTGCTGCAGGAGCAGGAAGCACAGACTTTATTTCCTACGGACCACAGGGCACCTCTGTTTCCCACCTGCCGTTTCTTTTGTCTGCTTAACATTGCAAACTCCTCCTGAGGGGTGTCACTTCTCCAAAAATACCGAGCTTGCTGAAGTAGTTATTGACTGAAATGCCACAGTCTGAGCTGCTCAGAGGAGCCAAGTTCTACACTACAGGCACAAAGCTCTCGGCATGTTCACCCCAATAAAGCAGAAATCTGCACTTGGGCAGGTCACCCGTGGCTCCCTCGCGAGTCAATGGAGAGCTGATCAATGCTGTCGATGGAGTCTACGGTGATTCATCTCTTCCTAAAGGAGATGGTTAAAACAGAGCAGATGAATGGCATAATAAACCCACTTGTTTCTCCTTGCTGCCTATAAAGCCCAGCATGAGAGCTTGCACTTAGAAGTCTACTCTGTAAATATCTGAAATGAGTTTAGTCTAATCCCAGCACCGCTCTCACGCCCTTCCCCTGCCCTGCTGCTCCTGGTGCACCTCGGGCGTTTGCTGGTGCAGCTCTCCCTGTGCGCTGCAGGGCGCAGAGATTTACAGCTGGGCTGAGGGATGCCACAGCAGAGTGGCAGTCCCAAACCCGGTAGCTACAACATTCCACCCCTGACCAAGAGCTCACACACAGCCCCTGTGTGCCCCTGAGACCCCAAGCCCCCAGTTCCATGCGTGAGTCAGAGCTGTGCACTGGGATTGCATCAGCCCTGGGTGCCTGGCGGTGCAGAGCTCCACACAGACTATACAAAGTCTGATGTCTGTGGATCCTGGATTAGTAGAGCATGTACAGCAGGGCAAGTCCTGATACAACGGCCTTCAGATGCTACCACATCAAAACCCTTCCTATCTTCCTCTCAAAGAGCAAATTTAAGCTTTGCTTATTCCTGTTTTATAACTAAAGGCTGTTTCTGCAGCCCCTGTGTAGGTAATTGCACACGGTCTATGTGACACTCTTCCTGAGTAATCCTTGTGTGTTTTGCAGGATTCAACACAAAAATTCTTTGCTAATCAAAAGGCATTACTGCTTGGATGTTTCTGTGCTGCAAAATAACCCCCAGTCAATCAAAACTCCTTCAAACAACCCCGTCTATGTTTTTCACTTTGCAGCCTTGTTTCCTGTGGGTGAAGGTGGGAAAGGAGAACGTGCTTACCTCTGAGCACAAAGCTGTGCAAATTTGGGTGTAAGGGATACTTCCAAAATACAGCTGAGGTGCTGCAGTGCCCTTTTTCTGGCTTTCTGTGCAAGTACATGGCCATAACAGCATCACCTGTTGCAAAGTTTTCACTTGTTTCCTCCTCTCTGGCACAATGTTCACTCATTGAATCAAGAAGTCCTTATTCCTCAGACAATTCCTCTTGCCTTTGATGAAGATTTGCAATCCTGGAAGGACTGTGCAAAATTAATACTACTAATTTTTCATATTTGGAGATACTAATGATGTACAAGCTATTGGATTTGGTACAAGAGAACTGGCCAAACTGCTGCAGTCTATTTTACGTATGAAGTAAATATACATCATCAAAGGACTACCTCTGGCTTGAAAAGGCATTAATGCTGCTAATACCAGCTGAAGTAATTAAACCACATGTATTTGTTTAAACATTTAGTGTAGGTGTTGACCCTATAGCATCCGCTCCCTTCTTTTTAAAATCCCCAGACATTTTGACATTGGTGAGGTCTTTAGGAATGAGGGCAGTAAAGTTGGGCAGCAAATAAACTTTGCCATCACCAGAATGCTCAAGATCATGTAATAAACACACTTATTCCAAATGCGGATGAAATCTCAAAATCACAGCCCCAGAATTCAATCCCCACAATGACAAAACCAGACATTCCCCAGTTTCACATCTGGAAAATGCAGACAAACACCTCCTAACACGTTTGGCTGCTGTTTCTGGCCAATACAAGATGCACCTGCTCCCAAAGCAGCCCTGCATCCCTGGGGATCCTGTGAAGGCACGGATGGGGGTGCAAGTCCTCCCTTACGGCAGCTGCTTGGGGGTAAAGCCCAACAGATGGCTTTAGCTGGGGCTGAGCAAACAAGGTGGTGGATATTTCACACAGAAATTTTCCTTTCACATTACCTCAAAGGACTGTGGCTGGTTGGAAGATGGATTCACATCTGCCCATGGCGATTCCTCCCCATGGTGTCCCCAGGCAGGACACGAGTGTTTGGGACACAGGGCTGCCTTCTCACACGTGTCCTCCCTGACTTTGCAGGAAGGATGGCAACTATTGAGATAATTACTTCACTACTCCACACTACACCCAGAAACACAGCTCAATCTCATGCTTTAGTGTGTTGTTTCAGACACAGCCTGTGGGGCTGACTCTGCACAGGCATGTTGGGCTGCATTCGGAGCAAACTCAACTCCCTGAGCTGCAGCTAATTAGAAGGTGCTTCCAGTGGGTGAGAGAAGAGCTTTAGCCAAACTGGGATCTCCAGCCAGATTCAAATCCACACCCCCAGTAACAGCACAAGTGTGTTTTCTACACTGCACAGACATTTATTAGTATTTGTGTGTTGTCAGATTTTTCATCCCTCATTTCCCTTTACATAGTTTTATTTTTCCCAGTCAATAAGAGTGATTTTATTGTTCTTAATTAGATTTTTTTTAGGTTTCCCATAGTAATTAATGCACTTTTCTTCAGCAGTATAACCTATTACAGTAGTTAAAATATTAAATCATGACTGTTGCCAGATCTAAGGGAACAAGAAACATAGGTTTTTCAACAGCCACTTTGTCTTCATCTTTTGAATTAGTTTGCAGCCTGCTTTACATTTTTGGGTAAGTAATAAGATTTTGTTGATTTGAATGAAGAACAATATAAAAATAAATTGCATTGTACTTTTAATTACAAAGTTTTAATTTTTTGTGGTGACACTCCAGGCTCTCATATAATGTTGTTTAATGTTTACATCTCTTTATTGATTTGATAATTTAAATACAGAAATGAGGTTTAATTTGCAAATTTCTACATTCATTGTCGGGGTGCTGTGCTCATTAAGGAATCAGGGGAATTTTGTATTATCCCCCATCTCCTTCATGCACAGACAGGGATGTATGTTCTATATTTGCTTTTCCTTAGGCAGGAAATCTCAGCTACAGAGACGTTTTTCTTCTCCACTGTTGTGAAATCGTGATCCGCCCTGTGCTTTACATTTCAAACCAGGGGGCTTGGTGTGAAATGGGCTGCTCCAGGGAGCCCTTTTTCTGGGACTCCTTGGAGGTGGTTGAAGGCAGTGGTGGGGAGTGGACACGTTAACCTTGCTGGGTTTTTTTCTCCACCTGGGAAGTCAAATACCCTCACAGCACTGAGAGGGGTTTGAGCCCACCCTCCCCACTGCAGAGGGCGTGGTGGAAGCAGACCTTGCAAAACTCCACAGAAAATGTGGGATGAGCCCAGTTGGATCTCCCTTGGTTTAGGGTGAGAATGATGTCCTACTGCTCTCCAGGTGTCATTCAGAAATATCTGTGAGAATGCAACCAAACAACAGCAAACCTTCCCTCCTCCATCAAAGCAACCTCTCTAACCTACCTCTTCACTCACCTCAGCTCTCCTGGAGAGGAGCCAGGGACATCTCTCCATCCTACCCCAGGCACTGCCAGCCCCTGGCTAAATTCCACCTCTACAAAACATTTTTGATGTGGTGGTACTTTAGTTTTAGTGCTCCAAGCATATTTCAGAGTTTCTACAAGTTAAGCAAAATTAAACTTTTCTTTCAAAAATCCATCACCACAAAATTGTTTCCCCCTCCTCTTCATTAATGATTTACTTTCTGTGGAATAAATGCACCAACTGAGGACAGAATCATTATTAAAATCTCAGTTAACAACACAATATTACTTTGGTCCTTTCATTTCCTCCACTATTATAAAATTCAAGATTCATTTCATCTATTAATATTAGCAATCTATTTTTTTTTAATTTTGTCAAGGCACAAATTAAAAGAGGAATGATATTACAGAAGCAGCACTAGAACTTATGCCTTTTTATTCTTTTTTGTAAAAGCTGCTTTTCCCCTTCCACCAGTTCTTTCTTTGCGTCTCATGTTGTCTTCTTCTGCACTGATATTCCAGGTGACTTCATTTGATACCTGGCATTACTCCCGTGGAAGTCAGCTGGAAGGGGCCAACAGAATTTATTGGAAGGTGATTAAAATTAAGGGTCAATGATGAGAAAGGCTGGCACATGGGCGTGGAAGCAAGGGAGCTGGACTCTGGTCTGAGCCCTGCCATCAAATTGCTCTGTGACTCTGTGCAAGCCATTTTATTTCTCTGTTCTGCAGTTTCCATGTGTTTAAAATAGGAACAGGAATGTTTGCTGCTCATTGTTCAAGTCTCCCGGCAAATAAAACGTGATGTATCAGGGCTAACTGAGCAGGCAGGCACAGATCCTTCTCTCAGGAAAGCTGTGTCCTAGAGCAGCAGCAGACAGTGAGGACAGGGCAGAACAGCAACACACTATTTTTTTGAGGGCTTACAAATTGCTCCTGTTCCCTTTATAACGGGTCATTGTCGTTGGGCTCTAATGAGATTTCCTTTGTGCCTCTGTGACGCTAAATTTAACCTGTGATATTCCTCACGTGCAGCATCTCCTTGTGAAAGAAAAGCTGGATTTTCAGTGCTTTAGAATAACCAAATTCTACAGTTATGGTATACGTACTTAGCTTGATTCTGTGCCCCCACAACCCTGGGAGCTTCACATCAGCTCAATATGCACGTGATTGCTCTTGCAATCCTCCTGATTACAAACAGGGGATTGCTATTGTGGCAGGCCTTCCCAAGAGCTGAAGAGCTGAATTCCAATGATTTCAGTGGCAACTGGAAGAAATAGGAAAAAACCCAGTTGGATAAATCCCTTTAAGAGGATCCCAGTACAATGAACAACACCTCAACCATCCCTGCACGGGCTTTGTCTAACAACTTCCTGCAGTGCCAATTCCACAAGAGCCTGTGGGAGTATCCCTGAGCTGAACTATCCATAGCACTGGAAATTTTTTCCCGATCTTTTACTTATGTTGTTCCTGCTGGAGCTGAAGGCCATTACTCACCCTGCTTTCAGGAGGGACAAGGACACATTGTGCCACTCCTCTCTGCATCAGCCTTTCATGTATTTGGGAACTTGTTTCGTCTCAGCCCAGTCCTCTCTTCAGACCACACGCTTCTCTCTCTCAGCTTTACCTCAATGACAAGTTTTCTACACCTCCAGTCACTTGTTATGCACCTCTTTGGGCTTTTCCCAGCTAAGCTCTACGTTTCCTGAGGTGTGGAAATTGTCCTTGAGCCAAGACCATTTCCAAGCTGAACGGAAAGGTTGTCCCATGCCTTCTGCAATGTGCCCCTCAGAACAGGCATCCCAGGAGAGCTGCTGGATTTTCGCAGCACTGGGTTTCTGCTGTACTCCCAAGCATCACAGTCCTGGATCCTTTTCCACATGGCAGAACCCTGGCCAACCACTCTTCGTCTTGCATTTGAGAAATTGATTTTAACTCCCCTGCCAGGGAGTGCAACATTTTAATTACTTCTGTGGATAAAGTCCGTTGTTCCCATTCTGATCTGGACTTAAGAGATAAGTAAAGAAAAGCCTATCAGAAATTCTGCAGAAACTTGAACTGAAACCCAGGACACCAGAATATCCCAACCAGTACCTCTGCCATATGTCCTTCACCCTTCATCCTTGTCTCATGCTATCCTTGTTTTTGTTTTTTTTTAAATCTTCCTTCTCCCTCCATTATTATTGAATTATTTTCACACCTGGTATTAGTAGCCACTTGCAAACATTTGAACTATTGTAGGTGAATAATTAAAAGTCTGTGCACCATCCCACAGCATGGGTAGGCCACAGGAAATAGAAAAGATTGTTTGCTTCCTGTATTATTGATAATTTCCCAGCTGCCAGTACCTGTTTCTCAACACAAATGAGTGGCAAAAATAAAGGACAATGTCAGTGGCCTCTGGGAGCAAAAGAGGGCTGGGTACATAAAGTGCCAAGTCAAGATATAATGAGCAATCTTCCTGCCAAAGGACCTAATCCTTATTTAGGGAGCACTAAGACACCTACAAATAGATAAAAACTTGAGGCTGGCTATAAAAACATTTCTGTTTCATTCGTCTGAAATCCACGGAGAGGCACTGCCAATGCCAAGAACCCATAATACCCTGGCATCACAACCTGCAGTGCTGTCTGCTCTCACTTGTGAATACATTTATCACTGATAATGTGCCAAAATGTCCAAGAGTTGGACACTGGCGGGCACCGGGAAAGAAAGCAAGTTCTCACAGGCATGACTGGGTGCAGCAGGACTTTATCTGCATCTGTACTGGCAATGTGTCACTCTCATGTCCCTACAAAACTGATGGACCAGTGACTGGAATCTTAACAGAATAGTTTTTATACTTTGTGGGTTTTATTATACATGGAATGTCCTATGCAGAAAGTGCACTAAGGCAGCTTGGCAAGGAGTAGGTGGTAGGCAGGTAAAGAGGCAAGACCAAGGTGGAAGTACATGAAAGGCAGAAATTGCTTGGATGAGTCCATCAAGGAACTCTTCAGCATCCCAAATCCCTGCGATGTAACTGGGAGGAATGAATCCAGAGAAGTCCCCCAGAGCTGAAGAGTGGATGGCAGAGATGATGGCATGGGGAGTCCAGGAATTCAGTAAGGGAATTTAGCCCCTGAGATAAGGCTAAGCAGCCAAGGGATGGAGTGAGGATCATGCTGCACAACCAGAAATACAAGGAAGGGACAAAAAAATTGGATTGCTTTGGCTTTGGCAGGATGAAGAGACACAATCTTGCCATGTGAAAAAGCTGAAGAAGAGAGAAAAGGAGGAATCTTCCCCCATGTGCTCAGTGAGGACCAAACTATATCAGGAAAGGCTGAGGTTACACAGGAGGGGAAAAGTAATGGGAAACTCATAATGCCCTGGAAGGCTGGAGGTTGGATGAGCATTTCCCAGGACTGCCATAGATCAGTTAACCACTGCCAAAGGGAGGAGCATGGATGGGATGATGCACAAAGATCCCGTCCACTGTTAGCTCCCTGCTTGCACACTGCCAGCACGTGGGATGAGCTTCCTCCAGCAGGGTTATATCAGCATTTCCCCACAAGACAGACACTTCATGGTGTAAAAACAAACTCTGGTCCCAATAAAGACAGAAGGAAAACTACGTTGTTATAATGTCCAATTCATTACTCAAAACCATGTAACACAATAATGTTGCACTTTAAATCTTAGTGCATCTGCCTTGCTCTATTTATACTGTGGTCTTGAGTGTTTATCATCTCTTGCTAATGGCAATAGAGTATGTGCCACAAAAACTTAATTATTTGCCTTCTCTGAGAGGGTATTTTTCCTGATTAAAGCCTTCCTGAGAGCAAGGCAGGAAGCACTCAACCCCACCGGGCATTCTTATACCCTAACCACTGAAATCTGGGACAAAGGCCAATAATCTGGGACAAACTCTAAAAATACACCAAACACTCCAGGACATATTTTATTGGCCCTTCCACACATGCCTTGAGTGTGTCAGGAGGCACAAGGCCACAGGTAACAGTGAAAGTTAACCCTGCAGTGCAGTCCAGCTGGCTGCAGGAGGGATACGGATGCTTTTCTTCTGCAAAGCCATTTCAAAGGGACATAGCACCTCTGTAAGAACTTTTCTCTTGTTAAATCTTAATTGCAACCAGTTTAAAATCCCCGAGTTGAGCTTTTTAAATAAAATACTGGAATTTGAAAGATGTTCTTCTGCCAACTAAACACCTGGGGAGAGAGGAAGGCGAGGGAGCGGGAGAGATGACAGGCTTTGGCTCTAGGCTGCTGTAGCCACCATATGTGCTTTAAAAGACCTGCATTGCATTTCCAGGTAAAATATCAACACCTGAACACAGTGTGGGTAAATAATTCCTGTCTTCTTTTACAGGGGATGGTAACTTCAGCAGAAAAGGCTGGGGGGCAGTCCAAGGGCTCTTCTCACTCTGCAGATCCAAGGGCTGTTGTATTCCCAGGCTCTTTTTCAGGTGTTGAAAAACCCCAGAGGTTCTGCTGGCAGCCACCCAAAGGCAGGCAGCACTTCAGGCTGCCCTGACCTGGCCCAAACACCCTCCAAGCTCAGAGCAGGTTTAACACCTTGCCTTTTCCCCAGACAGTATGAGCAACGTGGGTGTTGTGCACAGCAAAGTGGAACGACCAGGGCAACTCAGCAGCTCCTGAGCCCCACGTTTGCAGTGTCACACCTTGTGCCAATGATGGGGACGTTTTCTTCAGCCCTGCTGCTTGTCCATCTCACGCGGAATTTTGTAGGCAGCATGAATGCAAGCAAAATGATCTGATGATGGGCCCTGCATTTATTGACCTTCAGCTTTTAATGGATGGAGGACAGAATGCTTTATGGCCACAGAGCAAGAGATTAATAGATTGCCATTACTGGAGGCTGTCAGTCAACAGGGTTGTCTCCAAGAAGTGATTCCAGTGTTACTACACCAATTTGGGAACATATTTTCCTGACAGGTGACCAGGTAGTCTTAAACAGAAGGAATTCTGCTGCCGTGGCACTTGGTAAACTGTTTGAATGGTCATGAACCATCAGCTGGTAGAAGTATCTTTCTTCCACTGAATTTAAGCTGCATTGACTTCAACTGGCTGCAACATACACTCTTAGAAGTTAGAAGTATTTACTTTTTTATGGGCTAAACATCATCACTGCTGTTATTTGGATTTTAGAGGGAATCTAAGGCAGAGAGCTTAAAAGTAAGACATGTCTAAAGTTTGGGATTGTAGTCTGCTCATATATATATTTCTGTCTCTAAACTGTGCTTTTCCTGACTCCTGGTCACTGGCTTTGGAACAGCCAGAGCTTTCGTATCTCAGGTTGAGGGAAGGCCCTCTGTGAGCTGTGAAAGCAGCACAGCCTGGTGTTTCAGGGGAGTTTGAATGCTGGTTTCTCAACACTAAAAGGCACAGTAGTGCTTGAGGGCATAAGGCAAAGCTGGCAGCGACAGTAGCCTTAAGTACAGTGCATCTCAATGAAGAAAATACCTGAAAGGAACCTCAATCAGGCAGTCCTTTGGCACTGTGACCTGGGTTAAAAAAGGATAGAATATGCAGTCCTTTACCAATTAAAGATACACTGTCACTGCAGAATTAGTCATGTGATGCCCATAATCCTCCTCGTCTGAGCACAGAAGTCTCCAGCTCTAATGTGGGCATGCTTTGGTACCCAGCAAGCTGGCATGACCTGGGGGTATGGATTAGAGCCTGGATTCTCCTTTTTGGGGGTGGGTAAGATGCCAATGGCACAGTTACCATCCAGCATCAACTGTCCTCTGGAGCCTTCACACAATTAAGTTCCCCACCCAAAAGGCTAGACAAGTTCTCCTGGATTTAAAGAGAAATAATTATACAATGACTGCTGGTTACAGCAGTAAAAATAATGAGCTATGCCCCAGAAGTCCTAATGAAATCCACGGATGAGTAAAATGACACTGAAGTTCCAACCTGAACAAAGCTTTGGCACGTGGCTCTGATGCCAGCTGACATGTGCCAGTGGCTGGCATTTACACTCTAATCAAAACACAACTGAAAACCAAGGGAAAAGTTCAAATTCTGGGGGACTGCAAAACTGCCGGATTGTGAGCATTTCAGTAACAAATCCCTTTGCTCTGTATATTCCCTGCTAATTTGTCAACATCTGATGCCTTGCTCTTCAGTCTGGAGCTAAGAAAAGCTTTCAAAAAATATAGTTTAGGGCCCATTCTGTCTGCTGTATCACTTGCTATTTTTGCCAGCTGCACTGAAGCCAGCCTGCAAAGGGCAAATTTGTCAACATGGGTGGGCTTTTTTAGTGTGAAGCCCCAGGGCTCGTACAGACAGTAGCAAAGACTATCTGCATCCACGTCTGGAAGTTCAGGCTCTAATTTCAAGCTGCTTCAAATATAGAAATTCCAGCTAAGTTAATTGTAGCTGCATTATGGAGAGGTGACAGCAGCGAGTCCTTAGAAAGCTGGGGAAGGTCTAAATCTGCTTCAGTTGTGCTCCCTTTTGGAGTCAGGCAAATCCACTGGGAGCAGAGTCAAGCTAATACTGGGTAAAAATCCTACTGGGAAATTCCGCAGGTGAGATTTGATTTTGCTGACCACACAGCAACAGCGTTTCTTGAAAATAAGGACAAAGCTCTTCAGCTAAACCACCTTTTCACCACACATTGAGAACTGTGCAACATCACCCTGCTGTGTCAACTGGTCTGTGCCTTTAGAAGCTTCCTAATTCTGCTCACAGCTGAGAACTTGCCTTACCATCATGTTAAGAAACAGCTTCATAGTGTGGGTTGGTTATTATCGGGAAGCGCTTAATTACAATAAAATGTGTAGTTAAAGTGACAATTTATTTACTCGAGGTTATGAATATAAATTGGTTTTTCTTACCCATGCATTTTGAAACGGGGAGGTAGAGGCTGGGATCCCAGGAGTTTCTTCAGGCTGGGTGATTTTCTGCAAGCAGCTTTAGGGACCAAGGTGGAAACTGAAGCCTGCAAACCAGCTTGCTGCCTCGAAGCCACAGCACTCAGTTCCCACCTGTTGCAAGTAATGTGAGTTTTGCTTGAGAAGACTGGGAATGGGTCCCTTTAATTGCACCAGAGCTCTGTAACCTGCAATGAACCAACACTGGGCTGAAAAATAAATCCCCGCTAGTGAACACTTGAAGAGATAAAGAAAATGTTGGGCCCTCTCCTCCCAGTATTTTCCGTGTTTTATAACACCTCTGCCAGCATAAATTTCCATTCACTGAAGAAATTACACTTCACGAGCACTACAATAGGATTTTAAGACAAATGACATGCGAGCACTGCAGTTTTGTACAAGCTTAAGTGATCCAAGTATCTTAATCATGTGCACAGTATCAAAATACATGAGTTTAACTTGTTACAACAGTCACATGAGAAAGATTGAGTGTCATATGAGGCTGCAAAGCATAAACCATCTCAGCTAAAATTTATTTTAGCACGGGAGGGTTTTCTAACTGTTAAGCATAATCTTTTAAAAGTGGTCTGAGCTGTGCAGCTCTAATGATAAGTGAAAACAGAAAACAGCTCTTGAAAACGCTGCTGGTAAGGGCACTTCTTGCAAGCACTGCCGGCTCTTAGCGCTTGCCGCCGTTATTCACCGTTATTTCCGAAATTCTTGGAAGGCTGATGAAGTTTTTAAGTGTCATCTTGCCAAAGCTGTGACATTGTCTCCAGTGACAATACTCACTCCTGGCCTTTTGTGTTGCGAGAAAACGTTTCAGCTTTTCGGGCGGGGAAACACCTCCCTGTGAAACAATGTAAACAAGATGGGAGGCAATTTAATAAATGGAACTTCAGGGTGTTATTCAGCCGCGGGCAAAAATCCCCCGGGGTGCGGGTCTCACGGGTGGGTGGGTTCGCTCTGTGCAGCATCGCCGATGCATGCAGCAGGAGCTGCAGAAAAGCCACGCTGTGCCTGGCACACCGGGTGGCTTTGGGACAACATCCGAAACGCCCTGGACCCGTTTCCTCAAAAGCGATGACAGCCGCGTGATAAACGCGCTCCCAATCCCTGCCTGCAAAGCACCAATTCAGGTGCTGTGGAGCGGCGCTTTTCATAGCACAGCGATTAAAAATAGGAGCAGCGCTGGCCGCGGAGCGCTTGGAGCCCGGGCAGGGACGCAGCCCAAGCGATCCTGTATTACTCACCCCGCCTGCTCCCGAGGGCTGATGTTTTCTTGGACCGAGCTAAATGTCTCGTTTTAGCTAATCATGGGGATGATGGTACAGCGAAGCACTAGGTCATATTTTATCACCCCACACATTTCTCCATACTTCAGCCACGTGGTAGCTGTTTAACAACTTATTCCCCATCGAAATAAGCAGAAGTATTGACCCATTATTTGCTTCCAAATGAAATAAGCAGCTTTATAGGAAATATTGACCTATTATTTGTCACTTCTCTTGAGGCTCCAGATGCATCCTGAGCTGCTGCAGCCCACGGCCAGGACATTTACTTCTCCTTTGACAACTGTTCTGCACTGCCTTTTGCATCTTGCCTGGCCTTCTCAATGATTGTGCCACAAGCAAGGGACAAATATTTCGGTGACAAACATTTTGGTGACAAAACCAGTCCTCACTGTGCACAGATTAAGAGGCAACAAACCCAAACCCTACTTGTGGTTTTCTGAATAAAGAGTGATCTCCCCGACCCATCCCTTTGACAGACACACTTTATTTTCTGTCCTTGGTTTTACCAGCTGCGTGGTAATATCCCCTTTGCTTTCTCTATACTCAGAACTAGCTCTTCGTGGGCTTGTTTTCCCATGCTTTTTGCTCTAAAAATTAATTTCTTGAGCCTTTCACAAAGCTTTACTAATTGCGTTGCCCTTCAGTGCATGTGTTAGCCGTAACTTTTCTCCCAAGAGTATCGTGTTTAAAGTCACAACCACTGTATTCCTGCCAATGTATTCCTCTTAACTTACAGGAAACCTATGAATGAGGTATGATACCATGAATGATACTATTAATCACTTTATTGCAACTGCACCCAGGAATCCCATTCACTGTCAAGACCCTGTTACGCAAGTGCTGTATGTATATAAAAACAGTCTCCAGCTTCAAAGTGGTTACAAGCCTTTGTAAAAGCCTCCTGAAGTTTTCTGCGAACTTGTTACTGTAAGAAGAAGAAAAAAAAAATCACATATGTCTTCTTGGAACAAGACACTTCTGAAACTTTTAAGAAGAATGATTCATGTTTACTCTAATCTCCCTCCCGAGGAATAAGAAAATGAGTTTAGGAATATTTTCAGCCTTAGTCGCCATTGGACGAATTCGAGGGAGCTGACCTGAGATTCACTGCCGTGCACAGCATCCATCCATGCCACAGTCCTTTCTCCAATGAGTCACTGGACCTCACAGACCCAAAGTCTGGCGAATGACCTGATTTCAGCATCTCCCCCTTTCTCTTCCTTCACCTTAAGACTCCTTTGGTGCTCCCTATTGCCATACTATTTAGTTAAAAATAAAATAAACTGTGGAGAGCATTCAATTCCTGTAATCCTGGCAATGGAGAAAACCTTATTAACCCTGAAACGGCCTAAAAGTGGATTCTGCCGAGGTGCCCCTTCAGCCCTGGGGACCCTGGACACTTGTCACTGCGTCATTGCTCCTACTGGATCTTGGGGTCAAGGGGCTGTTGTGGGTGCAGGGGGTTCCAGGACATGAGCAGGGAAGACACATTTGAAGAGGATGATTGTTTTTTGTACAAGGTCACGGTTTATTCCTGCCCCTCGTGGGGGCTGTGCTGCCCTCCCCTCTGGGAAGGCAAGGGGCCAGAGAATTTCGCCAAGACACTGAGGTGGCTTTGGCCTGTGCTAGCGCACCCTCCACCCTATCCACAGCCCTGCCCTCCACCATTCCCTGACCCTAATTCCCCTGCAACCACCCCCTGCCCTTATTCACTCTCCCCCCACCTCTGCCCTTAAAACCTCCCCTACCTGCCTCCTCTGCCAACCCCTGCCCCTCTTCGAGCTCCTTCCACTCCCTGTTCCTAACGCCTCCAGTCATTCCCTGTCCCTAAACCTTCTGTCTTGCCACCACTGCCCCTAAACCTGCCCGCTGCAGACTCCTGCCCCTAAACCTCACTGCACTCCCCTGCCCCTAACCTACTCCTATCCACACCCATCCTCTGCCACCCCCTGCTCCCATCCACTTTTCTAAACCATGTTTCCCGGGTCCCTCCAGCACCCCCTGCTCCATTTGCACTTCCTGCA
>VZRN01001723.1:2000274-2018222 GCA_013397935.1 Dasyornis broadbenti
GCTTAAAAAAAAAAAAAAAACAGCACCCTGAAAGCTTCTTAAATGTATCATGTTATGAAAAAGATAATCTGACAGGGCATACCTATGCTGACTTTTTCTCCACCCCCCCGAAAATACAATAAAGAAACCCCAGAAAATGAATATAATTCTGTTTATTTGGAAAGGTCCTCTTGAATCACTAAATCTGTGCATTAGCCATTCTGTAAATCTTCCTCTCTTTTAAAGTCTTTCTGTCTTTCTTGTGATATTTATGAGTATTTATCAACATGATCTTCATTGTCCAGCTTTTCCTAAAGCTGTTCAGTTAAAAAAAAAAAAAAAAAACGGAAAAAAATATCAGGTCACCAAAGTTGGAGGGGGNNNNAAACAATCTCAGGTACCCAAAGTTGGAAGGTGTTGCTGGAATTCAGAGCACTGGGCTTTGCTCAAAGTATGTCTTTTGTGTGTGTGCATGTTAGGGCTCTGTGAAAGTGGTGGGCTTTTCGAAAATCGCTTGACCTCCATTGTTGATGCTTCTCATCGCTACCTTGGCTGGCTGTAACAAAGCAAGCACGGGCTGCTGTTCTTGAAAAAAAATAATAAATCTGTTATGCTTAATTTTTTGGAATACTGAGGATTCATACAGGAAAACATTATGTTCGTTTTTAGCCCTTTGTTTGCAAATTCTCTGCAGCCCAAATGTTCAGAAATCATGTTTTAATCGATGAGCTTGAGAAAATACAGAAGGTGTAAAAGGATTTGTCTTGCAGAATGCATTGCTGACATGTTTTCCGAGCCATTACATTACTTTTATTTCGGTGCAAGTTTAAGTAATGCCATGCAGCAATGAACTGTGCTGCAAATGGATCTGGTCTCCTCATTCACTGTCTTGTATTTATCCTCTTGTGCTTGAGAAAGGGAATAAAACTGGCTTCATTAGCTTGCTAATTAAACACAATGAAGTGCGTGGCCCAAGGTTAATGGCAATGGCCTTTAAAAACACAAAACTCTTGAACAGGTGTTTAGGATATATATTTTTTTAATCTGCTATCAAATCTAGGTAATTATACCACTGAGATAACCACTGTCAGAGTGCTGTGGAGAAGAAAATGCTGTGTTAGAGATGCCAGTGATCAGTGTATTATTTTTAGTGGCATTATTTATAAACACCTCTCCAGGTCCTGCACAGCCTGTGGTTTAGCTCCCCCCTTCTCCCCCCTCTCTATTTCGAAGCATCTTCCCTGTGCTTTCTGTGGATCAAGCAGTATTAAAAATCCCGTATCCCTGGACCATAGTGAGGGTCTAACCTGAGCCTGGGGAGTTCAATAAAGTATTTTCTCACTGAAATTTCTGCCATTGCTGGTGCCTTTGAGCAGCCCGTGCAGGCTGTGAGGCTGCTGCTCGCTGGATGCGATAGGAAGAAGCAGCCAATTAAAGCGGAGGGCTCGCACTCCCCGCGTTCGAGCTGTCACCAGCCTCCTGTCCACTCTGCTCTCCATCAGCTAAAACACGCTTGTCAGGTTTTTTTGTGCTCCATGTGACGCAACAGTTGTGGACCTCCCCTGCTGACACTGAATAGATGGTAGAGAAGAAAGAAACAGACCAGCCTCACTGTTTTTTCCTTCCCCCCTCCTCCTCTTTTTTTTTTTTCTTTTCTGTTTTGTTGTTGTTTTTGTTCTCCTCTCTCCTGCCCACCATTTTCCCCCTTCCCCACGCACACACTCCTTGCTTTGCACTTCAGCCTAGGAGGGCTCCCTGGCTTCTCCAGTTCTGGGAAGCGGGATCGGTGCACAGGTTGAGATGGAAGAGGGCATCTTTTGGAACGCTGGTAACGAGATGATGGAACCAGCCCAGGAATCCTGCTGCTGTGATTTGCATCGTGCCTGTTAATGGGGTGGGTCCTCCTGCAGGTGTAAAAGGAACCAAGGGATGTTTATTTACTGAGTGAAGGAGGTGGATGGCAGAGATTTTTTGAGGCTGGATGCTTGTCAGAGGTGTGTTTGTGTGCTCTGCCCAAAGGCAAAGGTGCCTGTTCCTGGAAAGCTGGGACACCTTTAAAATAAAATTATTAGAAGTCAAAGTTACTCTGTGTTTGGGGCCTTGTAGCAGAAGGTGTTTGGGCTGTCACATTACAAGACATGCTTTTAGAAGCATTTCTAAAATTTAGTGTTAAGAGTAGTTGACCTTGCAGTGCTGCACTAGAACAGTCAGAATTAAATGGGACTTTAGGAGCACTGGATCTTTCCAGCCCCATGAAATATAACACGTTTCTGTCAAACACACCCAGGACAGTGGTCTCAAAGTTGTGAAAGTGCCTTGATAACCCCCTGCTTCTGGCTATGCAGGGCCCAGGCAAGGAAAGACCCTGGATGCCCCTCTTTCAGGGGGTACCACTCCCAGTGGCCTCTCATGGTGCCTCCCATCCCTTGCCTGGAAATCTGTGTGTCCAGCCCTGTCAGCTGGCACTGGAGAAGTGTGGCTGTAATTTGGGACGGGTGAAGGTATGGGGGGAGAACGTGGTAAAGGTCAGTGGTGATCTAGACCCAAGTGAAAGCCCTCATGGGGTCTTGCCCTCAGCTTTGGCAGCTGCAGAATTTCTTGTGCACTGAGAGCCTGGTGAAGGCAACTTGGGAAGTCGGGGTTGGTCGATGCCTGCTGCAGAGTTGGCTTTTTCTTGCTGCAGGGCTGGAGGAATGGTGCCACAGAGGCAGGTGGCCGTGTTTCCCAGGTCCCTCAGTCAGCTGTGGGCACTGAGGTGTGCACTGAGGTGCTGTGCCTTGGCACCAGCGCAGCACCCGGGCTCCAGCGCTCTCCTTGCAACAAAACGTTGTGGGAAGTTGGGAAATGGGAACTGCAGAGTGTAATCTCTGCTTTAAAGAGGTGTTGTCTTTCTCTTTTATCCCTCCTTGGCCTTTGATTTTAAAACTAGCAGGGGAGTGTGATTTTCCTGCCTGGCCAATAGCACTGCCTGGATCTGAATTATTCAGTGTAGCACTTGGCATTCTGCACCCTGTTCCCACTTAAGCTCTTTTTCGCCTGTTCCTTCATGTGGAGATTTTCACATCAGTGAAATTGGATGTGTTTAAGAGAGGTGTTCGTGGCCGAAGTATTCACCAGAATAAGCTCTACTTTTCCCCTTGCCTTTCCCCTCCATTAACCATTGAGGATCAACTAATGTCTAATCTCTTCTCTTCATTATTACTTCATTCTGAAATAATTTTGTATCTCATTAGTCATTTGTTCCTTTAAGGTATATTAGAAAAATATACATCACTCCCCCCCAATCTTCTTCGTAAGGTTTCTTGGAGCCACTGAAGTCAGAGGGGCAAAGAAGTAAATTAAAGATGAAACACTCTGCCCGAGTTCTGCAGATCCAGCACATTTTGTGCTTAGATTTGAATATAACTGTTGGTCTTTTTCACCAATTTCATGTCCCTTCTCTCTGTCATCTTCTTCCTTTACTATGGTATAGCTTCAATTCAAACTAAAAGTTAAGAGCAGCAACTGTTAGTGTACACTGTAAAATAATAATATGCTTCCCTCCAGCACACAAGTGCCTCTTATTTTGCCAGTATTTGAGTCTTTTACTCTGATTAGGTTATTCCATGTGGCATTGGTCCATCATGCTACTTACGAAAAAGATCTGTTACTGGTGTCCAGGTACCTCAGAAAAATGCAGTTCCTCTTTTTGTAAGTGCTGTTTGTGTAGAGAGAAGGACCCTGCCCCAAAAACACTGGGCAGGGGGGCCAAGAGGGAGAAGATGATACTGTCTGCAAGTACTCCCTGCTTCATCCTGAAGTGGCTCTCCCAAGGTCACACCAAATATTTTGTACCTGTACTAAAAAGAATAATCTGCGTGCAAAATGTTTCTGTATAAGGTAAAATCGGGCTTTAACCTGAGTGTGCTCTGTCCATCTTACGTGATTTTTGAATTTCTTTTCTGCTGTTGACTGTGCTGGAGGTGGTTGGTGTACATTTGGTCTTGGAAAGATCCTTCTCTCTTAGGTTGGGCTGCCTGCAGGCAGGGACCAGCTCATACATACAGATGTGCAAAAAGGAATACAGAGGAAGAAGCAACCTGTTTGTGCCTGGCTGGAGGAAGATGCGACTGACGCGCTTCTCATGAATAATTCCTCAATTTCTACCTTGGTGTGCCATTTCACCGCAGATTCGGTTTCGGGCTTTGGGAGAGCTCTGCTCGAAGGAGGGCACGGGCCTGGCTGCAAGGCAAGAGGCAGCCTGGACCTGGAGCACCCTTTATTGCCTTGTTGATGAGTTTTGGGTGTGCTAAGGAGCTGAAATAAACCTTTGAAAATGTTTTCTAGAAGTACAACTTGTATCTCTGGATATGTCATCTGGGAATGTAACAAAAATTTACCAGTCATTCCCTGGTGGGAGTGACTTCTCTGAGATCTTGGAAGTCAGTGGCAGGGCAAGGGCATTGCTCACCATCCTCTTGGGTCCATGGTTGGTGCTCTGACCACCACATTATCCATTTTTGTCCACCTGGAATTGATTTGTCTGGGAAAAAGAGAATGTTCTGGTAGTTTTATTAAACCAGAGGTATCGTTTTGGGGTTTTTTTTTCTCCTGTCTCAGTCTCATAGTAATGTACAGTGTACGAGTGCCTCTTTAAATAAAGAGAATAAAGCACGTGCATGAAAAGATGCAGTGCTTTGCAATCTGAGCGCCATTAATTTTCCCTGAAGTGGATACTCATGCAAATTTAGACATGGATTTTGAACTGGACTCTTTATGTCTAATATGTATCCTTGTGTGACAATAGGAGAAGAAAAAGGTGCTTCTGGGAGCAGAGGGGGCGAGTTACTCCTCCTCCAGTAAAGCTGGAAATGGAATGTATTGCTGTCAGTTTTATAGAGAAATAAGCAAAACCTGGGAGAAATGAGCCTGTGTCTGGCACTTTCTGGACCAACCCCAAATCCCAGACCTGTACTGAATGAGTCCCAAACCACAGCAGCAAAGGTTGTCATTTAAAAAATTCCGTAGTAGCTGATGTTGTAGTGTCCTAGGTTCTGTGACTGCCTCTGCCTTGTCTATTTATTTACTTTTTTATTTTTAAATTTAAATCTTTTTCCCATTATAGAACTTGTTTTCTAAATGGTAGCAGAACTTTAAATTTTCTATGTGGTGTCAGTAGTGCTAATGTAATGCTTCTTCCTAATTTATTTCTCTGAGGTGTGAGATGATAAGCCTTTGAGTGGATGAGAGGGATAAAGTTAGCTCCATTTGTGCCTGATCTATCAAATGGTCAGTCTAGGTGGCTAACCCTTCTTTTCTCCCACATTTAGCTATTTAAAAATGCCTCATATAATGTGTGCAGCTTCTAAAATTTGGCTTTTAGGAATATTTTGCTTATACATAATTTACTTCTGCAGACTGCTTTGAATTCCTGGGGAGGCAGGAATGCAACCATGTGTCTGAAGTGAAGAAATGTTCGATCAAAACTGTTGTCTCCTTTTAGTGACTTTTTAAAAGCATCTCAGAAAATGAGAATATTGCAGGGTTTTTAAGCCCATTTAATGCTATTCTCATGTTTTGCAGTCTCTGGATTGCTTCTGAGGGCTGGTGGCTGTCGCTGCAGTTTGGCTGAGCTGTCTGAAAACTCTGCTCTCCAGTTGCTCTATTTGCCACTGATACTTCCCTCTTCTGGGAAAGGAAGGCTTTTGAGCTTTGCTCAGTCGATGTTCAGGCCTTTCTCTGAGGCGGCAAGCTGAGCTTCACAGCGGGAAAGTTGTGAGGAGGCTGTGGCACTGCTCTTGGAAGAGCCTGTGAGCTTTGTAGGTGCTCAAACGTGAGACGGCTTTGGCTTTGCTTCAGACCTGTACATTGCCACATGGATTTGCAGGAGTGCCTGTACTCAGCAGGGGGAAGATACAGTTGACTTGGGATGCAGCTGCTCAGCAAAGGGCAGATTTGTGGTTATCCTGGTTATCCATGCTCCTTGTCCTCACACTTGGGACAACTGAACCACAGCAATGCGAACTTCAGGCTCACAGCTCTCTTCATTCTCCAAGTCTTTATGTTTGTGTTTTTTCCCCTCAGTTTGGCAACTGAAACAGTGGGATTTGTATGGCCAGTTCAGTCCCCTAGAGTAATTAATGGGTTAAGAATGCTAATTCCCCTGTATATTTGCAGGCTGGGAAATTCAGTTGTCCTTGGGTTTTTGTGGCGAGAGTATCCAGTTACAGACCGGCGGCTGCTATTGGGCAGCTCCTGGGTGCACAGAAGTTTGAACTCATAATGCTTTGCTTTCACATGCACCCACAGCTTATCAGGCACTTTTAGTTTTATAGGAAAGTTTCTGTTCAAGCACATTTTTGCACCTGGGGTAAGGCATTTTTCCAAATACCTGTTGCAGTTGTGCTGGGAAACACTCACCTGCTAGGCTCCTAAAAAGTGAGTTTGTGCGGTGGGCAGCAGGCACGGGTACTGACACACCTGAAACAGGTCCCTGCTGTGAAATTCCTCTTTGTGTAAGGAGCCTGGGATTCAGATAAAGCTTAGCACGACTTGAAGCAGGATGGTGCTTTTGATGCTTGGTGCTGCCTTCCTGGGATGCTGGCTTTGGCCGCTGCCAGGCGTGGTGTGGAATTGAGTGCCCGGGTCTGGTGAGAATTCTGGAGCTGCAGCATCACCATCTCTGCATGGAACCTCATGTGGGGATGCTGTCATGGGGTGTGCCCTGCCGCTGAGCTGCCTCATCCACGCTCCTTGGCTTCCTTCGAAATATTTCAAAGACAAATATTTTTAAAAAACCCAAGAACCAAAACACGAGCCCCAACTTCCTTCCCCCAAAAAAGCAAAAAACCCCAAAACCCAGCAACCCAGAACTCATGGAGATGAATGCTTTGATCTGATTGCTGTTGTTTTACTGCCTCAGTGTTATGACAGACCTTAGTCTCTTCCTCGGGCTCCTGGAGCATCTTTGTAAAGTGAAATCATGATAATGGGGCCTGTGGAAGGGCTCAGTTACAGCAAGAAATTCCTATATAGATTCTAATCACCTTTTACAGTGTTTGAAACGACACGGTGGCCCTCCAGTCCCTATTTCCAGGCTTCTTTAGGCGTGTGGTAAGGACCAGCAATGCCTGATGGAGCCTTCTGATGAGCACGCTTGCTGTCACCGGGCATTTCCTCTTGTGGGTACAGCTTGATGGCACAAAGCTCATTCAGCTTGAATTTTGATGGATAAAAAAAAGAGGAAAAGGAAGGGAAAGGGAAAAAACCCAACCCACTGAATGTGCTGTCCCCAGGGCTGTTGTCTCCTGCTGCCCTGATACTCTGCCTGTTCACATTGGCCAGAGATGTGCCTCTTCCTGGAGGGCATTTTACCATTTATATCATGCCTTAGATAACTATGGAGGTCTTTTACGGCTAATTTTTATTGCTATAGAAAGTTTTCTGTAGATACACAGCCTCTGTTATCGTCTAATGGGACAGATTTAGTGCTGCTAAAAGCAAACATGAGAAACTTTTTCTTTTTTTCTTTGTAATTGGTAATAGAATTTCCTTTCCCATGCAATCCTGCACAGATCGACTATTTATTACGGAGCAGCTAAAAGTAGCCCTTCAAGGTAACTGTGAGCCTCGGAGGTAAACGAGATGCGAGTGTGTCTGGCTGGGTAACCGTGTCTGTAGGCTCCTTCTCAATGAATCCCGGATGAAAGAAGAAACCCTGAGTGAGGGACGTGCCCTTCTCCTGCACCCCAGAGTCGCCCCACTGACATCCCTGACACTTTTTGTACATGGAAATTATTGCGAACGAGCTGACACGCACAACTTGGAAGTGTGGCACAACAACATAAAGTTGGCTAAAAATAGGTGTGAATATGAAAGACAGGCAAAAACTGGGAGAGGGGGGAGCTGAGAGTCATTTTACAGGCATTGTTGATAGAATTTCAGGGTCCCGAGAAGGGAAGATGAATGTCTTTCTGTTATAGTAACAGCTGCTCTCTGTCCATCGGGATCCAGTGTTTGCCGATCCAACTCATAATAATTAAACAAAAGAGTTATTTCATAGCAGCCTTGGTGGGGGATTTATGTCGGGATTTTATCTTTTTCGATTTAGACTTTTCCTTGTCTAATTAAGAAAAATACAAAGTTAACCTCTCACCTGGACTGGGACTTGTCCCTCGTCAGATCCATTACAGCTGGGGGGAAGCTGTCTGGTGGCTCGGCATTCAGAGCTATATTAGTGAAACAAACAACAACAAAAAATTGTTAAGTTTCTCTAATGCACTTGTTCTTTGTGAGCTTTTCAGGGTTTTTGTGTCCTGAATGGGTGATTCAGGTGTCAGTAGCTCCCTAGTATGGCCATAAAATGCAACATGCAGATTTCTTTTCTTCTTTGCTTTTACTATTTAGTGATTTCCACCCACCTCCCCTGTCTTGAGAGCTAGCAGGTCTCTTGTCTCAGACAAGAGACCCAAAGAAGTCTCAGATGCAAAGTGTAGCAGCATTTTGGGAATGGATCTGCATTTTGGGACTCGATCTACTTTGTGGGACTTTATTCTGATGCCATTAACTCTTGCAAAATCCTTTGGTGTGCCTGAGTCTTGGGGGCAGAGAGGTCCAGAGCCAGGCAAAGCTTCCTTACTCGGTACCTTCTCATGTGTTCAGCCACAACCTTTAAACCAATTTGGGGTTGTGCCCTCCTCTTTGCAAAACTCTCCCCCCATGTTCTGTCACCTCCCTCTGCCCCTGTGGAGGGTTTCCAGAAGAGTGCACTTGGAAAGAGTTGGTTTGCCACTTCTTTTCATCACAGTTGCACAGCTTTTTCAAAAATTACCATGCCTTGAAGATCACAGGCTAGAATTTTTCCAGTGGTGCCGGTGCACCATAAGCAAATGCCTCAAGTCCAGGGCTCCTATCACAGGATCCTTTCCCAGGTCTTAATGGAATCCATGCCTCCGTGTAACTGCCTTTTGAACCCTGTCTGTTAATTTAATACCATTTACCCTTCTCCAAAGGAGAGTAGGCCCAGTTGGATGGTAAGGTTAAAACCTGAGCTGTGCTATGTTTATATTAATAATTTCCACTGGTGAAATATGGATCTGAGACTTTGCTCATTCATTTAAACCTCATAGTTAATAGGCAATAGTGGAAATGTACCATGTACATGATTATTGCAGTGACCTGATTTCACATGCACTTCTGATCTGACTTCTGGTTACCAAAAAAAAAAAAAAATTAGAGAAAATGGAAAAAAAGAAAGAATTATATTTAAAATTGATTTTGGGAGCCCTGTGAAGGAGAAGGAAACCACTTATTTCAACCCCCAAATTCCTCCGAGCTGTAGAAACATTGTCAAAGTAATTGTAGCCTTTTCAGTTTTTTTTTCTGTGTAGATTTCTTTCTGTGTAGTCTCAGAAAAACTGTGCTCTGTTGATGGATGTCACTGTTTTTTTACTTCTGACAAATATCTCCCAAGGTATTGTTTGAGTGATGTAAAATTGGTTCATGTGTAAAACTCTAGCTTTTCATGAATACTTTATCATGAATATGTGCATGCTAGGTTCTTCTGGATTAAGGTGTTATACCTTTAGTGGTTTGCTGTGGGATATCATCTCAATCATTTTTGCTGTAATTTAATCATCTTAATTAAAACTGCATTGAATTGTAGAAAGTAATTTGGGTCTGGAGAGCAGTGGGTTTTCTATTTGTGTTTTTTTTTGTCTTGTTAGGTGATGGTAATGGTCTTGGCAAGGTTCTGCTAAAAATTAGCACAGTGTATAAAAACTCATGTTGCCAAGTTAGTCCAGTATTTCTCCAGCTAATTGTGGCCTTGAGGGGTATAATATAAAAGGTCATCTTTGTTAGTGAACTGCAGGCTTCTCCTGTGAGACAGAAATCCATGTCCTTATCAAGGATGAAATCTTGGCTCCTTGGTTACACAACTGAGCTTCGCTATAATTTGGACATCATTAGGCTCTTTATTAAAGCAGAGGAACACTCTAATCTGTCTTGGTGCTTTGCTTTCTTAAATGTAATTTTGTATCCAAATTCATGTTACGGCTTCCTTTTCTTTTCCTGCTCCATGAGCCCCACGAAGGAGAAGGGTCTGAAAAATGGCATGGGATGAAAAGCTGCTGGTTTCCCCTTTTTGGGGTTTTCTTTCCCAGAAGGCTCCTGTTTGTGACAATGTGAGCTGGGATGCTCAACCTCCTCATCTTGTGTCGAGAAGTAGGAGAAGACATTCTGGAAAGAGCAACCACTCAGTTTGGTTTGTGCTCTTAAACAATCAAAAAAATGCATAAAACTTCACCAAGCCAAAATTTAACTGTAACAGTGGTTGGCATTACTTTTTATTTAAAACCAAGCAAAAGGGGTTTAATTGTTTTTTTGGTGGAAAAAAAAGCCTTCTACCCAAGCCAGATTTCTGTTTCTGTGGCACACAGTCATGGGGCAGAATTGTGGGGGAGAAAAAGAGGTTTGTATTGTGCTTTTATCCCAGCCCCTGTGTTCTGAGATTTGTTTTCATTGGGCTGTTGGCACTCCCAGGAACGTATTTTTGTGGTTCCTACTTGTGCATTGTAAAACACAGCCAATGCTTGCCATTTCTTTGTTTGATTGCTGTTTCTTTAACCAGCAGATATGTTTCTAGTTGGATAGATAAATGGATCTTTCCCAGTTACTGGCAGATAGATCTGACTTTGCACAGCTATAAAAGTTAGATCTGTGCTTTAACAGAGCTTCCTTCTCAAGGTTTTGAAGAGTCTAAAGTTTGGTGGCTTCCATCACCTCTCTTTGGATGGATGATGTGACAAACACTGCCTAGTTTTGCAGTCAGTCTGTGCATGTGCTGTGGCTCTGCTCAGACAACACATTATGCCTTAAAAAACAAGTGAAAACTGGAAAAGAGGCTGTGTGGTGCTTGCAGATGGAGAAAGCCCTATCCAGGCACTTTGGTATCTAGCAACTTCTTTTCAGGAGTCCTGCTTTTCCCAGAATCTGCTTTCAAGGGTTCCCAACCTCATGCTGGTACCACCACCAGCAGCTCCTCACGGCGTGATGTGCGCTGAGGTGCTCAGCAGCATCAGAAATGGCTTGTGCACCACCTCATTTACAACCCCCTGGTTGGTACTTCCCCAGTTCCTGCCTAATGGATTCACATTCTTTTCAGGAGCTCTCCCTTGGATTCCCTAGTTCGTGCAAAAATTTGCTCTTTGAGTAATTAGGAGAACTGAATGTTTCTGCTCTGGAGGGGTGAGCTTCCTTGGGCTGAGAGTTTTTAATGAAAACTTTAGGTTATGAATGTGTCATCATCTCGTTACTGTTCCTTACTGCGTGGCATCCTGTTGGTCTGAGGCAGTTTAACTGTCTCCAGCCTAAATTGAGTGCTGCTTTTGGTATTTATAAACTCCACAACTGTTAAACCAAGCCAAGCCTCCAGTTTCAGCAATGGCAGCGGGGTTGAAGACAAGGAGTTGTCTCTAAGGAATACAGTCTATTATAGGTTGGGTATAAATCAACCTCTGACTTGTGGGTGTTGGGAAGAAAATTTCCTTGGGGACTAGTAATCCAGAATCAGCCTCCTATAAATCTGCTTGGATCTTCTCCTGAAGCATGTGGAGGTACTGGAGAGCTGATTATGGATGTAGACCATGGATCTGGGAGTGTGAAATACTGCTGCTCGTCCCCTTCCATCACCACGCTGGACGGACAGGCCCAGGGAGCAGATTGTTTTCAGTGTGTTAGAAGTGATGGGTTCATTGTTCTGCTCTCTCCCTCCTTCCCTCCCTCCCAGTAAAACCTGCAGACTTGGCTTTAGATATTGGGAATTGAAAGCAGATGGCAACAAACAACCAGGCTGGTTTTGTTTTCTGGGATTTCAGGTGCAAGAATGCACCTTGATCATGTTTTTGTGCTTTTCTGTATGTTCCCATTCCTTGAGGGCTGGAAAATATTTTTCTTTAAATGAAAAGTCATGTTTTACATCTAAATGTCCCTGAGGGATGTAGCAGCAAAAATCCAGATCCTCATGGGCAGTGAGAAATCCTGTGAAGGAAGAACAGGGCAGGAACTGATGCCACCATATCTGCAGGGACAGGTTGGCTCTTGTCAGCTGGACAGTGGCAGTGTTTGTCATTGCTTGCTTTCTTCAAACAAAGAGTATTTTTGCTGTTTCATGGTACCACCCTGTTGCCAGCAGCTCTCTTGGTGCTGCAGGTCAAGGTACCACTCGAAGGATGGATTATGTGAGAGTTCTGGACCTTGGGGGCTTTCCATGTGGGGCAGGATGTGGCTGATGTCCCTGAGCATTTTGTAATTGAGGAAATTTTCCTGGGAAAGGCGAACCATTCCTAGTGCAGCTCTAAAATGTCATCCCTACTCTGTGCCAGAGCACCACCAGCGATCAGGGCAGCTTTGTTCAGTTGTCTGGTGGCTTCATTGGCCTCCTGATCCAGCAGGCTGCAGGATCAGGCACCTCCTGTAAGATGTTGGCCTTGCCCCTACCTCCTCTTGGTCGCGTCCTTTTCCTGCCCATGTCCATCCTGGCTTGCTCAGCGCTCAGATGTGGTGTTTACAGGAGCTTTCTCCTAATGGGAAACATGGCAAGTAGCAAGTGATACATGAGCTTGGTTTGTGCGTTTTTATTAACCTTTTTCTTTTATCACTTCTCATGCAGCTTGCCTACTTCTCTCGTTATTTGGATTGTTTTGCTTTTTGTTTGTGTCCTCTCCACCTTTCTTCCTCTTTACAAGAAGTTGTCTGTTCCAGCTTCAGTAATTGTTTCCTCACTTACCAGAACAAAAGCAGCTGAGCCTGGTGGATTTTTTGTTTGTGTGTGCACAGGGATTTTGCCAGGGTGTTTTTATGGGCACTGCTGCTGAGCTCATCAGCAGTGCTAGGCAGCAAAGCCGGGCTCTGGTATAGATTAGAAATCTTTACAGATTTTTATCTCCAGTTTGCAGGGAAGGGTGGCCCGAAGTCAATCTTCACAGTTCAGTGGAGGAGAGGAGTGATGGGGGCTGTGGGCAGGGACCCTCTTGCAGCAGCTCCATCACTGGAGAGACCATCCTGCTGTGGTGGTCCTATTGATCCTTCTGTGTTTGCAATGAACTCTCCCCCTCTCCAAGTGCCTGTTGCTCCTCACAACTGAAGGAGCCCACCTGGAACTGGAGAAACCCATCCCTGCTATTTCCCCACTGAGGGTGCAATCCTCTCCATTGTCCAGAGAAGCTGTGGCTGCCCCATCCCTGGAAGTGTTCAGGGCTGGGTTGGACAGGGCTTGGAGCAACCTGGGATACTGGAAGGTGTCCCTGCCCATGGCAGGGGATTGGAATGAGGTGACACATAAGGTTCCTTCCAACCCAAACCATTTGAGGATCCTCTGGCTCTCCTGTTAGGGTTCCACTGACAATTTGCAATTAGTCTGTTCTCCTTAAAACCATGCCTGATAAAAGCTTTTTATTTATCTATCTCCTAAGTAGACGTTTGGAGGTGGATGCTTGCAATACTTCATGCTTATTTCTTTTCCTGCTCCTTGTCTTCTAAGAAGCCTGGAGGGGAGCTAGATCAAACCCTCTGGCTGGAGCATCCCCTGCCCTGGGCTCATCTCCTGTTCCCAGCAGGACCATGCTTGCCACATTGTTCTGCAGTGCCCGCTGTGATTTGATCCATTTTGGCTGCAACTTAAAGATGTTGCAGGATCCTCTTGTGTGACACTCATCCCTCCCCCATCCCCTGGGTATCTGGGACAGCGTTATCGGCTGCAGCTCCGTTGTTTGGTGGAGGATGAGCTGTCAGGAGTTAGATCCCAAACAGGCAGCAGGTAGCTGGACTGAATTAAACTGGGAATGCCCTACTAAACCCCTTCTCCCTCCCCTCGCGTCTTTGGAAATGTCTTTTATCCGGACTGTAAATTAAATTGTCATTGTTGATGCGCCTTCAAAGAAGCAGCCAGAATGAGTTGATGGGAACTGCTGAGAGTGGTCTTCCATGAATGCCTCCTCTTAGTAAAATGTTCTACCATCTTTTTGCCTTTCTTCCCTAATTTTTTTCAGAGCTAGAATAGAAATAATAATTCTGTGTTTTCAACTTCCATGGTACATTTATAGAGAAATAAAAGTCCTATAAATGTCTTAAGTATTATCTCTTCTTGCAGGCCTCATCGTAAAAATATTTATTGAGGTTTCACTGGTTTAAAGTGTTGTGGTCAGCACCATGAATGTAATGGTTTTGTTTAGATGTTTCTTTTTCAATGACACTTAAAAAACCAAAGCCCCAAAACCAAAACAAAGCAAGAAAACCCTCATAGCCTGGAATTACTTGTTTCCCTGGCTTTCTGGTATTTATTTACCATAGATGAGCCTGAAAACGAAAAGTGGCAGTTCCTTTCTGTTGTCAAAGCTGGTCTAGCACCAGAAAATAAGTGTTTAAAATAACACAACAGTTTAGTGGCATACAAAGTTTGTTTAAAAAGATAAGATATAAAAGGAATACTTCTGTGGAGGATGTTTTTCTTTGTTTTGTTGTTTGTTGGTGTGTTTTTGGGGACGGAGGAAATGTTGCTTTTTGTTTGTGTTTTTGTTTGGTAGGTTTTGTTTGGTTTATCGCAGTTTCGGAGCTTTAGAGGGTCCAGTTCCCATGGAAGAGAAGGAAGGGGAACATGGACCATTAACACGATTTAGAGAGGAAGGAGTGGAGTAACGGGAAGATTTGCAGGAAGAGAGACAAGGCGGCCTGTCAGTGCTCCCATTATTTTTTGTTTGTCCTCTTCTGCCTCCGGATCTTGATACCACGTGACTTAACGTTGATGGATGGAGCGCTTAACGTTGAGGGATGGAGCACTTCTCCTGTGAGGAAAGGCTGAGAGAACTGGGATTGCGCAGCCTGGAAAAGAGAAGGTCCTGGTGTGACCTTTTAGTACCTAAAGGGGCTGCAAGAGAGCTGGAGATGGGCTTTTGGGAGAGCATGGAGTTGATAGGACAGGGCACAGTGGCTTTAAACTGAAAGAGGGGAGATTCAGATTAGATGTTAGGAACAAATTCTTTACTGTGAGGGTGGTAAGACCCTGGCACAGGTTGCCCAGAGAAGCTGTGGATGCCCCATTCCTGGAAGTGTTCAAGGCCAGGCTGGATGTGATTTAAAGCAACCTGGTTGCTTTAAAAAGGGCTCCCTGCTCATGGCAGGAAGGCTGGAACTACATGATTTTTAAGGTTCCTTTCAACCCAAACTATTCCATGATTCTATTCTTTTACAGTATCTGCATCTCCTACATCTCTGATTATCCCTCTGCTAATCCAGTCTTGTTGAAATGCTGGCTTTCATCCCTCGGGGCTGAAAGGGGCAAGGGACACTGGGGCACATGGGGGTGCAGGAAGGTTGTGGCACACACTGGGGTTGCTGGCCTGCACAGGGGGTTGTTGCAGATTCCCTGGGATAAGACTTAGTGATTTTAAAGTAACAGGGAGGTGTTCCCCGAGCATTCCCAGCACTGATGCCGCTTTGAATTTCTCATGGAGATGTTGATGTCTCTTGTCAGATGTGTAGCTGAGAGCACTCATGGGCAGTGGGGCAGCTGTGGGTACCAGAGCATACTTGGAAATCCCTGGTGTTGAGGAAATACAGGGGCAAAAAACCAGCTTGAAATTTATGTAAGTGTCTCAGGCTGATATCTTTTTATGAGATGTAGCTACCTAAATTTTTCTTACTATTTCTTTCTCTGTAAAGGCAGGAGGCTCTACCCTCTTGTGGGCTGTGGTGGCATTTAGCCAGGCCTGGATGCTGGGGCTGACGCAGAGCAGATTTTGGTGCAAGAGACAGACTTTCTGGAAGTGACTGATGAACTAATTCCCCTCATTTGTCAGTAAAAGTACAAGCTTTGGAAATCTTGCCCCTGCGTTGGCCAAGAACAGACAAAACCCAGCCGTGGAGAGTTTCTGTAACAGGGGTATTGCTCCAAAACCCAGCAGCGGTTTCTTGTTTCTTGCCTGCCAGAGCACATTGCAGCTTCTCCTCCTCAAGTGGTTGTGGTGGCTGACATAAATATTTTTCAAGTAAAAAATCATCTTTTCTGCAAAACACGAGGTCACTGTGTGTATGTGCAAACCTTCCATCTGCGAAGGGAATAACGTAACCTGTGTCCTTCCAGGCTTCACCTCAGCTGATCTGCACCACATGTCCTTCAAGGTAAGCTGGGTAAGTGGCTCGCAGTCAGAGCAGGGGAGGAGAAATCCCATTTGAGGCTGACCTGATGCCATCTGACATTTCGCTGATTTGAAAAGAAGAGGTTTGAAATGGAAGTGGCGGGGCTGGTTCGGAGCTGCTTTAGACCCTTAAAATGCATTCATCTTCAGGCTGGATTGCAGCCACGTAAAATGAGGGAGTTTTCACTCTGTGGTGAAGACTTATTATTCTTCCATAGGTCTCCTAAGTTTGGTTGGATCCTTGACGTGTTTGGTGCCTCACTTGGAGCATGTTGGGATGCTGTTGTATACCTAAACTCATGCACCCATTCCGTCAAACGGAAGCCTCCTTAATGATCCCTCTGCTTAGGTTTTATGGATGATGTGGTGCATGTTCCCTGCTTGGAAGTGGGGCCAATAGATTTTTGCTCTCTTTTTAGCTCTCCGCTGTGGAGGAGCTGCACGTTTGCAGCGTGCTTCCAAGCGGAAGGAGCTCCCAGTGCATCCTGCCTGTGCTCCAGCAGATGCAGTCCCTCCCCTAGGAAGCATTCAGCCAGAGGTTACAGAAAATAAAGCACCTCTCCATACTGCAATATTTTTCTTTTCGATGGGGTCTAGTATTTTTAAACCTGGGTAGGACTTTTCAACGCTGCTCTGCTTGCTTTTTTTGGTCTTTGTGTAACAGCATTGGCTTTGAGGCACCATGATCCTTTCTGCTGACTTTGTGCCAGGGTGAGGGTTTCTTGAGCCTGCCATCCAGCTTTCCATGGCTGTACAGTTTGGAGCGTGCCATCAGCAGGCAGCTGACACGAGCGGTCCTGCCTTGGCGTGGGAGCCATTGCGTGCCCTGCCCTTATTCCAGCTCCTGGTGCTTGGACTGGCAGAACAGGTGCAGCTGCTGCAGAGATGTTTGAGGCAATGAAATGCCTGTCGTTGGGAGCAGAAGTTGCTGAAAGATCCTGTTTTTCTCAGTTTTCATTGGCACGTGTGGTGTCTCCAGGAGGAAAGAAAGGCAGTAACTTCTCAGTTCATCCCGTTTCCCAAAATCCAGCAGCTGGCTGGTGAGCTGCTCCTCTGTCCCATCTACGTCCCTCTTGGTGCAGCAGTGTGCTGGGCTGGGGTTGCATTTCTCGTTGTGCTCTCTGCTGGGTGCAGCCAAAGAGTGGGAAGAGACAGAAGAAAGATCTGATGGTCCCTGTCCCACGAGGATGTGGGCAGGGGAACTCTGCAGCCCCAAGCGAGCCGGCTGCTCTGCTGTTACACTTTCTGCCCACACTCCTTCTACAGTTGCATCTCGTCCAACATTCCTGATTCTCCTTGTCCCAGCACTCATCTCCCTGATGCCCTGCTGGGTAAACCCCACCATAATCCAGACGTTGGCTCCGTGTGGTGCACGGGCCACCAGCCAGGCTGTGGCACAGGAGCTGCTCTCCAAGGCACCACTGTGGCCTTGGAGGCATCCACACAGCCTTCTCACCCCAGATGGACATCAGGATGGGCCAAAGGGCTGTGAGGACGTGGTGGGATGTGGGGTGCAGCAGGAAGGGGAAAAAGATCCTCAGGGGAGTCATCCCAGGGGAGCGAGGGGGGGTTTGCATGCATTTGGAGGGTGCACACCGTGGCTCTCCCCTACCCCTTTTATCCGTGCAGGAGTGTGTATTTTGAAGAGGCAGTCAGGATTTTCCTTCTAAGAAGGAACTGCTTTGAATAAAAATCCCTGTGTGGAAAAGCCGCTGTTGTCCTGGTAGAATCACGTTTGAGAGTGCCATCTAATGTGAAATCACAGCTGAATCAAGATTTGCATCTCTCTCTTCTTTT
>VZRN01001723.1:2018264-2094490 GCA_013397935.1 Dasyornis broadbenti
TTTTGTTTGCATTCCTAAAAATCATCCAGACATTTTCCCCTCTTTAAAAGCAGCAGTGCTCAAACCTCTCCAGCTGCCGTTATGAAATGAGTGAGTTATTCTAGCTAAATTGAGTAGATTGGACTGGAAACACTTCTGGAAATACTGTGCAGGTTGTGGACCAGCTGTTGGCAAAACCAGCCAGGGTTTCATACACAGTGGGTCCCAAAAAAGAAACAGTATTTTGTCCCCCCTATTTATTCTGCTACAAGCACAATCCTGCACTTTTTAATTAAAATTTGAGCTGTGTCAGCACTGGGAGGGGGCTGTAAGTCTGCAGCATGAAAGGGCAGTCGTTTCCTTTGTGGTGGCTGGTCCCTGTGCCTCCATCAGGCGGCTGGTGACCTGAGACAATGGCATGTGTGAGGGGACAGAGCAGAAGGAGCTGCTTTTCCTCCGATAGCAGAGTTTTCCTTGCTTTTCCAGCCCACCATGAGGTCTGCACTCAACTGGTGGCCCTGCAGCAGAGGGAGTAGAGGAAAAGTTTGCAGTAATTGAGAGAACTCCGCGGAACTTCCATGGGGAGCAGAAGGGGTCCACTGGGGACAGGTACACCTGCCTTGATCCTAACCCAGCCTGGCACTTGTGAACATCTCTTTCCCCTAGTGGGCTCTCCACATCTGCCTCAGTCTAATGCTCTCAGGCCCAATCCAGTTTCTCAGGGATTTTCTGCCTTCCCAAGAATATACCTGAGCTCTTTAATTGAGGGCTGTGGTTGTGCATGAGGGCTGCCTATCCTCCCTTGCCTGAGCATCTGGGGCAGGAGTGATGGGCTGGATGAGGACCAAGCACAGGGCTGCCACAGAGGCTTTTGAGTTACTCTTCTCTTGGATGCATTGTCAAAAATTCTTCCAGCAGCATCTCCCATCTTTCACCAGGAAGAATATTATCATCAAGCAAAATGGAGAGAACCAAATTCCTATTTGTGAAACGTATGTCCTTTTTAAGTATTTCCTCTTTAAATATTTCTCCTTCCCAATCTGAGTCACCTGTTAATCCATCAGGTTTTCAATCAGATGCACACAGGTAGGAATTTTGTTTTTGTTTTCTTGCTGCACTTGCTTGTTGTGTGCTGTCAGGTACCCACCAGGTCAGCTGGAGACAGCTTCCCTGTGCAGGAGCAGCAAAGTCTGGACACGGCCTTGGCACCACTGGCTGGAGTGAGCTACTGAATGAATCCAGCTTCAGTGCCGTGCTCTCAGGGCTATTTGGCTATTTAGATAGGGCCACAAAGATGATTAAAGGAATGCAACACCTCTCCTATGAGGAAATTCTGAGAGAGATGGGATTTTTCAGCCTGGAGAAGACCCCGGCATGACCTTCAGTCCCTTCAAGGGGCTACAGGAATTCTGGGGAGTGTCTTTTCACAAGGACATGTAATGATAGGAGAAGGGGGAATGGTTTCAAAATGAAAGAGAATAGATTTAGATTGGAGATTGAGAAGAAATTCTTCACTGTGAGGGTGATGAAGCACTGGAACAGGTTGCCCAGAGAAGGCCAAGTTGGATGGGGCTTTGAGCAATGTGGTCTAGTGGAAGGTGTCCCTGCCCATGGCAGGGGGATTGGAAACATGATCTTTAAGGTCCCTTCCAACCCAAACCATTCTAAGATTTCTGTGATATTTGAACATAAGTGGGACCTTTTTCCCAATCTCCCAATGGAAAAATCTCGAAATGCTTAAAGGTGTTGTATTCAAGTGTTGTATTCTTTAACTTGCTCCAACCAATTGACCAAGAAGGTGACAGAACTGGGGAAATGCTGCTGGTTACATCTCATCTGCTGCTGAGCTACTGAAGAAGTTTTGACTCCTTAGAACAACTTTGAAATAGTCTTTGCAGATTGAGATGTCCACACTGAGCATAGGTAGCATTTAAAAGCAAAAGAAGAGGTGGATGCTAGCCCCTCTGTCACTCCACAGAAAATCTTGGAAGTGCTACAGCTCCTTGCAGTCTTGGCCAAAGACTTGCTTCCATTTTGATGCATTTTCACAAAAGCAGGATACTGGGAGTGTTGGCAGCTCGTTTCTTGTTGCAGAGTGGCAGCTGTACGGTGCAGACTCCCACAGCTGACTCTGCAGCATCAAACTAAGGTTTTGAAGTGTTGCCTGTGGTCCAACAACACGTGGCTTTAAACAACAGCTTTAAATTAGTCCATTCTCTGATTTTGGGGAAGCCCAGGTGATGGGGAGCTGTGACAGCATCCGAGTAGGTGTGTTGTGATGGGAAGGCAAAAAACTGCGTCCTCCTCCCTGTACTGTAAATTTTTTTGGAGATGAGACATGCATAGCGTTCATGGTGACGTGGTTAGGTGACCTTCCAGGACCTCGCTTAACTGTGGGTGAGAACTGCCCTGCTTTGCTTATCTGATGATTTCTGGGTGGTAGAACTATCATGCAATCGTTACCTTGTGGTAAAAATGCAATTTTGGGGAAATTTTACTCTTTAGCTGCTTTATCTTAATTTATTTTGCGGTTTGAATGAAAGCAACCCATTTCATCCTGCTGTGAGTGGGGTCAGAGAGCCTGCATGCCTTGTCTGGAACCCAAAGGCACTCAGCAAACTCGCAGGAGAGATTTACTGGGGTGTACTTGGGATTGTGGTATGCTGATACGCTGCTTTAAAATGCCGTGTGCGCTGTGGCTGGGGATTTCTGCTGGGACTCCACGTGCTTTGGAAAGCACTGCTCTGCTCTAGGCAGCAAAACAGGGATCTGAGTGGTCTCGAATTGCTGTGATCGACCTCGGAAATCCTCTGCCTGGCTGTGTTGAGTGAGAGCCTTGCTCTTGGCGTCGATGGGGAGGGATTTCACCCTTTGGATATGTTTCAGAAGCATGAAGTGCTGTCCCTCCCAGCGTGTCGACTCCGCTGGGCTGAATTCTTCCCCTGCCCCCTCTCGCCAGGGTCATTTTTATACCTGCTAAAACCTTCCCTCGTATTTTTCAAATCTGCATTATCAGCATAAATTGCCTTCTCCCTCTCAGGTGTAAAAACCCATTTTGGGTGGCCGGCCTGCTTTCCAAGGAGTTATTTAAGCACAGTAGGTCATCAATGTATCGCACATATTACGGCCATGCCTTGGCATTTGTTTTGCGTTTGTAATCCAACACCCAGCTGCTTCGGCCTCAGACTCCAGGCAGCTATTTAGTGCTTCAGCTTGTGCTGAGGAATGCATTGTGGTGCTGTTTACTTCGTTACGTGCAAGGCTCAGATGGAGTACAGTGAGCTTCAGTTAGGAAAGAAACCCAGTGCAACCAAAGCTGAAAACCGAGGGTAGAAAATAGGCTTAATATAGATGTTAAGTCAGGGTAGAGGGACCCAACTGAGAAAATTTGGGTTACATTCTGCAGTCATTGCAAGCATTCTTGCTGATGAAAGCAGAGGTTACTTACAGTGCGATAGGGAACTGGACTAAAAACAAAAAAAATATCCATCTACTCCTCTGCTGCAGCTGTTCTGTTGCTTCTCCATCTCTGGCTGAGCAAAAAAGCACTGGAAAACCCCACCCCGAGCAGTAAATGGGGCTTTCCTCTGGGAATACTCAGGTTTAGCTGGTCCTGATCTAGGTTAACATTTCAGTTGCAGACTTTGGATGGTTTCACCCAGCATTTCCACCTCCCCAGACTCTCTGGTTTCCACTGAAGTGCTGTGGGGTGACTCTCCTGGTGCCTTAATTTGTGTCTAGTGAAAGTGTGTGAAGCCAAGGCGAGTGGAATTCATTACGTTCAGCTGGATAATTAGGATGCTGCTGGTTACGTAAGGGGTGGTAGTAAGCAAAGCTTTTGATCAGCTGATGAGGATTTTGCACGTATTCCTGCTGAGGCTCTCTAAGTCTCCCCGGGGGTGAGGAGCAGTGGTGGCTCTTAAGCGGATATACTGTACGGAAATCTCGCTGCTTGGGGAGAAGGGGGAGAGGAGAGGGCAGAGCTCTTCCTGCTCTTTAGCAGGTGAACACTGTCACAGTGGTGTTTTCTTGGTCGCAGCGTAGCTTCCTATGGTAGATGAGTTTGTTCTCTCTGAAATGAGGAGTGATTGATGGGGGGCTATTCCCATCTCCATGCTGCAACAGCTGGCACTGGAGGAGGGATCACAGGATACAGAAAAATTCAGAAAGCTGAGCCCCTGTCCCTGACTGTCGCTCTCGTGGATGAATTTGGTGGGGTCCAGGTGGTTAGCTGGACTCAGTTTAGGCTGACCACAGCAGGGGTACATACTGGGTGTTACCACAGAAAGAAGTGGGAAGAAATGTCCTTTTCTGGGCTGGAAGTTCAGTAAATATGTGTATAAGCTCTTGGAAGAGCCACTGCACTGACACCTCCAAATGCTCCAGCTGACAGGGCAGGATGTGCAGTGATAAAGCTTTGCTGGTCCAAAGAGGTAGCACAAGGTTGGGTCACTTCATGGTTTTACTGGAAGAGAGTGACAACCTTCTCCTCATGCTTTATAAAGTCTGGGCCTATTGGACTCAGATTTCTTTAAAAAATAAGGGATGGCCTGAAAAGAATAAAGGTGGGATTAGGATGCAAATCTCACGACAGCTTGGCTGTGCAAAGAGTGCACAGTAGGGTGGTGGCTTTTTTAGATATTGGAGCTAGAGAACAGTAATTCACGTTTTAGGCTTGGGTTGGTTTTGGGTTTTTTTTTTTCTTCCTTGTTTGATTTATCCATTTGCCACTGGGCTCTCTAAAGATGAGATCAACCCTAGCTCAAACTATTCTATGACTGTTTTAGCTTCTCACTCTTTTTGTGGTCAAGAAACAAGTGGCATTCCCTGTGATGGTACAAGAATACATCCAGGTACGCAGTGTGGGGGGACCTGGAGTGCTGGATGGACACAGCTATCCAGCAGAACAGGTTTAAAATGCATTTGAGTTTTTTATGAGCAAAATATCCCTTGGCATATGCATCTGCATCTGGCTTGGCATTTAATTTTTGGGTTCAGAGATCTGCTTTGAGGCTCAGGTGTCACACATTTCTGAGGGATTCCATTATATCCAGTAAGCAAACTATGCTGGGCTCTAGGAAGGGTTTAATGAGTAAAGGTTGGATCAGTGACCTTTTCCACGTGTGTTGTTTTGGCTGTGATCCTGCTGTAGAGCCTGAAGAGTCTGAATGCCCTGCATTTGTGGCTGGAGTCAGGGCTTTATCAGTTGAACTCAGCATTGCTTATCAAATCCTGAGGCAGGAGTTCAGTTTCATGGCCAAAAGGCAAAAATACTTTTTCTTTTTTACCCTTTTAATTTTTTTTCCCTTTTGCCCCCTTTTTTACCCTCCCATCTTGTCTTTTTCCCCATCCCCTTCCTTCCCTTTTTTCTTTTCTTCATAGGAGTCATCCTTTAGAAACTATCTCTGCACTGTGTTCCCGTGTTGAAAAGAGAGGAGAGAAAAAAAAGAAATCTAAGCCTATTTATAACAAGGCAAATAAGAAGAACCAGTATTTCACTGAGAAGGGACTAAGACATCCCCTTAATTCCAATAAGCTCTTTGTCCTTTGCAGTGGCAGTAAAGAAGGATCTTCCTGCCTCAAAGCTGATGCTTCCAGAAGGGTTTCCTTCTGTCTTTAGATTCGGAGAGGTGTTGGATCCTGCAGACGTCTTGAGCTGTGAAATTGTTATTATCCAGCTATTTCTGTAGCGGAGGGCAGGTAGAAGTGGCTGTGTGGATTTTCTTTGCCTGCTTTCCCTGTCAGGGTATGTTCAGTATCTTACAATCTGCAGTGGCTTTCATTAAGGTGGTTTCCAAGCAATAGCACTTCAGTGGTTTTGTTTTCTTTCTTTCTTTCTTTCTTTCTCTCCCCACTTTTCTGTCGGCACATCTCGGGTTTGAGAAGAGTTGAAGAAAGCTAGACACATTTTCCGTGTTTTCTCACCTAACCTGCCAATCTTTCCCTGCAACCTGAGACCAACTCCTACCTGTGCCCCATTTTTCCAGACTCCCAAACCTTTGCAGTACCAGGCTTAAAAAAAAAAAAACCCTAGCTGATGCTTTCTTATATGTTATGGGATAGTCTAAAAATAGTGCTCTGCCCTTTTTAACAGAACCATGTATTATTAAAGAAGAAATGAATAGGCGATGGAACCAGAATAAAACCTCCCTTCTTCTCGCTGAAGAGAAGCTTTAAAAACCTCTAAGTGAAAATATTTGACCCTTTTGAAAACAGGAGCTATTCCTTGGGGACTGCAGTGTAAACTTTGAATTTCTGAGTTTGTGGCGAGGTGCTTGCAAATTTAGTACACAGGTGATGGGTGCATTTTTTTGTTTTTTTCCCTCTAAGAGGAGCAGCAGCGAGGATTGAGCTGGAGCAAGCCACATTTCCCTACTCCTATGCCCTTGTGTTTGTGCCAGGTGCTCGTAGGTGGTTTAAATACAGTGACAATGGGGCCAATTGGATTTGTCCTGGGATGCAGAGGTATAAAACAGTCCTAAATCGGGCTGCTGGCACCTGACCCTGCGCAGTCACTCCCGGGGGTGCTGCGGTGTAAAACGACACCGTGCTGCTGCCGTGGCATCTTGGACTCGCTGCTGGCGCAGATGGAAGTGAACAAGATGCCCTGTGCCTGTTCCAGTCTGAATGACCGGTTGGGACAAATTATTGCGGGGTGTTTCTAAGCAGCAGACTCTTCTCTTTGGCTCAGTTTTCTCTGTGTGGTGCTGGTTGAATAGCAGTGTGTGTAATAAGCAATTAATGTCTATACATTTAATTTTAGAGGACACTGTAAATAACAGGTTTTACTTCCCTCCCTCCCCCAACTGTTGCATTGAATTTCATTCTCTTTAATTATACTAACAAATGTGGGGAAAATTATAAATATTTATAGTGGAATGGGTGGCTTTATTCCATGAGTGAGTGAATGTCCCAAGGTTGATTATAATCTTCCATTCAGTCACAAATCAAAAGTATCTATTATACAACTTAGAGAATGAAACTTCAAACTTCTGCCAAAGACAGAATGAAGCAACTTCAGATGTCGGGAATGTTGTTAATATGAACCATGGTGTGACTGGCCAATACATTTTTGTTACCCTTTTTTCTGAGCAGCTAAAAAGTGAATTATATGGCAGTAATTCTGGTGTGACAGTGCATTTTAGATGCTGCCAATAACCAATTTTTGAAAAACAAATGTCAGGCATTGTGCTTTGACATTGACTTTGATTCAGCGTGTCTCTTTTAATTTGTTAAAGGATATTTAGCCAGGCATATGAAATGATGGGAACACAAGCATTTTTCCCACGTTTTTTTGCATTTTTTGTAAAACCTCTCCTTTCAATATTGCGTTTATTTCCCAGGTTTCTCTCTGGCAATCTGGATTTCTTCCTGCATCCTTTCCATGCATGCTGGTCCCAGGAGACGCCATCCTCCTGGCAGACCACGGTGTTACTGGAAATGCTGTATATCCATTCATCTTGAAGAGTATTTATTCGCAGCATAACTCTTTGTATGTCCTCAATTTTTTTTTTTTTAACTTAGTTTTTTTGCCTTTTTTTTTCTCATTTGAGAAGTGCTGTGCCATTACAGAGATTGGTTTTGCTGCAATAAGAATAGTTTCAAGTGGAGCTGTGGATAAGAGGAGATTGATTGCTTGGTGGAAAATAAGAGCTAAAAGTTTGATATAGTTTAAAACTAGGTAGTTTGCATCGGCATGTTCCTGCTTTTGCTTTGTGACTCTATGGCTGAGAAGAAAGGAAAAGCATCTCAGGTTTCATTACTGAACATTTGATTGTCACTTTAGTGTTAGTGCTGTGAGGAGCTCTTGGTGGATGAATTCCTCAGCCTGTGTCTGCATCTCTGCTGAGCTCCTGGGACTGCCTTGGTGGGCTCTGCTTGTGTATTTGCATCAAGCTGCTCCAAAGAGGAGCTGCCTGAGCTTTTCACAAATGAGGGGAGGAAAAAAAAAAAAAAAAAAAAAAAAAAAAAAATATATATGTGCATGTGTATGTCTGTAGATAGATAGATACAAAAAAAGCAGTGCAGCTATAACCACTGAGTAATGGTCTGTTTGATTAAAATATCCTGTAAAAAGAAATATAGAGAAGACTTTCAAACCTTCTTTCAGATCTTTATTAGCCATTTTTCTTTGTATCATCCAACTGCTGTAAGAGAGCTAGGTAGATTTTTAATGGTGTGGATTGTATTTTATAAAGAGCCCAGCATAATAGAGTCCTAACTGGAGCCTGTAATAGAGACAGTGATCATTATTGGCAATAAAAAGTGGCAAATTTGCTGGAGGTGTCTTGTGATTTTATAACTTCAGATGTCTATCTTTACGTTGCGCTTAAATAAACGGGTCTCAAATTAGGGATTTTAAGTTAGCCTAATATTCCCACAGGTTTCGTGATTTGTTTTGACTTTGAAGAGCCGAAATAAATTCACTTTGTTTTATCACTCTTCTCCGTTTTTATTATTGAAGAAGACAGAAGTGACAGTATTTTCTAAGTGGTCAGATGAAATATTGGTCGTGTAACTTTTTTAATAGGCACCGTCAACTTCAAATAACAGGTTTGAGTTGAAGCTTGAGTAGAAGATGTCAGGCATAAATTTCCACCCTTTTTGTTGTTTTTTCTTAATTTTTAGTTTTTAAAGTAAGTTATAGTGATGGACAAATGGCATATACTCTCTGATGTCAACGCTCATGGCATCTGTTCCGTGAGCCTTTCTTCTCCAGCCACCAGCACTCCAGCCATCCCTCCCTTCTTTGAATATCCCCCAGTCTTTTCCATTTCAACATGTCCTTCATCCCCAGTATCACACAATCTGTTTTTAAACTCCTTTTCCTCATCTTTCAAGCTCCATCCCAGGTTGCTCAGGTGATGTGGTGCTTTGTCAGATCTCCTGGACGATTCCAGCCTTAATCACCTGTTTATCTGGCTCTGTTGTGGGTATCCACAGCAGCTCTTCCATGTGCTCCTTAAAGGGGTCCATGAAGATACTTCTTCTTCCTTCTAATTGTTCTTTAAGACTCCAAGGATCCTATGGAGGGTTGGTATTCGCACACACCAGGAAAAAGGCCCTTTAGATTTACTCTGATAATTCAGAAAATCTTGGAGATAAAATTCCACAGGATGATAAGGGAACTTTCTGAACCCGATGAATTTTAGGTGGTGCCTGTGTGAAACCACATTATCTCTGTGTCTCCTGGATTTCTGTTCTTATCTCTATTGCTCTCCTTTCCCATTGTTTCTTCTCAAATTAAATTGCAAATGACAAGGTGGCAGAGCAGAGAGGGGGGAAGGGCAGGAACCCTTCATGGAATCCTAGGATCATAAAGCTTGGAAAATACCTTCAAGAATCATCAAGTCCAACCATTAACCCAGTATTGCCAGGCCCACCATGTCTCTAAGCACCACATCAACACATTTTTGATGGTTCCTGTCACTGTGAGAGCTTTGTCCTGTCTCAGCCCTTTTGATAGTACTTTAATACAGACTTTTTCACTGAGTAACGTGTAGTCCACAACATAACTATCCCCTGGCACCTTCCTGGGGCTTCCCTTGTACTTCCTGCGTGGGCAGTCAATTTCACGTCTTTTCTATGGACCACGATGACGTTGTGATACTCAGCAAGGACTTATTTCCTTCCTAAAGTTGGAATAAGTTACTTACGGGGCATGATTGCTGGTAAGGCTCCTGGTAGCCCAGCTTCATAAGTCAAACAAAATACTAAATGTGAAATGCTTCCCCTGTATTTTAACCTCAAATTGTGTTACACTGGGTCTCAATGGCCACGCCTTTGGAAAGAAGATGTGTGCTCACCACAGCGAGAAGACTCGGAGCGCTCTTCTGCGGGTGTTTGTCGTGTTTAATACAGGTGATGTTTACAGACTGGTAGCACACGCTCTCCTATTCCTCAGCAGTGCTGATTTGTACTTCCCAGCTCAGGAGGCATCCAAGTATGTACCGAGGGTGAGAGCCATCGGAGCCAACCGTGAGCCAAGTGCAAGAAGGAGGGGGAGCAAGCAAGGTCCTAATTTTTCTAAAGGAAAGCATGGCTGAACACCTGCTGTTCCCCAACAGAATAATATGAATTTGCATCAAAAAGGGGTCCCAATCAGTTGTGCTGGCTGCTTTTGAGGAGAGCAGTTGTGTCTGGAGGCATTCTGTTGGGGGAGATGTCTTCCAGTGAAAGCATTTTCCACACAAGGGCCGTGGGGCCCACCCCGCGGCTGGCATTTACAGAGGGGTGGAAATGCTATTTAAATTTCAAATGGCCTCAAGTTTTCACAGTTGCCATGTCAATAGATCAAGTTCCTTGAAATACATTTTAAGCGGAGTTTACACAGAGCCGCGGGAGCCCGCATTGACTCCAAGGGCTGCCTTTATTGTGCCTCCAGCAGCGGTAAGTCAATATGGCACATTGAAAGCAGCCCTTCTCTGCCGCTGAGTGAAAGTTACCAAATTCCCCCCTCTGTCTCCTTCCAACTCCTTTTTTGGGTAGCAGCATGTTTAACCAGCTGAAATGGTCTTTATTTTCCCCCCCTTCTTTCTTCTTCTTTCTGACCCGTTTTGGGAAGGCGGTAATTAGATCAGGCTACTGAACTCATCACATCTTCCAAACGCGCGTCCGGGCACGGCTGAAAAGCTGGAGTGATACAAGGGAAGGTAACAGGAAAACAAGTGGCACTGGGACAGTGCTGATAAGAGCAGGCTGTTGCTTAGTACAGAACAATAGAAAATAAAACTCGGAAAACAAGACAGGCCAGAAGAATGGTCATATTTCATTGTAGGAGGTGATGAAGGTTACAAACCTCTTGTTCCAGGAACAACATCCTCTGGGAGTGACCTGATCTGACCCTCCCTCCAACTGTTACCCATGCCTAATTGTAGTTCTCACTCATTTATCTTCCCTCCCTATCCAAAATAGCTCCAGGCAAGTTTGGGGCTTGCAGCAGATGGGGGTTATGAGCAAAGACTGCTGGAGAGGGGGTTGTCTCCAAAGAGAGTTGGGATGGGAGCTCCCAGCATGGCTGGAGGTGGCCGCTCCTGGGAAAGGCTTTAGATGTTGTCATTACCTTCCCCAGCTGACCCATCAGGGTACAAATGTATCTGACACAAATGCCATGGGTTAAAACCACTGGGTTTTTTTTCCTGGAGGGGTGGTGTGTGGAGCAATGCATTGTGCTTCAGCAATGCTCCTGTTCATGCTGGAGATAATGCTGGAATCCAGTTCTCTCGCCGGTCTCCTGGTGTCTGCATTTGGAGCATGCACTGAGTCTGCAGCAATGGAAAATGTCTTTGATTTCTACAAGGCCTATTTGAAACACTCCTGGAGATGCTGTGTGCGCTTCCCTCTTCATCATCCACCCGTGCGTGAAAACCAGTCGCTTCTCCTTGGTGTGACCACCGTCCAGGCTGTCCTTAGGAAAGATGCTCTTTAATTACTTCTCCCTGTGCCTTCCCAATGGATAGGTGAATCCAAACATCCCCACCCACCTGTGGATGCCAGCAGGTTCTGATTTTGAGTTTGGCCTGCTTTGAGTTTTTACTATCTGCAGTCTTCCCCCTCGTGCTGGAGTAGCCTGTGAGGAAGCTGCGGCAGTCTGGAAGCTGGAGTCTAGACTTTGAATTTTAAAGGCTCTGGTATGAGCTGTTTTGTTTCTGTTTGGATTGCGCCTACCACTTCTATCCCCTAGTCCTCCCCTGCCAGGATAAATCACTCCTGAGGTGACCACGCATTTCCTGGGGAATGCCATTAACTTGAACAAGCAAATGGATGACCTGGCATGACGCCGTGTGGTGTTGGGTGCTGATGATTGATCCTTTGATTCTGCAACCCAGGAAACGTTCCTCTCCCTTTTCCAGGGCTCTGGTAAAGCTCTGTGATTGTGGTACCCAAAAAAAGATAGTTAGATTTACATTGTACCAGAAATAGAGGGTAGCGTGGCAGAAACATATGTCTTGATTCCTAAATGGGGAAAAAGAAAATATTTAGGAAGTAAAAGCAGTTCTGTGGCTAATTATTTTTAATTGTTGTCTTTTTTTAAAAAAAGATCAAGATTGTTACAGTGCTTCTTTCCCTCCAGAACATCTACAAGTGATCAGGCTACCAAACAGACTAATTAGATGTCAAATAGACTTCAGTTCTTAAATTGGTTTAGTTACACAATGCAAAACATCACATTGGGAAGCAGATGGCGTGTCATTTTTAATATGTCTTGTAACTTGCCTGAAACCACTTCAAAGTTTCCTCAAATAAAATACTACTGACCAAAAGAGATGCCACAGAGTAGCTCTCAGCATAACAACAAGATGTTTGGGTCAGTGTCTTACAAATATTGTCAGTGCCTTCAGAGGCTTAAAAATAGAGGTATCGATTTAAAGGGGTTTATATTCAGTGGATAAAGAGCTGGTGCTGTCTTAGAAAGTCGGGACCCTTTAATTGGGACCCAATTGGACACCAGAAGAAATGAAGGGTGTATAATGACGGCTATATCTGTGATATAATTAGTTTTGAAAAATTCTTTCTCTGTGCCCAGACTATATAGTTCAATTGGCAAGTCTGTAGGGCTGTGCCTTCCTTAGGAATGCCTGTGTTGCCCTGGAATCTAAATGATCCATTGAACAGGAATATGGAGAGCAAGAAACCCTGCAGCAGCGGGGGGAACCCTTACCCTCGTTTGCAAAAGCATGAAAATGGCTCAATATCTTGTAACTCGAGTCATTACAGCATTAATAAAAACAGCATTAAGTGCTGCCAGGCTGTTCCATTACAACCTTAATTACGGAAAGAGTAGGAAATGAGTGTTTGGGTGAAAAACAGCTCTAGGATGGTGGTGGAGATTAAGCAATACCAAATTGGAGGGAGAGCTGTGCTCGAGTGATCAAAGCTAGGAGATAACCTCAGCTGCATCTCAAATCCATGCCCAAAGCTCTGCTTCAGTGGGTTTGGAAGGGGTATTTGTCACATGCGTAGAAAAGTCCATGAGATACCGACAATAATGATGAAAACCAAGTCAGTAGTATGTGAAGGGATGAGATGACTTTTTTTTTTAATAGGCTCTAATATATATAAAAGGTCATTTTAAGTATCCTCAGATGATTTAATGCTTGAAGAAACTCTTCTTTCCATTATAAGTTTCACTAAATATTAGAAGAGTATCTTTTTGGGTTGGGGTGAAAAACAGAAAATAAATCAGTGTAGGCAAAACAAGGTGCAGAGTTTAATTTCTCTCTAATATTCGTCTTTCATACACAGCTATTAGTTTCTTCTTAGTTACTTAAAATTCCATTTTCTAAAGGAAAGTGATAAATGCAAAGAATTAGTTTGAAATTTGTATCTTAACGAGTTGTGCAAACTTTGGAAATGTCTTCTTTTAGCACAAAATAATAAAAAAACTAACAAAAACCAGTGGAATTTCCTCCCTCCCTTCCATCCCAAGCTCTTAAATGGCAGGAGGAGCAGGGTCAGCTTTGCCACGGGGCATCCTCGTATCAAGGATGCTTAATTGCTTATGAGTACTAATCTAATATACGAACAAATACCAAAACCATTAATTGTGCTGATTTTAAACCCATTTTCCCTCTTTTCTTTCTGCTTCCCCCTCCCCAAACCTCTTTACATATTCATCCTGTTGGTGACAGACCATGGTGAAATTGGGGTGATATTTTGACCTTTTTAGGGGTTGGGAGGCTGTGGCTTGCAGGGTGAGGGCTCCTTTAGGAGGAGTTTGGATGCCTTGGAGGTGGGGGATGATTTTTTGCTGCGATGAGGTGTGGTCCAAAACCACAGTTGGATGTGGGACCTTTGGTTATTCCATTGTGGAAAGAGGAAAACCAGGCTGGATAACACCTTCCCTGCAAAGGGAAGAGGGGAGATGGCCCTTTTGAGTAATTTTCACACCCTTTAGTCCCCCTGCTGGTAACACAGTTTTTAATTAACCTCATTAATTGGGGTATACAGGGCTTCAATCAATCTCTGGGAGATGGCTCCCGAGGATGTCTTGCTTAGGGACTCTCTGATAAGTGCGTTTGGCACCAGAATGTGCTGAAGATTTTTGTCTGTGATGCTAATTGCTTGTGTCATCCCTCTCCCTGCTGCCAGCTACGCAAGGTTCTGGAGGTTTCCCTGAGCAGCAGAGAGTTTCTTGGAAAGGAAACAACCTTGACTGTACTTTCGATCATTTTACGTGGCAGCAGTTGGTTTTTTGTGCTGTGGAGGAAGTGGCGGAAGTTTGGAGAGGAAGCCCATGTGGACCTAGTGGAGAGCTGGGGCCTTCCAAGGTACTGCTCACCTTTGGGTGCTTTAACAAAATCTGTTTCTAAAATAAATTAAAAAAGCAAACTGAAGATGTAAACCCAAAGAAAGAATGGGCAGGATTGCTTGCGCCCGGTTCTTTGTGGCTTCCCCAAAATGGGAGTGAATGACAACATGGAGCTGGAAGGTCATGAAGTTTTGCCGATTAGCAACCAGATGGAAGAGAAGGCAAAAGTGAACTCAAAAAGACTGGAATTAATTTAGTTTTTTGGTGGAAAATGGCCATCCACTGTATTTTCATTGCTTTCTGTTGAGTGCAAATCACATCATAACATTTTATGCAGCTCTTGGAATGACTTTTTTTCAGTACCTGATTGGTTTCATCCTATGTGGCTTCATGGGTACCCATCCACATTTTTACTAAGGATTTGCAGATCTTGGGAAGCACCTTTTAATAATATTGGCAATAGATCAATAGACTTTCTTTCATTTGCTGCTTCCTTAGACGCTTCATAAACAGTCTGTGCATCAATACCTTCAAAGTCCTCATCCCTTGAATTATGGTAGTGCCTCAGTTTGAGGATTTGGATCCATTCAGTTCTCTTTCTTTAAAGGCAGAGCAAAACTGGGAACTTAATTCTGTTAAAAAGGGTTTTTGGAAACTTTCAGCACAACCATGTTTTTTTATCTCTCTGTGGGAGTAAAGATGCCAGAGCATTTAAGGGAAATTTGGAGAGGGCAGGTGGGTTCTGGGGGCCTTTGGTGATGGGTGTGGGTGTTTTCTCACCTTCCTGGTGGCATTTGGATTATTGGCTTTGTGTGACTCCGGAACAGGAAAAGGTGTTGGAGAGGAAGCAAGGAGCATCTCCATTGCCCATCTCACATGTTGAACCCTACCTTTCTTGTTATTTTAATTCCTGATGTTTTATTTTGCTGTTTGTTTGCATGGAGGTTGTACTCTTGCAGTAGCCCTTTGACCATACACTCAAATGAACCCCAAACTCTTTCATTCTACAAGCTATTTTCAGTAACTAGTTTTTGTTTATGCCATGTAAAACAAAAACCCACCCTTTTAGCAGCCTCCCTTGGTGGGCTGCAGAAGAATGGGAAGGCCCCCTAACCATTTCCTCCATTTTATTTTCCATAAAATGCGAGGATTTTGAACAGAAAACCTGACAAGTTGTTTCCTATCATGCATTGTAATTATCTATTATAATAGGGAATAAAGGATTAATTAGTTTTCAAGCTGCAGATATGATTTAATTAGTTTTCAAGCTGTATCTGAAACACCTGTCTTGGCAAAATCAAAGTGTTTTCATTTGGGGAGAAAAAAAATAGGGGAGTGGGAGAGAAGGAGGGAGTGAGCTCAGGGTGTCTGATGTTTGCTGACCTGCGGGGTTGTTCCCCCATTTTCCACCCTTCTTGAGGTGTGATGTGTTTTTTAACTGCCCAGTCTATAATGTGGTTAATTGTTGTTATGTGCACACACTTGCTCAGGACACATCATTGCGGGTTCCTGCCATTCGTCCCCAAAATCGCAGAGATTTTGAGTGCATTAATAATAATAATAATAATAATACATTATAGTAATAATAATGATAATAACAACAATATAAATATCAACCACAACAATAATAACAAGAAAGTATATACTGTTATATATAGTATATATTACATCTATGTTATGTGTTTTATATAGTGTATATAATTATTATTTCTACTATTACTATAATCATTATCATCAAAACCTGCAAGAAACTAAGCTGGTTCTTCCTCTCTCCCCCCATAAAACCATATTTCAGAGTCACTCTCTTCCCCCACAAAACCATTTTCACTTCATCTAAAGAGGCGTGCAAAGGAGTGAGAGTTTTGCTTTTTGGAGGTGAGAAAAGCAGAACAGTTCTGGGGGCAAAAAAAAAAAAAAAAAAACTTTTTTCTTTTTTTTTTTTTTTTNAAAATTTTTTTTTTTTTTTTTTTTTTTTTTTTTTTAATTCGGTATCTGTTTTTCTTGGCGCTTTTTGTTTTTTTTCCTCTCCATCTTCCTTTCTCGCCCCCCCCCCACCACTTTTAATGTGACTCCTGCCTTGTGGAGCGGCTCTGCCTCCCCAGGCAGGCACAGGGTGCAGTGTGCTTCCCTCCTGTAGTAGTAGTAAAGGTCACGCTTCCCTGCGGTGGCTTTTTTGGCTGGGTTATTTTTAACTCAGATCAGCCCATCCACACTTCTCCCTCTCACTCACCCCGCACTCGCACACGGCAGGGTCCACGGGAGCAGAGCAACAAGCCGACTCCACTGGAGTTGATTTTCTTGTTGTTATTATTATTTTTTTTTTTAATTTATTTTTGGGTTTTTTGTTTGGTTTTGTTTTGTGTTTTTGTTTTTTTTTTTTTTTTTTTCTGGAACCGCTGGGGCTCTGCGGTTGGGTTGCGCCTGGGTGCTCGCCAGCAGCTATAAATAGCGTTGTGTACAAGCAAGAAGTGCCTGAATGAGGTTGAGCGGCAGGAAAGGAAAAGCCCCTTTTGGCTTCCAGCTGGCTGCCGGCCAAGCAGCGCATTGCTTCAGCAGATGAGTGTTTTGAGGTAGCGTGGGAAGGAGAGAGCAGTGAGTAAGATGGTCTTTCTCCGGTTAGAGGTGTGTGTGGATGTCTCCGTGTGTGTGTCTTTTGTTGGGCTTTGATTTTATGAATGGCTGCCGGTGGGCAGGGTGGCTGGTGATGCTGCGGGTGAGGTTTGGTCCCTCGAGCCTGGGGAAGCACGTGAGGATGCTCTGGAGGATCCCTGGTGAAATGGTGCTGGGTTGGGAGTCAGGTAGGTTTTGGGTGGGATTTTACAGCTGCTTCTGATGTCACTTAAATTTCTTTTGCCTTTTTTTCCTGGTCTGGAAATGTTGCATGTGATCTGGGGTGTCGCACGTGTGGATGGGTGTCCCATCTCCAGTGCTTCTTGGGACAGCTCAAGATCCTGGTGGGTTTTGGATTTCCGAGCTCAGGAAGTGGGAATGGTCCCTCTGCTACAGGAGGGATGGGGCTGGCGTGCACTGCTCCCTTCTCCCCCATCATCTCTGGGACTGAGCTGCTGCTTGGGTACCCCAAAGAGCACCCACAACCCCAAAGAGCACCCACAACCCCAAACCTCCTTCTGAGGCTCTTCCTAACCAGGGCATGGGGATGCTTTCTTGAATTACTCTAGCACCCTGGTGCAACTGAGGCTGTGCAAATAGACTAGAAGGAAACACTCAAAATCAATGCTTCATAAATACATTTCTCCCCTCAGTGCGTAGGTAACTGATTTTTAATCAAAGACTTTCTTAAAGAAGTATTTTGTCTCTTTCTCTCTCTCTCTATAAATATATTAAAGAAGCAAGTAAAAAGCGCCTTTAAGTGCCATATATAGAAGCATGGATTAAATGGCAGTTACTATTGAATTAAATGAGTTTTTATCAGAACACTTAGAGACGCTTTTTCAATAAAGACTGAATTGGAGTGGGAAAAACCTGACTTCCCTCTGTCCAGTTCTTTCAACTCCATTGAAAGCTTTCTAGGAAGAGCCACAGCTCAGCCTGGAGAGCCTGCCAGGCCTGTGGGAAGGAAAGAGGATGAGAAGAGTTTGGGGTCTTTGGCTTTCAGATTTAAAACCAATAAAAACCCCACAAAACTTCCCTTTTTAAGATTTGCTAAATTTTAGTCTGAAACTTGAGTATTTCAATGAGTTATGAAATATTAAAACCAGGTGCGCAAAGTAGAAATTTAGGGAATTTTTCACTTTTCCCTCTCCCTAGATTGATTGTTTGCACACTCATTGAGAAACATTTATGCTAAAAAAATACAATGTTTAAGAGGTACAGTTAATAATTTACTTAACTGGGAAAGACTTCCTTAAAACTTTCAAACTGATGAATTAGCACTGCAAAAAAATGAGCAGGACATTAGGGATCAACTGATCTGCTGATGATGGTAGTAGTGGATTTTAATAGTGATGATAATGAGGCAGTGATTGTGTGGCAGGACAATAGAATCAGATGTTTATGGTCTCCTATGCAGTTTTTGTCACCAGAATAACCTCAGATCCTCCACAATGTGCTTCAGAAAAGCCATACAGTGTGGGGGTTGCTCTCTTAAATATTTTGGGGACTTCCCCTTTCTTTTGTTGTTGTTTTGTTTGAAGCTTTCTGCTAATCATGTTGATCATCCCGCAATGCGGGTAATGCAGTGTTAATTCAAAAAAAAAAATAAATCAATCTTCCTCTTTCTGGTTTCATAGCTGTTCAAATGCTATAACTGCATTGTATTGCTGGATCATTCTTTCTTTTCCTTCTGTAATTGAATAGTCTCAAAATGCAGGAATGACACTCTGTTTATTTGAACTGTTTAGACGAAAATTAATAGGGCTATTTTTATGATTGGTCTTTTGTGTCATGGTCTTATTTTTCACTATCTGATTTATGTGGCTAGAATAGAAGGACCAAAAAAAAAAAAAAAATCAGCCTCATTTGAATTGCTGATATTTCTTTTATAGAGGTTTAGGTTGGGATTTTGTAATTTCTGCTTTTGTAGCAGGACACAGAGAGGTCCAAGCAGGAGGATCTGAAACACGAAGTTTCTTTTGTGCTGTTGTGATGTCAGAGCTGCTTTGATCTCCCATGGTGAAATGTAATATGCTGCAAAATGCAAAATTGCTTGAGAGACCCGGGGATGCTTCCCCCCACAATAAATACTTCAGGTGGCTGGATCAGAGTGGGATGCTCTGGAGGGAATGGGATGGCGTGGGAGCTGCTGGCTGGAAATGCCATTAGGGGAATTTGAGCAGAGAAGGCCAGCAGAGATCTTTCTAAAATGAAGGTTGTGACCCCCAAGTCCTGGTGGGGCACCATCCTCTTCGAGGCTCCAGGATCGCTCCCGGATGAAACCCAGACGAGGAGGGCTGGCTTTCCACTTTGGAATAGGGAACAATTTGTTCTGCACCGTGGTGTTTGCTCACCCCGGTCAGAGATCAAACGCCAGGCTGAGCTGAGAGTTTGCAAGGGGCAGTCCGGAGAGTCTGTAAAGAAGTGGACATGGGGACACCGCCTTCCCGACCAGGTTTGATCCTTCTGGGCTGTGTTTTCTCCCTGATGCTGGCAGTGTGGGTGGGGAGCTATTTCAGAGGTGCTGCTGCAATTACCTGAGCAAACACGGCGTTTGGGTGGGGAGTGAGCGTTGGTAGCTGGCAATTAGTGACTGCCCAGCCATTTGTGTCTGTGCAGGGGGACTGGCAGTGCCAGACAGCGGGGTGGCTTGAACCCCTGGAATGGGACAGGGGGCTGATGTCCCTGCCTGTGCTGAGGGGCGGCTGATTCCTAAAACCCAGCCTTACTCGGCTGCACCCGGCTTGTCTTCTCATTCTCCTCTCTTAGCAGAGCAGTAAAGCATGAAGTCCCACACTTTTGTTTGTTTTGCCCGTGGTGAGCAGCCCTGCTTTGACACAATCCATTTAAAATGCTGAAAGTTCATTTTGTCTCACGCCTTTGCCTTAGAGATGATTTGAAGCAGATAGATATCATCAGCTTGTGGGTCTGTCCCTTTCCTCCCCTTTCCTGGTGTGAAGGTTTGTGAGGACATGAGGGGTGCAAAGGGACCCTCCAGGGGCTCCCCGGCATCGCTGTCATGCTGAGCCACATCCGGAGGTCACCGATGCCTCCTCGCCTCTTCTGGCAGCAGGAACTTGCTATCCAGAGAGACGCTGTTATCTCTGTGATAAAATGCGACTTATGTGTGGTTTTTTGTTGTGGCTTTTTTGTGTGTGGTTTTGTCTTGGTTTTTGTTTGTTTTGTTTTGTTTTTACAAATAGCCTTCTTACAGTCACAGCTCTGGAAGAGTTAAATCATCCAGCTTTAAGGAGCTTGCGGCAAGCAAGGCTTTTTCTGCCTGGTCCCTGGTTGCCCCCTCTCCTCGGTGGCCTTGGCTTGTTTGTGGAACCGCAGCTGATAGGGAAGTGTTGTCTTCTAATAAACGAGAGATAGCGACTGAGGAGATGTTAAGAGCACAAGGTGCCACATGAGAAACAAACACCCAAAGCACTTCGGGGGCTGTTGGCAGTGATTGCCTTCCTGTGTGGACTTTGGTTTGTTCCTGGGTTGCACAGTTCATGGACCACATCAGGGTGTTAGGAAGTTACTGTTCTCTCTGGGGCCAAACCCTTCTTTTTGCTAATTATGGTACAATGCCTCTGCCTTTTACATTTGACACTGATTTTTTTTTTTTTATTTTTTAATTGTGTTGAGGTATTTTAGGTTAATATCTGGCACGATAGTGTTTTTTTTTCTATAAGCACCTAATGCTCATAGTTAGGAACCAAAACCCTGGTTGAGGTGATGCAGTGCACCCAAGTTTCACCACTGCAGAAGGGATTCACATCCCCTGGTGCAGTTTGGAAGGTCACGCGTCAGTGGTGAGAGACTGACTGAAACCACATTGCTAATTTGAATGACAGGCAAAACAAAGTATGAGACTTCATGCATTAGCTCCTCTGCTAAGCCAGAAAAAAGGGGCACGACAAGATAAACTTGTTCCTCTAAAAAAACCCTGTGGCCATATTAGTTTTATAGACGTTATAGCCGTACTTGAGGACCACTTTTGCTTCATCCTGTTGATGAGAGGAAGGATGAAGCAGACATCAGACACACTGGGCATGTGGAAAGTCCTGGGTTGACCCTTTCTGGTCCTTCACAAGTCACTTTGTCTTCCCATGTCCCAACCCCATGCCTGTAAGCACAGAAAACATTTCCCAGCTGCACTGGGAGGCTTGAAGTGATGTATCTGTGTTTGCGGGGTACTCAAATAATAGAAATAATAATTAAAAACTAATGCATTATTAATGACTTATTAATAATAAATAACAAACACAAATGAATAATTATAAGAAAAATAAATACACAAATAAACTTAATAGTTTAAGCAGCAGTTATGTACTCACACAGCATATGCCTTGTGCAATTGTCTCCTGGTTACGTGCAGGATAAATTGCCCCTGTGATAATCCTACATGAGTATAAGGTGTCTTAGGTGGTGAAGTTGCGTGAGTTCAGGTTGGATTGAAGGACTACAAGTGAGTTCAGTATGCAAAGAACAAGATGAGTCTTGTTTAGAAAGAAAGAAAATCTCTTCTTTATTGCTACTATTATGTACTTCTTATGTTTTCATATGCATATGTGCATGGAAATTATGGAGCGGGGTTTGTGGGGTTATTTCAGGAGCAAAAGCATCGCTGGATACTTTCTCTGTTTGAACTTCGGAGTATGAGATTGCACACCTCAAAAACACCCCTCTGTACAAAGGAGTGTATTGGTGTGTACAGTGTAATTAGGAGTGCAATTAGCCCTCTAATTAATGAAAGTCTTGATTTTGACATCCAAAATGGTAAGGAAGTGGTAAGGAAGCATTCGTGTTGCTATGATAGGGTTGCACAGTGTCCCTGGTGACTCGCCAAGGGCCGCTGGTCCAGGGCACTCCGGCAGAGCTGCCCTAGGGATCCCAGTGAAATATGTAGGGCAGGGATATGTGCTGTTAGGAGAATGATGTAGGCACAGTGCCACGGAGGTAGAGGTTAAATCATTGTGGCCTAACGCAGATTGGCACTAAACCTTGCCAAATTAAATGTTCAGCGTTTCCCCTGTCAGAGGTTGCATTAACTACTGGTGTAATTAAGAAAAAAACAGTGATTTTACTCCGAGAGAGAGTTCCAAGAGGTCTTGTGCCTTGAGTTGCGAGAGTGAATAGTGCAAATGTCTGTCAAATTCAAGTGTTCATACCAACGAGTTTTTACCAAAAATGAGCCATCAGAGAGAATTAATTCTAGTGCCAAGCAGAAGCTCCTGCTGCAAAATGCCATGGCCCAAAGAAATGGAATTCCTCCAAGGAAATGGAGGAAAGGTTAAAGACACTCTTTTCCTTAGTGAGGTGTTGGTAATAATGGGCTGCTTGATGGTTGCTTTAGTTGTATCTGATGGGCTTAGGGTCAGACCCCACCCATGTCTGGTTTTCCCCATCAGAGAAGATCCTTGGGATAATACGTTTTGTCTTGCCTTTCTTCTGCCTGCCTCTTTCTAGGAGTTTGGAGCTCTGCTAGTTGCAAACTTGGTTCTAAATTAGCTGGTTTTTAATTTTGTTGCATGTTTTTCTATTTTCTCCACTGAAGGAGGAGATGCCCTTCTCTAACTCTTCATTTAAAAGCAAGCGTCATACAGGTCTCCTCTGAGCAATGAATCCGAGAAGGAGATTAAAAATCAAACAACTTCTTACTCTTACCTGGTTCTCTCCTGTTTTAACCTGGAGACAACTGGAAGGCTTGTTTGCTCATGGTAAAAATGATTTTAAGCAGTTCAGCCATTTCATCTAGATTTCATTTTTGGCTTGTTTCTTTGGCATCATCATTCTTTCGCACCAATGACGTTTACTGGTGACCAGTGTGGCCTACTGGTCTGGAGAGGGATGAGCTCTGCAGGGGCGGTCATGCTGATGTGGTGGTCCAGACCTTCATCGGGTTTTACGTTCCTTGTGATGGTGCTTTTTTTATTTTCTGGAAGCGTCTCTTTCTGCTGTAGCTATTTGGTGTCATCTCAGGAAACTGCTCAAAGCTGAGCCCTTTGGCTGTGGTAACTTTGCAATGCTGGAAAGGAATGGTTTGGTTTTTGTGTTGGGATGAGGTGTTGAGTTCCTGATCCTTTCTCTGCCTGGTGAGAAGACAGAGCTGTCCCACTGCAACTGATACTTTCCATGATGGAAACAGCACAAATGTGTGTGTGGGGATACGGAGGAGAACATCCACTTCATTGGGCTAGAAGATCTGTTTCAGTGGGAGAACATCCGTTTCCATGGGCTGGAGGGCCAATGTCAGTGGGAGAAAACCCATTTCCACGGGCCGGAGGGGTAGTGCAGATTTATCAGAGGTGACAATCTGCTAGCGAGGTGACAATCAGCCAATCTGCAAGAAACCTTCAAGTGGAGTGAGATTCCCAGGAGCCACTCAGTCGCTGATAATCAAGCCCAGGCTCAGCAGCTGTGCTGGTCCTTTCATCTTTCCAAGATGACCTGAGTGCTGTCACAGTTGTTCAGGTATCATGAAAAATTCCAGATTTAATGACACGGCCCTGACGGCTTCAGCATCAACCCAAGCTCTGCCAGGAACAGCCCCTGTGGGTGTTGTTTGACTTGACAGATTGAAGTTGCTCGTTCAATTAATGCTGCATCATGGTTCTCTTTCAATAACGCGGGAGGTGTCAGCAGTTTTGTTTACAAGCCTCCGTGCTCTCTGCTTTAAGTCATTCCTGACAAAAGGAAGTTTAAATGCTTGCATTGATTCCTGGCTCCGCAGTGCAAAATATCCACATGTGGCAAAGACGTGGAGATTTTTCAAAGCAGCCTAAAGGATTTAAAGTGCTTTTAACATCTCGGGCACTGAGCTCCCAGGCCTTGGACCACTGCTTTTAAGCATTTGTGAGTCACAAATAGATTTAGAAGATAAAATGCTGGATGCTACTAGTTCTCTCAGCACATCCTTTGCTTATTTATCCTTTTGAAGAAAGCACAGTGACTAAATGTACCCTTTTTATTGTTTAGAGATTCATATTCACAGATTTGGTCTTTCTAAAAAACATGTTGGGGTTTGTAAAGAGTGTGATGGCTTAGAAGTAAGATTTGTGGGAACTTTGTCATCTCTTCCCTGCCGCTGAATAAACTACCCAGAAATATAGTCCTTAACAATTTCATACATGACACATGTGAAAAATTAAGATGCTTTCTAGTTTTCAAGTAGAAGCTTGAAAATAACAAGGTGAGTTGTGATTTTGATTTGTGGTTTGGTTTGTTTTAGGTTTTTGTTCTTTTGTTTTGTTTTGTTTCTTTTTTTTTTGTTGTTTGTTTGTTTGTTTGGTTTTTTTTTGTAGGAACCCAAGTTCTTAACAAAAGTTGTTAAATCTTTCCACTTTTCTGTGGACTTAAAAATGTTCCTTTGAATGCTTCCTTTGAATTATTATTTTTTTTTTTGAAAAGGCTAATTTTGTATTTCATTCAGACTGTTGTATATTAAGAAGGCCTAGTATTAGAGGAAAAATGTGGAAGGGAAAAAAAAGAAAAGCACCCAGAATTTCAGTGTGAAACTATTTTACATGTCAGATATATTGGAATTAATTGGCTTTTGTATCATGTTCATCTGCAGTGGATCTACCAAAATAGCCTGTATGATTGCTCTGCTCCATCTGGTTATTATCTTGCTTGTTATAATATTCCTGTGCCATGCTGTTGTGGCCAGCGGCGGCTGGGAAAAAGCTTGCTGGAGATTCCCGAAGATCTGCTCTGTTGTACGTTACCAACTTGTCAGGGGCTCACTTGACAGACTGAAAATTAGCCAAATGCTTTTTCCAAGCCAAAAGTAGCCTGAGATGATGTCTATGCATCATACCAGAGAGCTCTTTTGAGTTTCTTAAGGTGCCTGACTCCAAATACTGCTCAGATTATTAATAGTGCCCTGATAAACCTGGAGAGCGATCCTATAAATTTCAACATGTTCGGAGGTCAAACAGTGAAGTCAATATTAATTAATAGTCAAAAGCAGTGTTTTATTTCATGTAATCAGCCCCCTGACAGTCTGAGCAGCCTTGGAGGTTAGTTACGCTCAAAGAGTGGGAGCGATGCCAGAGCGTCCCGTGCTCTGTCGCTATAAAATAGCAAATAATCTGGAGCTGTTGCATTTAATAGCTGAAGATTTAATATATTGTCCAAAATGCTCCGTGCTCCTTCATAAGGGGTGGTAGGAGCAACGTGCTGGTGGTTTCTCCTTGCCCTCTCCACCAGCTCTCAGCTGCAAAGCAACAGAAGAAGTTGGCTTTTTCATGAGGGCAGGAGAGGGCTCTGAAAACCCAGGAGTTGGGGTGACCTCAGGTGGTTGGAAGCTTCAGTGGCTTCGTGGTGGCAGCTCCAAGGCAGAAATTTGCAGGGGGAAGGGAAGGACACGTGGAGAATCTCTGCTGGAAAAGGAGAGGGGCTCCATGGAGAGGGAAGGTGTAGATGTGGTGCTTGGGGATGTGGTTCCTGGGTGGACCTGGCAGTGCTGGGTTCATGGTTGGACTCGATCTTAGAGGTCCTTTCCAACCTTAATAATTCTATGATTCTAAGAGGATGCCCTGATGCCAGTTCTGGTATAAACTAAATGACTTCAAATTTGTTTAACATGCACTGCTGGGAATATTTAAAAGAGTAAAATTGTATTTTGAGAGGACTGTCAGATTACTGTGCTCAAAAGCCATTCCATTAATTCCATTAGTTTGGAGGAGTGATTTATAGATCATTCTGCGTTTCAATAGCTGATCTCCCACTTCAGGAAATTCCTCATAAAATTTTCTCCTTTGCCTGGCAGGTAGTTGACACGTCACCTGATTTTGGCTCTGGTGTAGAGTCACCCTTAGTGGACAAAGGTGTGTGGATACCTAGAACTCATTGCAGGATGTTTGATAATAGAAGGCCCATCTTGCCCAGGAGTTCTGCTTTCACTCATTTTCTACCTATAATTTCTGCATTGAAACTATAACATGCTACAAACACCACCCTCCATACCCAAAAAAGGCTGAGGGGGAAGAAAGGAAAACAAAAGAATATTTGCAAGGCAGATGCGCAGATTCCCCTTAGCCGAGGATATTTGACAGTGCAAAGATGGATGCTTCATCCAGGTGTTTGTATTTTCTCCCCAATCCGTTATTAGAGTGAATTAAGATACCTTTAGGCTACCATCTCTCCTCCAAGTGACAGGCTTCTCATAAGTTATTTATGTGGGATGTGTCACCTTATTAATTATATTCCCATATAACCTGACGAGGCTGATGCAAAGTGTTCCCCGGCGTGAGGAGGATTCATGTGTGATGGAGCCATGCTGGATCCACAGTGCTCATCTCCAAACCTGCACTATTCTTCATTCTTGGGGGAAGAAAAATAAAAAAAAATTGCAGAGATTTGTGGCCAGCTAACCCAGGCAATGCTTTATTTTTGTGGAAGTTAAAAAAAAGAGATTTGTGGCCAGTGAAAGGTTTACTATTGAATTTTTAAATATCACGTATATACACATGCACACATAAATAGAATACATGAATATAAAATAAACATATATTCACTGCCAGTGCTAGTTATGGTACATTAGTGTTTTAACTCAATTTAAATACATTTTGCCTGCCATCCCTTGCAGCTGGAGTTACAGTTTCCAGGTTGCAGTGTCTACAGTGGAGTCCCTCCCCATGGGGCAGCTGGGTGAAGAGTAGAGTTGAGCATGTTGATCCTTCCAAAGCAAAACTTCTCTATCTTTTCATTTTTTTCTACTGTTGAAGCTTCACAGTTCACGCCAAGAACATGAAATTTTGACTGAAGCCATCCTATATCCCAGTTTTGCTCCCTGTTCAGTGGAGCACATCTTGTTATTCTTGTTTAGACCCAGCATATATTAATTTCTGTTGTCCTATTGTCATGATTAAGGCCCTGGTTGAAAGGGGTAGACTGAAGCATGTGGTCTGAATGCTCTGAATTGGTTGTTTTTAAGGACATTAGCCAGATGTCAGGCCACCTTCTGGGGCAGACGTGCAGATGGAGCACAGCAGTGGCACATCTTTCTATCATGCCCTAACACTTGAGAACACAATTGTTCATCATCCACATTTTTATATCCTGATGAAAATTAATGTTCCAGGTTTTAGCTATTTTTCAAGAAAACTGTCTAAACCGTCCTTTGCCACTGCTTGGGCTTTCCTTCCATAAGTTCTTCTTATCCCAAGTGTTTCCTAAAGGGAATGTTTGGTGATGGCACTACCTCTTTGCCTGCTCTGTTCCTGCTCAGCCTGTTGATATTGGTGCCATCTCAGTGGATGGACTTTTTGAAGCTGACGTGTTCCTGCTGCTGGCTTGAGAGAGCTGTGCTCTGCCATCATCTTGGCCAGATGTTTTCTCCCTTCTGGACTGTCTGGGGTTTTGGGGTGCAGAACCCAGCTGCCAGGTGGAGCTGCGGGAGGCATTGCCCCGTGGGTCAGCCCTCCGGCAACCTGTTCAGCAAACCTCTGGCTGATGGGGCATGCCAGAGCTGGTGCAGTCCTGCAGACTTCTACAGTTGCCTTTCCCCACCTTTTTTTATTGATAGCATTTTGAATTCATCTCTGGCTGTAATGGATTTTGTGCAGTTGAGGAGACAGACTGAGAAACTCCACTGGAAGGTGCCTCATTGTCAGCTTCTCGTCTGCCACAGGAGTGCTTTCTCATTCTGGCCACATGTGGTTTTTAGCCTAAAACCATCTGAGTTTTGAGTGTGTGTAGCTGAGCACGTCTCAAGGCTTTTTGGTCAGCAAAGCACGTGTGCACTGAGCAACGAAAGGCCCAGCATCACAGTGGGTTTTCTTCTAATGCCAACTAATCAAAATGATGTAGCTCAATCCCTTCTTTCTACACTGGTGTAAAAGCAGGAGAAATAACCAGAGATCAAATAATTTATTTGTGAGATGGGCTTTTGGGGTGTGTTTTTTGTCTTTTAATCCAAGGGATCAAAATTTGATCTTGGCTTCAGTGAGGATGAAGATGTGTTCCTGTGGTGTGGGTTTAGATTTAGCAGCAATCTGATATGTCTTTTAATGAGAAAACTGTCTGCCTCCTCTCCCCTGTAGCATTTCTTGCTCTGTTTTTGTTGTTGTTTGGTTGTTTTTTTGAAGTGTCTGCCTTCATAGAATTGTAGAATGGTTTGGGTTGGAGGGGACCTAAAAGATCATCTACTTCCAACATCCCTGCCATGGACAGAGACACTTCCCACTAGACCATGTTGCTTCCACAAAGCCTAGAAGCTCCAGCACCTTTCAGTTTCAGTTTCAGTTTAAACACTAGCTTGTGTGCTGCCTTGGCTAGGGCAGGATTAAGTCCTGAGCTGCCACTTTTCCTGAGAATTTGTCTAAAAAATTATCACAAACCTCCAGCTTTCTTCAGCTATACCTGTGACATGAGTAAATAAACAGCTCAGTGTTTAATACATTCTAAAACTATATCCAATAACCCTTGTTGATTAGACAGGGGTATTTTGGATGAGACCATCCACCCATCTGGTATTTTTTTCACTGATATAACTGTGCCTGTACTTGAGCTTTTATTGCTGTAGCTTCATCACTCAGGGATGGTTCAGCCACAATGCTGGCGGAAGCGTCGGGTGATTAAATATTTGCTTTTCAAGCAAATTCCTCTGTTGTGGGATAAGTTTGAATGGATGGAGCCTGATTAATGCCCATGACTGAGTTTGGGCATTCATGCCTGAGCTCCAAGTGTCATTTTCATGATAGGGACAGGCAAAAAAAGCAGTGTCAGGAGCTGGTTTAACTGGTGCAGTGTTGGCATTGAGTGAGAGGAAGGGCATGGCGGGTGGGAGTCTGGGGTGCCCACCTTGGCTGTGCTTTGTTCTCCAGCCTGACAAAGATGCTGTAGGCCTCAGCCATAAAAAAAATACTAAAGTACCTCAATATCTGGGCAGGTCTGAGCCCTAGAGCTGTTTTTTAAAGGATGTTGGACCCCTTGTGTGATTGTTGGGTTTAGGTGGTATCTGCCCAGGCACATCCAAGTTTGCCTGCAGGTGCTGGAGTTCGGTCTTCCATCTTCATCCTTGTTTTTTTACCAAGTGCTGAGAGGCTTTAGGTGGGATGCTGAGACACCCTTTCTCCGAACAGGTTCGTCCTGTGTTTGTAGGGGAGGTTGAGTGCACGTGCAGAGAGGATTTAATGCCAGTGCATCCTCCATCAAAATTCGTATTGAATGGACGCTCAGGGCTCACTGAGCTCCCCTAATCTCTGGTTTGTGTGGCTGAGAGATGAAGACAGTCTTGGCCTGCTTTGAAGAGAGGAAGGGAATGTGTAAAGGGAAGCAGGAGCTGGAGTTGCTAGGGAAACACGAGCAGGGATGCTCGCATGGCTCTCACCTGATCCCTGCCACAGCAGCTCCGCGGCGCGGGTTCCCTTTCATACAGGTGTCATGTGGCCTCCTGGGTGAATTCATGGTCACCAAAAGCTGCTGGAATTGTCCCAGGGCTTGAGGGGCAGCAGTGGTGCCCATCAGGAGTCCCCCAGAGAGGTGGGGGATATGAAATCAGCCACATGAGTGCTCTGGGGATGTGCATCAGCATCATAGCTGGTCCCCGAGGGTTGTGCTGGGGAATGAGGCAAATGGAGATTTGCTCCATCTGGGATCGCTTTTGGGGAATTACCAATTCTCCCTCGCTGGGAAGGAATGCAGCAGGTTCAGTGATTTCTCCACTTATGCCCATATTGTGGGAGATGGGGATGATGCTGGATCCACCTGGGGTGTCCTCGTTTTCATCATTCTTACAATTGTTGTTCCCATTTTTCCCTCTGGACTACGAGTCCCGGAGAACTTTGCTGCTTGAATAATTAGTGCCGGGCCAGGTACCTTCTGCTTAGCACAGCCTGTACCAAGAAAGATGACTTCTATCAAATTTATGATTATGCAGTTGTTTTATTCCTTGCAAATGTTTTATTTATTGCAATGGTTATTGATAGCAGCACTCACCCATTCTGTTGAGGCACAACAACCTTCTACAACTGCTTTTTTTTTTTTATTTGTGTGTGTGGAATAAAAATCAATCCTGGCAAAAAATTTAATATCTGGATTCCTCTTGGCTTCCCCACCTGGTAAAAATCTAATAATAGCTTGTAAATGTTTTCATCAGCTGCTCCTCTGTTCTTTAATTGCGCGCAGATGAATCTTGAATGAGTAGTTTTTGTATGACTGGGTGGTTTCTTCATGTTTAAGCAGCAATTCGTTCAGTTTAAGCAGCAAGTGCTTTTGGGAGACGGATGCGAGACTGTTTGCAGTGTGATTATTTTCTAAAGTTTGGAAAGAAACAGTTAAGGAGGAAAGCAATTGAAACTTTACTGTGCTGCCAGGTTCCTTGGGAAGCAGTGGATACCATGCAGGAACTGGAAGCAGCTGGCTTTGCTTTATACCTAATCAAGGGAATGATTATCTTGTGATAATCTTGCCCCCTTCATCTCCTATTGCATGAATAAACACAACTTCAGCTTGTATACTTTGAGTTTGGCTTTCCACCTTTGCTACCAGAGATGAAAATTCAGCGGTGCCGGGATGCACTGCCCCTCCATGAGCTCTGCCCAGCACCATCCCCATCGCCCTGGGATGGTGCAAGCAGGGGATGAGCTGGGCTGGCTGTGCCAAGAGCAGCAATGGAGCCCAGTGCCAGCTCACGGATGCGCTGTCCCTGGCTCAGCTGAGCAGGACCACGTTTCACAGCCAAATGGCCACGTGGGGAGAAGGTGGGTGCCACGGCGCTCCAGCTGTGCTCTGTGAACTCTTCTTTCTCTAACATCTGGCCAGAGGCTGCTGCTTTGAGCTTCAAACAGAAGAAAGGGACCAGTTAAAGACTGAAAGGTCCCTGCTAAGGAGTGAGGGTGGGGCTTGCCCTGTGGTGCCCAGAGTCAGTGTCTGGAGTTCAGCAGGGTGGCACGGGGTGAGATGAGCTCAGATTAGCGGCACTCTTGTCCTGAAGAGCCGTGGTCACATCCGAACTCGCGATGGGCTTGAGAGGCACCTGGCACGCACATGGCAGGCTCTGGGGCCAAGCCTCAAATCCCTCCTGGCCAGCTCACCTGAGTGCTGCCAGCAGCTTGGCGTTGCCACTTCCATGGAGCCCAGCGCCTCGGGCTGGGGTTTGCCCTTCCAGGCTGCTCTTAGGTCCCGTTTAAAAGAAAGGAGAAGGTGTGTCTAAATAGCAGACTCTGCATTCATCTCTATTTTATTCCTTACCATTGCCCTGCAGTATCTTCCCGCTGGGAAGGTGAAACCATGAGCTGGAAGGATCTGGCTCCCTACATGTCAGCGGCGCCAGCGTGGCCGGCTTGTTCGCCTGGAGGCGGGGGACGCTCGGTGTCAGCTCCTGTTCAAAATACATTCGGTTTCTAAATTGAGACAGGGATTCTGCACAAACACTTGGCATAGGTGAGCTGGAAAAAGGTTTTAAGGGTAAGCAGGTTATTTATACTCCGTCTTGCGTGTCCAGCCTCTGTTTGTGCTGCTAAGTCGTTTATGTTTATTTTATGAAGAAGGGCCTCTGCCATAAATACTGCTCTAACCAGCAGTCAGCAGCAAGAGCAGGGTGCCTAGGATGCAGTGGCCAGCTTGGATGGAGGAATATGGCTAGGAAGGGAGGTTTAAATAGGATTGAGACCCATTCCAAGGACTGCATCTAGGGTACTGTATCCAGTTAGGATGGAGGAGTCTGGCTGGGTAGTGGGGTTTAAATGGGGTTCGGTTCCTTCCTGAGGACCACATTCTGCACCTGAGCAACTGAGAGGTAACAGGGGGCTGGGTAGTGCAGAGCCTCCTTTCTCCACCTCTGGGCAGCTCTATTTTCAACACTGGGCAGATTTTCAGGCATCTTGGGCTGGGAGCAATCACAGGTTCATGCATATGATAATTTTTTAGCAGGTATCAGCCATGCTCATATAGCAATGATCCCACTTGTGAAGTCCTTAGAAAATACTTTATAATATGCATTTTCCTCCCTGGGACATAGGTATGAGCAGGCCATTAGGCACTCAGATGAGTAAAAGGGGTTTGGAGCTGCCTCTTGGTACAGGGGTAGAGAAAAAGATTTAGAAATCTGTAGGGTATTAACGAAAATCTCTGTTTTCCTGTAAAATGTCAGCAGGACATTTATCCTCACGTTTGTCTCACAGACTCAGTGGGAAAGAGTTAAATGTCTTCTCACATGTGTTCATTGCCACAGCCTTGAGGAGATTTCTCGTCTTCAAGAAATAAACGCAGCACGTGTTCAGCTAAAAATATTGCAGAAGGAATCCTTCCTTGGCCACAGCCCCAATATGGCAGAGCAGCTGTGAGTCGAGTGGATTTTGTTTGTTTTTAAACTTCATCTATCTTCAAAGTGATGCTGTCGTGGGGAGTCAGAATAGCCAAACTCCCTGTTGACCTTCTTTTGCATCCGCTGATGGACATGGAGCAGGACTTCTTGGCAGCCATTTGCAGCATGGGTTGGATGAGGCTGTCGGCTTTGTTTGCAGTTATCTGCAGAAGCAGCAAACCTGGAGGTTACTGGGATGAGTTGAGCTTCAGTAGCTTCAGGATGGAGCACTTTTGAGGCTGCTCCTCAGTGTGACAATCTGCTGCTGCACAGAGGTGGAGGGCGAGGAGAAGGGTCTCAGCCTAACTTTTTGCAGGAATCAGTCTGTGACACCAAAGCTTCCTCTTCGAGCAAGGTGCCTGGTTTGCTGTGTTAATGGGCAAAATGAATATTGACCCTGAGAATTGACTGTCTTCCTCTGACTGTGTGTGCCTTTGATCAGTTCACCGCTCTCAAGAAGTCAAACTGTTCCCACATGTGTCTCAGTGGGGTGGGATTTCTTACATTTGGCTTAAACTTCTGCTTTAGGGCCTTTTACCCCTGCAGGTAATTTCAGTTTAGCATTCTTAAACTCGTAGCGTGGGGTCATTCTTCTGTGATAGATGGGTGGTGTGGGATGGGGCTCCCTGGTCAGCTGGATTGACTCTGCAGGTGGATGCTGCTGCTCATTAACACAAAGGTGCTGGGAAGCTGCACTCCAGGACTGGTATGCCCTTTGCTAGCTGTTCCCACTCCCAGACAGATCATTTTAAATGATGCTTCACTCTGCATTGTGAAAGCAACCCTCCCCTCTTTTTTTTTTTTCTTTCTTTCTTTCTTTTTTCCTTTTTTCATTTTTTTTCCGCATTGCTGTCCAGTCATTTGCCCACCACCCCAAGTCCCAATTGAGACCTGATGCTGAGGGCCACATGAAGCAGCAAATGTATTCAGCCCAATGATTTCCACATGAGCAGGGCTCTGTGCCGGTGAAAGAAGTGAACTCATTGCAGAAACCTCCCAAGAACAAAGCTTTGGAGAAAGGATCAACCTTATTAGCACATTTAAGGAGAAAGAGGTTTTGTCACTGTATCAGTTTATGCTTCAGCACATTAGCATTGTAAATCTCTTTGTGGAAGGATTGATTAAAAAACTATATTTGCTTTCCCCTTTTAAAAACCCAGAAAGAAAAAAATCAGATCTCCAGCACACTGGTTTGCTGTAAATCTTTTAACAAAAGTTTACAGGGTTTGATGGCTGGAAGCCTCCTGCAGTTAAAATGATCTTTTTTTTTTTCCCAAGCAATCTTTTGGTTTCCCAAGTATTCTTCTGGCCTTTTCACTTGAAAAGGAAAGGCAAACTTTCATGAATTGAGCAGGGGCACTCTTTGAATGAAGTGAGGGTCAGTGCTTCTCCAGGCTTTTCTTCCCATTGTTTGAAGAATACACTGAGGATGGTAGGAGCAGATGTGCTGCTTCTATTTGGGCTTATTTTGGCCCTTGTATGGATGGCTGTATAGGAGCTGCCATTGCATTAATTCCTCCCATGGCTGCTGTGGCTTAGTCTGTGTTCCTTAATGTGTGGAAGCTCTTTGTAAACACAGAACAAGCGTTGGTGCTTTACATTGACACCATCCTATTAAAAAACTTCAATAAAAAAGGTGAAAAAATACCAGCAGAGGGAAAAATCAGTGAAAAATCTCCCTGTTCTGTGATTTATGTTGTGGGATACACACCCTGCACTTGTGACCCCTCGCAGAGGTGTATCTGCCACGCTCCTGCCGCAGCCGGGATGGGCAAACTCAGCCAGCTGTGTTGGTGACTGAGGGTGAGCGTGCATCATCCAGCCATTGATTGCTGAATGTGACATGTTATTTGTAACAGTACCTGCCACAGGGACTTAATTCTGGGAGGGGGGGAAAGAAGTGGAAGGTGAAGGAGTTTGTATTTTAAAAAAGTGCATGTGAATGATCTGTCTATATTTCATATTCTACAGGGAGATTAGCCATGCTTTGGACACTAGACTGCTTATTTTGTTTGGCCAGTGACTCTCAATTTAACTATGCAATAAATGAAATGGAGAAAGGACACTTATGGGCATGAATGTTTTAATGTTAACAGAAAAAAAAAGGTCTGTATTTTGTTAGGGTAGAGGGTGAGCAGTCTTGCTTTGGAACAGAGATGTTGCAGTAATTAAAGGCATCCAGAAACCTGGCAGGTTTTTTGCTTTTGGGGGCAAGTATTTCAAACAGAAGTTTGATTCTGACTACTCTAAATTGATATGAAAATCTCTGCCTTGTGTTAGTTACAGAGATGTCACCCTCGGCTGGGCTCTATCCCCATCACTGAAGTACTGTTAGCACTGTATATTATAGCTGGGTTCCTGCTTTTAAGGGAGGTGTTCTCTCGTGGGCACACACCATTGCAATCACTGCATCAAGGACAGTATCTCTTTCATGAGGACCATATCTCTTTCACCTTTTGAGTCTCTCATCCTCTTGAAACAGCAGTTGTTCAGTGGGAGATGTAAAGTACACACTCATCCCTACCTGCCGCTGACAATGGAGGTGGTTTGTTTTGGTTGAGGAAAAATACATATAATACATAAAATACATGTAATTGCTCAACTATTCATCTCCCTTTCTGTCCCCTTATGTTGCTTGTTCACACAGGAGTGTGGGATGTGGTTTACCCAGAGGAGAGAGCAGAGCTGGGCTTGGGGCTGTGCCACACGAAGCTGCTGTGGGAAGTTCCTCTTGCATGAGCAGTGGCTCCAGAGGAGGAGATCGTGGTCTGCTTGTCCCCATGTAACAGGCAGAGAATGATCTTTACCCCATGAAATGCCCATGTGGAAAATCTGTGACATGTGTCCCCCAGAGAGGGATATACTGGAAAGAAACCCTGGTCTGCTCTGCTGGAGCTGCCTCTGCCGCAGCCCCTCCTAATTCAACCTCGTCACGAAGAAATTACTGCTTTGCACCTGATGCATTATCAAAAAATACCCACTTGCAATGAGGCTGGATTAACCATGACATTTTACAAGGCCAGCTGGGAGGAATGCTTTGTGATTAAGTGAAGCTCGTTTCTAATGAGCCCTGTGCTTTACTCTCTGAAAGATCTCATTTTTGGAGGGCGGGATGTGTATTTCTCACTTTCTTTCCAACAAGCACATTTTAAAAACAGGACTAAACTGCAACCAGTCAAACTTACTGGGTTGCCCTGGTCAAACAGAGCTGGTGAGATGCTATCTTCAGCAGGATTTGTGATGTATCTGTGTGCTTGGAACTTGCTGTGTGGTACTCAGCCATAGGCTGACCGCTCAGGGAAGCACTGGGATGACAAAAGGACTTACCCAGCAGAAGCTGAGTGTGACCTGGCTTGAGATTTTGTAGGTGTTAAGGTTGTTGAAGAGGACTGTGATGCACTAATTTAACCTTCTACATAGCAGGGACAGAGGATCTTGATCTGATACCCACAACCTGTCTTTTTTGTGCTGGATGCTTAAAATCCATTCCAAGATAAGAGGCTACTTAAGCCTTTAAGATTGCTTAGCAGTCAGTAGAGCTGGAAACAGCACGGTTGGCTGAGGAGCAAAATGATACTGGGTAAATCAATTCCAAATCCTGCAGGGATACCCATGATGTGGCAGAGGCTGTTGCTACCAACAGAAAGTTCTGCTGAAGGAATGGGACCAAGAAACCTAATATGCATGCTGGTGTATGAGTTGAAAACCATCTGCTCGAGCTCTCCTGCTAATCCAGCACGAGAAGTCAGTGTGCTTCCAAGAGGAAGTGGGGAGAAGTTGTGTCCTTCATCTGTAAATGGGAGATGGAAATAAGAATCAGGAGATAGAAATCTTTCATCCTGTGACAATAAAGAAATATTCCATCCTAGGACAGTGAGATGAGAGAATACAGCATTGAAGAAAATACCCGGAATGCACATTTGGCTGATGGAGATGATTCCTTGGGAAAAAAAAGTTGTCTTTCCTAAATCTCTTACTGAGGATGCCCTGCGTTTGGGATTCCTATTGTGCCCCAGAAAACATGTTATGGATTTGTTGGGCTTCCCTGTGCACTAAAAAGCGCAAGAAAGAGTTGCTGGCTTTCTAACACTGCTGCAACGAGCTCTGTTTTTGCCATCCCTTAGGCAGATGGTTTGCAAGGAGGGATTTCCCAAAAGCACATGATGTTGATTCAGCCCCACTTCCAGAATCCAAGGGAAATATCTGCTGAGGCACTTGGAAGCCCCTGCTGGAGTTGCTCAGGTCTGTGGGGACTTCCACATGTGCTTTCATCTTTCTGTCTGCAGCTCTTTGCAACAAAGATTCTGTGCAGAGCAGATAGTCAGCATTCCTGAAGACTTTTAATTTCTGTTCTGCAGCAGCTCGCAGCACGTTTTGCCTTTACGGTGATCATTGATAGAAGAGAAGACTCCCATGCAACCCAGCTTCAGCACAGGGAGACACAGGGCATCCCCAGAGCTGCATGTGAGATTTTTCATACAAATAAAATCAAGGCAGTGGCTTTCTGATTTGCAAACTCTCCTACCTGGCGAGCAAGGGGATGCCCTGCAGAAGGGGACAGGGCAGGAATATGGGAATTTGGCTGCAACCAGTGAGTCTTGGTGCTAAAATAACAAATACAGTCTGGAAGGTATCCCTGTCCTGAATGCTGTCCTCTTTGAGTTCATGAGTAACTTTGAGTTTCTGGGCAGGTGGGTTGCCAGTGAAATCACCAGGGAAATCACATCCACGTGAGGCTTTTCTCCAGTGACACAAACCTGCCTCGTGCTGCTGCCAGCAGCTCCTTGGATGCCGCATTGGCCGGAGCTCTTTGGACCGCTGTTGTAATGCTCTGGCTCAGCACACCCCATGTTTGCCTACCTGGTTTAAAGTGTTACTAGCTCCTGAATGGAGAAAACTATTTGCAGGAACTCAATAGCTTCCCTGCTCTTCGGCACTGCAGCTTTTAGGAAGTGGCTGCCGCAGATGTGGTCAGATGTGCTGCTAAATTAAAATGCGATATGAACTTAATGTGAAATAGCTGTTCCCAAATGGATGCATCCATCTAGATATTCCTAATCTGGAGGGGAGATTAATTTTAAATCTGTTTTATTTCACCACAGTATATCCATGAAGCTAAATTGAAACAAAACAGTGTAATTCCAGGATAAACACCCTCGCCTGTGGGTATTGAGGAGGAACGGGAGCTCTGCTGGAACAGCTCCGTGTGTGCACAAGCCACAAGCCCATTGCAGGCAGCACTCCGCTGCTGCAGTTGTAAGAGGGAACCCATGATGTGGAAAATCCCTTGCAGCTGATATGTCAGTCATACCTGAGGATCAGCCAGGAGGGAGGGATAATAAACAGCACTTTTTGCTTCCCAGTCGAAGGTGTGCAGCTTCTAGAAAACTTGAGTAAATCTGGAAATAAGCTGCTGGGGAATTGCAGCGAGGGGAACAAGTGGTTTTAGTGTTGGAGAATGAGGAGTAAAAACAGTTGAAAAAACAGAAATGGGAGCTGGTGCTCCTGATCTTGATCAGTGTTTTAAAAGCAGCAAGATTAATCAAAATTCCTTGCAAAACAGCATTTTCTAGGGTGCTGGCACAAGGCCTGCTCTGAGTTAGCCAGCTCAGTCACAAGCGGCTCTGCAGGACTCGTTTACACTGAGAGTTGTGTGAGGAGATGAGGAATTTTTCCAAGTGGTTCTGGGAACTCATTAGGCTAAAAAATCCACATAAATCTATGGTGGATGTATGTTCCCCTTTTAATGTGCCTGAGCTGGGCTGCCTCACCCCTCCATCACCCCCTCCTCTCTTGGACAGATTCTTGGGGCAGGGAGAGAAGTTCCCAGCTCACAGGGGTTGAGGTGCATTCCGGGTACCTTCTCAGCAGCACAAGTTTCCATGGCAGGCTGCTTCCTCATCCTCTCCCTGCCTCTGCAGCTGGCATTGTGCCGGTGATCCCAGGCGGGTTGGTTGTCCCCAGTGCCCTCGCACCCAGCGCCATTGTTGCTGGGCAGGATGGAGGGATTTTAGACTCCTGGGTCCTCTGTTTGGAAGCAATGCAGGATGCCCCATTTTCTCCTTGATAGAGTTAAAAACTGGCGGTTTTCTTCTTCTTTTTTTTTTTTTTTTCCCTTTTATTTTCTTTCTTTCCTTCTCCTTTCATGGGGGGTTGTGATGCTTTTTTGGCTTTAGGTATTTCTACATCCAGACAACCCTGCCTGCTAGTGCTGGTCCCTATTTCAGCACACACCAGCTCCTCTTCCCTTGAGGTTGCCTTCGTCTTTATTCTGTGATAAAATGAGCCCATCTTCACCCTGGTGTTACCTTTAGGGCTGTGAGTTAACCCAGTTAAGAGCTCCGGTGTTTTTCTCTTGGTCATTTAGAGGCGCTCAAAGCCCTGGTGCTAAACGGCTGATCCAAGCTCCAGCTGCCCACGGTCGAGGACTCATGTGGAAATTGGGTGAAATATCCCTTTGTTTTTTGGGGTTTTGTATACAGTGGTTTTAACAAAGTGGAAGAAGCTCTCAAAAGGGATTTCCCTGTTTTGTTGCTTAAAACCCCAAAAAACCCATCACTTCAGAAGAGTGAAGAGGAGAGGTACAGGACTGCAGCTGAATGTGCAAAGCAGTAAAATGCTGTGGGATCCTGGACTGCTGAGACTCATCACAGCCCTGTGGCATCTTCTTGCCATAAGAGAACACTCGATTTCATCTCAGTTAATCCCAACGAGAGTTTTGGGATGACGGCGGTGACACACCAGGCAGATCCCTTGTATTCGATAATGTGCTGTTTCACCTCTGGTAGAAATGGGATGTTTTTCATCCAGCCCCAACATCATCTGTGCTAAAGTGGTTGATGACTGTGGGATTGATGTTCCCTAAATTCAGGGAAATCCCAGCAGAAGGGTGGAGCAGAGCAGGCAGCAGCAGTAAACACCACTTTTCCCTCATGGGGAAAGATCTTTCTCCTTCCCTATTAAAAGATTACCAATAATGAAATAATTCTTTTATACTCACAGCTGGTCAGAGGACACTTGCCTATCTCGGGACTCTCCTCATGTGCCTGCTGGGAGTCTTTTACAGGATAAGGGGGATCACTTTTTTCTAGTTCGCATCCCTGGAAGTGCTCAAGGTCAGGCTGGACTGGGCTCTGAGCAACCTGGTCTAGTGGAAGATGTCCCTGCCGATGGCAGGGGGTTGAAATGAGAACATTTTTAAGGTCCCGTCGAGCCCACACCATTCCATGATTCAAGAAGATTGCATCCTTGCTGGGAGCAATGCTGTAATAATGTGTTGATGGGGAAGTGATCCAGGCACTTTGGCTTTCTCTCAATTAAACCTTACAGCAGATTTACCTGCTGGAATCAGGAGGATTTAAAATTAAAATGGAGACATTCAAATGAAGGTAGCACACAGAGTCTGATGGTGATGGAAAATGTCTGTGAAACATTAGGGACGGCAGACTGAAATCTCAGAGAGTCAAAAGGCAAATGAAGAGTAAAAATAAAAAGTTCCTCAGAGGTCTTTGCTTCAAAAATAAAAAAATTAAAGTAGAAATATTGTGGAAGCAGATTGGTACTGATGCACACCTGAAAGATTTGGCAATTCAGAGAAAGAAAATGCTAAAAAAAGAAATTAAAATTCCATGTATTGTCTGAAAGGCAAGAGACTGCTGTCTTAGAAGTGCCATTGGCATGTGTGGCATGTTCTGAAATTGCTTGGGAGAGTATATTGGATTGGGGTGGGGAAGGGAGGGAGAGACTAATTATATATAATCTTAAAATGAATTAGGTGATATAAATGTAATGAAAGCAAATCCTGTTCCTGGAGAGACTTTTCAGTTTGCATTTTGATATCCTAGGGCAATGGCATGTTGCTCTCTGACAGACAACCATTTGATTTGGAAATATGTGAATAATTGGGAAGCGAAACCTCTTTGAATTTGTTCCTTTCCCCTCTAGCGTTTGAAGGACTAATTATAGGAAGAGATGCAGAATGCCCTGTGCGGGCATGGATGCAGCCAAGTTTCTACTTTGCTGGTTGCATGAGTCACTGTGCTGCATCCTGTGCTCTTTGATACATGTCCTTGCTGGAAAATTATATATTTATTTTATAGATGGAGAGGTAAGTGTGTTATGCTCTGTTTCAGTGACCCCTTGCTGAAGGCACCTGTGCCAAAAGGATGCTCGGCACTCGGTGGTGGAGGCTGGGAATGGGCCGGGACGTGCGGGTGGTTGGGTAGGAGTAAACATCGATGTGAAAAGTGAGCGCCTGAAAGCTTCAGCGTCTTGGCAAGGCTTGTGCTGCTGGCTCGACTGGGAGGCAGCGCCCTATTTTAAGATGATTTTAAAATGGGTCTGAGGATCCTCCTGTCTGCAGTTCTCTGCTTAGTGGCAGCCAGATGCTGACCCTGTTCTGGGCAGGAGGGACCATCTCCCCACTGCCAGTCCCCTGGATGGCACAAGCAAAATCGATGTGACCAACCTGAGCCTCCTCGGGAAAGCCAAATCGATGTGACCAACCTCTCTGGGGAGGAGAGAGGGTTAATCAGCCACATGGCTGGTCTGAGGCACTTGGTCTCATTTATCATCTCTGATGCGCTCAGCCCCAGGATGGTGGGTGTGCCAGGGGAGTTAGGGCCAGCATTGGGGCGGGAGACACTGAAAACGTGAATAAAAATACTCCTCAGTCTGGAAAAAGAGCAGGATTTTGCTCTGTGGAAGAGCTCACAGATCCTAAATAATGATGGTGTATAAATGTATGAATGTCTTAAAAATATATGAAGTCCTCTCCCACTGAAGGTGCCATGCATGATGGGAGCAAAACTGCTGCTGGGTTGTGCTGTGTGGGGGAAGAGAGGGAAGCACTCACAGCAAGGTGATGGATAAAAAGCTCCCAGGCTGTGTGTGAGATCTGTAGTTCCCAAGCTGTGCTCAGCAGACCCGTTAGAGTGTCTTCCAGTAAGCTTTTGTTGTTTAGGTAACACAGAAAGTTTGAGATCCTCTGACGTGGATGAGTCAAATATTCCTGGTGGCTCGTTCCTGACTCCACGTATAACCTTGAGCTTGGAGCTGTGCCTCCTCCTCCGGCTCTCCCCACCTGTGATAACTGGGATGGTGACATTTGCTGCTGTTTGTAGAGCAGTGCTGGCATGGAGACCTGCAGAGTGAAACGGGGTAGGATGCAGGATGCTCTGCTCACTGTTCTGGCCGAGAGCCGATGTGTGAGGTTGCTCAAAATGCAGCACATCCTTTGTCTCACCATCTTTAGGCAATATGGTGTTTGGGAAGAATCTTAACACAGTGAGGACCAGATGTATGTTAAGCCCTTGGGGCCATATTGAAATGCAAATGGAAATGAAATAGTGCATTACTTCCAAGAGTAGTCTAAAGATGAAAACGTGGTGCTGGGAGACTGTGCATCGAAAGCGGATAGCTGGGTGTGAGCCCTGACAATGCTTTATCCTGTTGGGAAACCTGCATGCAATGCAGTGTTGTATTTGGGGTTTTGAGGTCATTGTTACACGGATTATTTAAGCCTGGATGCATTTTTAGCTGGACTTTGTCTAAAGAATAAACATAGCCAGGGCTGTTTTCCAGTCATCAGCTAAACGGCCAGATCAAGGGCTTGAGTCAGCGATTCCTGCAAAACATTACTGACTGTCTTCAAAAATATTTCCTAACACTTTTTGCTTTTGAAAATGTAATCATGCATAAAGTGATGTGCATTAGTTTTGCTTTGCAAATGATTCTGGTGCCTGGATTCTGTGTGTGTGTATATGTGTTGGCTCTGCTTCTCACTTGCTTGTATGGTGCTCTGCTTCCTACATTCCTCCATGTGTGCCTGAAACAGCAGCCCAAAGATGGGACTTGTCCTCTTCCAGGAATAAAAGAGCTACATTATCCCCTTCTGAAAAACCAGGATTTATATTTTTGCTGCATTAGGGACATGTGGCTTAGTATGAGCAAAACTAGCCTGTATATCCCGCTAAAAAAACTGCTGCAAATGAAGGGCTCCAGCTCTTGCTGCAAGGCTTGTAGGTCTGCCTTGAATTTTGATTCAGTCTGTAGAACTACTTTTCAGTAGAAATACCAGTATCCTTCATATTTCATGGTGAGACAGCTAATCCCCGTTAGTTGTCCCATCTAGAAATGAGACCTTGTATAGCAAGGAAGACAAAATGTTCATTTCTCACTATGCTGAGATGAAAGGGGGTTGTGAGATGCCTGCTTGGACCAAGAACTTTGGTGGCTTCTCCTTTCCACTTAGATTTTTCAAAACTGCGTAGTGACTTGTGGATACTTAACTTGAGACATTTGAAACATTTTTTGTTGTTGTTCTCTCAAGAATGAGGCACCTTTTCAAGATAGCTTAGGCTGCCTACCCTGCATGAAAATATTTGCTCCCTTTGAAACTCTTGGCCCTTTCAGAACGCAGCCAGGCAGGCACATGGCTTCCTCTGCTGCAGTGTAAAGGTCACTTATGATGTGTTGTTAATGAATAATTACTACTGCATGCTTCCCTCTTTGAATGGCAGGGGCATCCTTGCTACATAAAACATTAAAAACTTGTTAAGATGGAAAATACCAGTGAAGAGATGAAAAAGCCTGTGCAAAATCTCTGTCTATTGGGAAATGGTTGCAAGGGAAGCAGGGATGGACTCTGGCAGGGAGGAAGCTTTGTGTTCTTCTCTCAGCAGCTGTTGGCTCCAAATGGCACTTGTGGGTTTGGGGCAGTTGTTCCTCAAATCCCAACATGAAAAGAAATGCAGACTGTCTGGATGGGTGGACATGGAAATCAAGAGCAAAGTTGCAGTCAATAATATACTGCATTTGGTTGGCCAGTAGCTGCTTGGGTCCTGCAACATTTGAATTATTTTAAAATGATGTTTTTAGGTTGAAGACATTTAGTATAGGAACTGGACAATGGCCAGACTAGGCCAGAACAAAAGCCCACCCAGCCTGGTGGTCTGACCCATCTTTTGCTGAAAGATGCTTGGAGAGGAACAGGAGAACAAGCAAGCGCACATGGTTCTTCTTAAAATGTTATGGGAAATCTTCCAAGAAGGGTCTCTGCACATCTCCTGCCCTTTGGGTGAGGAACTGCCTTCTCCAGGTGTGCTTTGAGCCTGGATCCCACCAGCTGTGATTGGTTCACCCTTCATCACTCGTTATTTACCACTTGTTTCACTGTTCAGCAGTTGCCTTACTCTTGCAAAGCAGGGACCATCATAGAGGTGGAGGAGGTTGATCAGTGTTATTCTCCAGTTTTAATACAGCATGAGGAAGAGTGCATCTCTTAGAGCTCACTAGAGCTCCCAGGATATAGCCAGAACAGTAAATTATGGTTTCCTGGACTTCCTGTGTTAAAGACAGTGAATCCTGTACTAAAGTAATTATATTGAAATGCTTGAACAGTGACACGATGCCCATGGAACATGTGTACAAGCAGCATGGGCTGACACTTTCCTATGGTTTTATCTTTGTTCCCAAAGAAAAATATAAAGGTGGAGGGATTCCCATCTGTGCTGCTGCCTTGCCTGGGACAGGTGCATTCACTTGCTTGTTGGTGTGGAAGCAGATGGTCCTGCACCCTCGAAAAAGTTATCGAAAGCTTTGTTTGCTCTTCTCAGATGGCTGCAACACCTTACCAAAGTTCAGGGAAATTGGCTGAAGAGCACTGGGATCCATGTGTTCAAACCTAGTGGGGAGATTAGTGGTTTTATTGCTCAACTGGCTGCTGTCACTGTGAGGCTTTTCACATTGCCTTGGAACTTTTTATTTCCTTTAGTGAAAAATGGAATTTCCTAGTGGCATGTCTTTCATTTCTGTTCCTGCTGATTAGCAGGAGTGTACAGTAATGCCACATAAAGTGCATTTTTATTAGAAAGGTGGGAATAGTTTGCATGCCTGTGTCCCCAGGTAAATCTGGGCAGAGGAAGGCACTGATAAGTCATGTTCAGGGTTGTAGTTTGCTCATGTCTCTCTAACTGCCAGTCCTCTGTGTACATTCCTGCAGGCACCTCTCTCATCTTTCAACTCAAGCACATGGACCAAAACAAGTGATTATTCCATCTTGCTGATGAAGCTCTTGAGGAGAAAGGAAAGGGTTTGACTGCAGCCTAAAATGATCATATTATAGGTTATGGGGGAAGCATTTGGAAGATTTGGGTTGGAAGGGACCCTTGAAGATCCTTTCTTTCCAAACCCCCCGCCCATGGGCAGGGGCACCTTCCATTGACCAGATTATTCCACACCTGATCCAAACTGGCCTTGAGCACCTTCAGGGATGGGGCATCCACATTTTCTCTGGGCAGCCTCTTTCAGTGTCTCACCACCCACACAGGAAAGAATTTCTTCCTAATCTAAACTTCTCCTCTTTCAGTTTAAAACCATTTCTCCTTGTCCTATCACTACAGGCCTTGATAAGAAGACTTCTTCCACCTCTCTTGTAAACCTCCTTTGCACATTGGTAGGCTGCAGTAAGATCTCCCTGGAGCCTTCTCTTGTCTTGGATTCTTATTGTATTTCCAGTCATAAATCCCTCTAAATACTTGTGGTATCTCTGAAAGTGCCCGGACAAGGGCACCCCCATCTCCTTATTCTCATACCTTGGCATCTAAATATGTGGGAGCAGCATCAGAGATGGTGCCAGTGGAGATTCCCCACCTGTATCCAAGGTTAGGAAATTGGGAGTACTGTGCTGAATCTTAGAATATTACTTTGTGCTCTTTTACGTAATATTGGAGCCTGGTCACCATGGGAACGGGCATCTAAATAGAAAGTCGAACTGGAAGGGAATGTACCCAGTTCCTGAGGTGGAGCTGTTGAGCACGTCACCCAGGAAGCTTGGACATGGATGGAGGGTGAGTTCCTCTTTCATTCCATGTGCGGACTGTGGTCCAAAATGTTTTAGTCTTCCTATGATGTGAGAAAACTAGAAAGGAAAGGACCTGTCCCAGAGCACACAGTTATTTTATTGCTTCCCACCGGTGAAACAGGCAGGATTTCAACTTTCTGGGACAATCTGCTCAAAACCATTTTTACTTCAAAGTGGCATCTGGGTGCTGCTGAATGCATGTAATCAAAATGAAAGCTAATAGGTGACTTTATTTTCCCCCATTTCCCTTTACATAAAATCTCTTCAGCATCTCTTTATAACTTGTCTTTGGAGAATCACTGCAGTTATCCAGCCGTTTCTTCCGTGCCTTTCATTATTGTAACAGAAACAATCACTGGAAATTGCATGATGGTATTGGGTTGTGCTACATTCCTTCCTCAGGTCATTTGACAGCAGCTTTTTTCAATAGACCCAAAGGAGAAAGGTACATTTCTGTAAACATGAGACAAGTCCTAGATGTGCTGTAGCCACTTGGGAGAAAATTCCATTGTAAAAGAGGCTCTTAAAATTGCTCATGTGGGATTTGCCATTAAGAGCATAAAGACTGGAGAAATGGACTTTTGATTCGGCTGACAACTTGCTTCTCATCCTTGAAGAATTTTAGGAATGTCTTTACTTCCTTTTGGAGGGCTTAAGGCTAGTTTGTGATTGCAAGGGCTAGAGAGTTGCTTTTTTCCTGCCTTCCTTCTCTTTCAGGCTAGTTCTGCTGGCTTGTTAACTCTTGAAATACCAGTGTACACAGGGAAAGAGCTTTTTAAAAATCAGTGGTTTCTTCTGCAAACCTTGAATGACCTCAAGATCTAGAGTGTAAAGCAAAAGATAGCTGTTGCACCAAGGAGTTATCAAGTATTTTCACATGTACTGCTGTGGGCTGGATGGAGGAATCTTTTCCTGGGATGTGGTAATGGATGTTTGTCCTTCACCAGTGTAACACTGGCTATAAATTGTGCTCGTGCTTTTTTGTGCACTGCACTTCCATCTTGTCCTTACCCCTTGAGCTGAAATGCATCTGGATGTCAGACCATCGGTGATGGCTCACGTGCTGGGGGGAATGCAGGTTGGACTGGCAGCTAAAATGTGCATGTTTTATTCTGTGGAACATGGAGAAATATGGGGATTTTTGTCATAGTGCATTTTGTATAATGCATGAATGGTCTTTGCCTAAAGGGCTTGATTCCCCATCAACATAGTGAACCCTCAAGCTTTGCTGCAGCTCAGGGCTCTATGCAGAGCTGGACAAGCATCCCCTGCATGGTTCTGCACCATTTCTTGTCACTGAAGCACTTGGTTCCTCTGAAGCAGAAGTTTGGTTTTCTCAGGTGAATAAAGAAGAGACCTCAGTTCACATCAGCCAACAGCCATCCATCATCATCCTGGAACTGAGGCTTGACCTTAGACATCTGTAAGACTTTCTCTTTGTCACTGCTTCCCCTTCAACTGGCTGGCAAGGAGAAACTATGATGTAGCAGAAAGGCAATCTTAGAAACCTGATTTCTAGGTAAAGAGAATCTTCTTCTACTGACAGCATTTTCAAATTAATTCTTCCCTGAGTTTCTCACTTGCTCATGTAATCTGCTGATTAAGTGAGTCATCTTTATGGTGTATTTGAATTCTGGTCAATGATGGAGTTTAAAACAGTGATTTTTGAACCAGTTCCATGGATTAGAGTGGTTGTGGTTTTTTATTGCCTTTCTTCCTCCATCCTGCTGAGAAAACTGCTGAACTCCAAGCTTTGATAGTTCAAGTAGAAGAGGGTGACAGGAACACAAACAAGCATCATTTAATTCTTGGGGACACGTTTTCCTGATGCTTGACCTTTTGGACTTCCCACATCTTCTTGTCCATTTACATGCATTACAGTTTTTCCAATTACCAGTGAATTAAATTTGGAATTGTGGTATTTGGAAATGTCAAGCAGAATCAATAGAAAAGCACTTGGGGCCCAATCTTAGTAGACTCAGCACATTTTAAAGCATATTTGAAATGTCCCTGCTGATAAATCTCGGAGGACCCTGTGCAGATTATGAATTGAGGTGCTGCTATTTGGGTACCGAAGCTCTCTGTGGCTTGCCAGGTGTGCTCTACTGCTTTAGACACACATCACTCTCTTCCTGGAGAAGAGCTTAAAAATCAGGAGCTCTGAAAAGCATTTCTGCTGGTGGCAGTGTCACAGGATGATGAGGACAGTGGGATGGAGCAGGCGCACGTGAAAGAGCTGGGAAAGGCATCGCCGCATGATTATTGCTGTTCCTTAAACCTCTGCACTCCACAAGGAGATGCTCCCATACCCTCATCCCTTTGCTTGGAAAGAAATTAATTTTCTAGGCTTGCTTTGAAAGCTTTTCAAAACTTTGCTGTGTGTGTGGGGAAAATATTTATGAATGTACGTGGTTTCACTTCCTCCTCCCATGCTCTTTGGAGACCCCACGCTGGCTCCCGAGGAGAATGGGAGAGAACAAATGATTGTGTTCTAAATGTCATTTCAGAACTTGCTGCATATTTTACTCAGTGATTTGTGGCATCTGGTCAAAATCTGCCCTCTATTTGATTTTCAGGAGCGTAGTTGGAAATACCTTAATCTTGCAATTAAACCCTAATATTTTCCGTTAGAGAGGCTGCAAAGTTTGGCGGCTGAGACGACCTTCTTGGTAGCTTGTGTGCAGAGTGCTAAGCCCACGAGGGGCCATTTTTCATGCCAAAGAGTAGTCACCACTGTTACAAGCCAAATAAATGGCCTGCTTAATGCTTTTTTAAGTGCACACCTCAAATTCAAGAAAAAAAAATAAAGATCTTAATAACTATATGCCTGTTTGAAAACACAACTTCTCCTTTATGGAACTCCTCTATGGAGTAAAGCATTTTCTTGGTGCAAAGGAGGCCTGGAGGTGTCTTCTGGTGAACCAGGGGGGTGGAGGAGCATCGTTTCAGAGATGCTGGCTGAGGTGGCATCCTTGGGAATGGTCACACACGGACAGGCAGCAGCTCAGCAGCTCTGGGAGTTTGGACGGGCGATCCGCAGCTCCTCGCGCTCTTCTCCACCCCACGTAGTGCCCTTTCTGGATCTGTGACTTCGTATTTGTCGGGGCTGGCTTGATTTTGATTTCATTCTCTTGGGTGTAGCTAAGGAGGAGTGTGTATCTGTGCAAAAAAAAAAAAAAAAACCAAAAAAAAAAAAAAAAAAACCACCCAAAACCCCCCAAAGAAATTAGGCCTTTTTTGTGTGTTATTTTTTTATTAATCCGATTTGAGCTCTGCTGTCCAAATTGCCTCGTTTGTGACCCAAAGTGCATTTAAACATGAACTGCAGAAGCAACACGGCATTAAATGCTTTTGATTGATCTCACTGATGGTTTTATTAAAAAACTAAAACCTTTTTGGGGGAGACAGATACAGTTAGTGATGTGAAGGGAGAAATGTAATTACATTTTTGGCTTTATCCTTAACTGAAATGATACAAAATAGGATTTTTCTAATGGATAACTAAAATGATCTCTTCTTTAAATAAAATATAGAAATGACCATCTGAGTTCAAGTCAAAAATGCTCTGCTTCCAAAAATTGATTAACTACTGGCAACGTTTCTGTCCTGCTGCACGCCAGGCCAGCCAGTGACCTGGCCAAACCTCCTTGGATCGCTCTGCCTGGCCAGAGGAATGATTTACTAAACCTTTTCCTGAGTGATCCTCCCCTTTGGGCCAAGAGATTAATCTCATCAGCTCTGCGTGCATGTATGTGTGTGTGTGTACACTCAGGAGTTCACTCAATTGAGTATGGCTGTCACCTCACTTGGCTCTGCAGGAATCTGCCTGGGTCTGTGGACTTGTGAGGAACTGGGGTGCTGCATGTCCTTCTCCTACCCACCCTGTTTGACTTAAATACCAGGGAAATTACTCAGAAGAATTAAACTTTTACTGCATCCTTTCCCCAAGCTGGTAGTAATAACTCATAAAACACACTCCTTATATTTTACAGAACAGGTTTTGCTGTCAATTTGGGGGAAAATTCTAATAAAGGTCTAATTCCTTTGAATAATTTCCTTGTTATCTTTTACTGACTTAAACCCAAGTTAAAAAAGAGATATATGGGGGGGGGGGAATTGCTACACAGATGTCCGTGGAAGCTGTGAAGTGTGAGTCATGGTGTGAATATAGAAGCCCTGAGTTGTCATCCCTGGTGAGCAGGGAGGATGTATTTGTTAATATTAAAGTTCCTTTTTTAATTTTAAAAGAAAATGACTTAAAGCCTCCTGTCCTTTTGAGAGTGGTTGTCAATGGCATCATTGCAGGTTGCCATGGCAATATATGCTGAGATAATAGATTAACAGCCATTGATTGACTCAGAAACTTGGAGCTCTTTTACTGTGGGATAAGCCAAATCTATTGACAGAAAACAAAATTCCAAGTGATATCTTCTCTTGGCGTTACACCTTTGCTTTCTCAGTGCTGCCTGTGCCCAGATTTACCTGATGTGCCTTAAGAACCAACACATTTTGCAATTGATGCTTCTGGTTAGCCAGGGTAGTGGCCATCCCTGCATCCAGCTGGTTGGCAGGGGCATCTCTGGCCACTGAGGTCCCCAAAGGTGAGGTGAAGCTTTGTCTTGAGAAAGAGGCTCTGCAGAGTCACAGGGGCTCGTTTCTGCTCTGTTGGTTTAAGACTCTTGTGAAAGAACAGGGGATAAAAGCAACAAGTCTTCAAATCCTCATGTACAGTTACGTGCTTAACCACAGATGTCATCACGGGTTTGATGCTTTGCCTAAAAATGTATTTAGCCCCTGTTATTTAAGTGCAGCAGGAATGAAATCACCCCGCTTGGGGAATAAGTGCTGGAGCAACACTTAAAAACTGTACATTCGTTTTGTAGAGTTGCAGCTGGGTGGTCTCTCCAGAGCAACATTTTCCAAACATTCCCAGTTGCAAGCCTTCATCTGGCTTGATTTTTAATTTCTAGCAACAGCTATTTGAAATTCTTTAATTTGCAGTCCTGCATGTGATTTCTGGGCAGGTGTCTGGGAGAGGGAGAGCTGGGAGGCAGCAGCCCTCATTCCCTGCCTTTCCCTCCCCACCAGTGCCTCTGAGAGTGCTGCACATATGCTTAGATTGTGGTCCCCCACTGACGGGTGTGCCAAAATGCAGCTGTGGGTTTGGAGGCAGCTGGTTTAGCATCCCCTGGGAAGGGGCTGAAGTGGCTCATCCCAGCACCCAGCAGCCCCTGATTTCCCAGCTCTGCTTACCCCTGCCATGGTTTGAGGGAGAGCTCTTGAAAGCAAACCCAAACCTCAAACAAAGGGCCCGACTTCCATAATCACACGTGCAAGAATGCATCCGCAGTTGCTTAATTGCTGCGTGCAATTACCCTCCAAATTAGAGGGCAATTACCCCAATTCAGTGTACAATCTCCGCCGTTTTATATTATAAAATTACGTCTACAAATAGCTATATAGGGACATAACGAAGTGTTTGCAAATAACTTCAGTTGCACACACAGTTTCATATATAAAGCCCGGTGGTTTTGACAGTCAGGCAAACAGACTGTCTGGTAAATCACTCAGTGTTTATGCAGACTATTTTGACACATCCCATCTTTTCGTATATACTTTCATTTTAGGTTTTCAAAAGGGGACAGGCAGAGATAAAGAGCTGAGATTTATAGCAGCCTCCAGCCTTGGGGAAGATATTCCCTGTGTATCTAATTATGAGCCAGGAGCCCAGCAACTGCTAACACCTAGACCTGGAGCTGCTGCACTGGATCTTGGCTGTAATTTAGAAGCTGTTGGATAATGATACAGCCTCAGTGATCTGTCAGCGACTCCAAATTAGGAGAGCAGGCTTTAGTCTCAGATCAGCAGCAAGGTCCCATGTCTCAGCAGGCTGAAGTCCTTCAGTTCACAAGGATCTTTTTTTAATGAGCTCCCTCTGTGTCTTGCAACTCCCGAGTAGAGGCGAGAGGTCTGCCCATGTCACATGGTGCTTTGACTGCTCTTCCCATCATTATGGGCCTCAGATGGGTGCTGGGGTCTTGCTTGGCAAAAACCCAGTGATGCTTCAGTCATTTGGAGCAGAAAATTGACCCAGGGGAATCAGCGTAATGACAGTTCCTCAGGACCGAGGTCGAAAAGTTGATTTCCCCCCCAAAAATGGGTGATGGTGGGTAGCCTCCCTCTGCCTTCGTGATGTATGGGAGTTATTTGGGCTTGGTATTTTGTGTAAAGGTATTTCTGTGCAGCTTTTGTTCGAGGAAAAGCCACACTGCGTCATCCCTGAAGCGCTGGGTGGATGCAGTGGGATGCCAGAAACCCATCTGCTCCTGCAAAGCCTGATTCTTCCTTAGACTTTGATTTCAAACAGGACTTCAGGCTTTATTCCTTAAATGACTATTTGTGGATTGTGGTATTAAAATGCTGATTGCTTTGGCCTGGCTGCTGACACGAGGCTTTTTTCCGTGGAGACAACTGGGGCTGTTAGTGGGCTGCACTGCTGGGGATGCCATGCTCCTGCCCCACATCCATGCTGCTGCTTTGCAACTTTTTTCCACAAATTTTGCATTGTGGCTGGTGGAATAGGCTTAGGCAGGAGAGGAATGTGTGCCCAGTGAATGAAACCAACCTTCAAATGCTTGCTTAGCGAAGGTTTTATATCTCATTGCACCCAAGTGCTGTTGATTTGCTGCCAAAAGCTAAGCAGTTCTCTGGGATGTTTATTTTCCATCCTGCATGAGCAGGATGTTACCAGGCAGTGCCACCAAATGAAGGAGCTCAGGAGCTTTCCTATGTACCAAGGCTGCTATGAGGGAGATGACAAAAGCATTGTGAGGAGGGGGAGAGCAGGACTGTGGGGACTCAGCCCCTTTAGTCTGTCTCAGGCTGTGCTTTGTGACTGCACTGAAAGGCTTTTGTGTCAGGAATGTCTCCTTTGGCCAAAATTCATTGTGTCCATTCTGCCAGATGCTCAGGTTTGGTACAACACTGCTCCCGAGCCAGGTTGTACTGCTGGGGACACAGGGAAGACCAGTCAAGTCCTTGTTGTGCTGATGCATCAGCTGTGTCTGGTGGAAGGAGACAAGCTCTTCCTGCACATATTTTGGGGTGGTACCCTCTGATTCTTCTTGCAACTTGAAATGAGAAGCAGGACATGGTTATCCATCCCTTTGTCACTTGGCAGGATCATAGAATAGTTTGGGCTGGCAGGGACCTTTAAAGGCATCTCCTCCAGCTCCCCTGCAGTGACAGAGCTCTGTCCAACCTGACCGCAAATGTTTCCAGAGATGAGGCATCTACCACCTCTATGGGCAAGCTGCTCCAGAGTTTTATCACCCTCGTTGTGAAAAAACTTTCTTCCTTATAGAAGATCTAAATTCACTCTCTTTTAGTTTTAAAACCATGACCCAATGTCCAGCTCAGTGTTTCTTACAGACCTTGGGGGTATCCATTGCCCAAGGAGGGAAGAGGAGGCAGGAAACACTACATGGCTCCTGGGGGATGCAGGAGCAAAGCTCAGATTTCCTTCTCTCAGTCACCACATTTCTCCCTCAAAGGGCCAAGCCCCTGTTTTGACTTCCCCTCCCTCTGTTCAGTGAGGGTTTTAGCGCAGCAAGCGCAGAACAGGCAGTTAGCTGCAAACTTTGGTCTCTGCGTGATCCATTACAGAGCAAGGTGTGAGTGTTTCTTGATGAGCTAAAGCAGCAGGTAAATTAATACCCAGACCTGGAGCCGTGCCCCTTCCTGCTGAGACCATCTTGGGTACAAACAGAAGGGTTTCTTGCAGTCGTGAGCACCCAGCGGGGTGAGGATCCTACCAAATGGCTTTTAAAGAGATCTGAAAGCAGGTAACAAACACACAAGTTTTTAAAGTGTCTTCTTAATGCAAGCATCCTTAGGAGCTGTTATAAAGAAAGCATACATATATTTAGTCATCCAAAACTTTATGCATGCTTTTATTCAAATCATCTAAACTTTGACAGCGGGGGGAAGACTGGGAAAGGCCTTTTTGCTGGCGCGGTTGCTGTTTGCAGAGTTGGGTTTGCGTGTTTGCAAGCAGCTCTTAGTCTTCAGCTGAAACTTGTTCCAGAAAAGACAACTGTCTTGGGGGAAGGGAGCCTGGGCTCAACACAGGATTTAGCAGCCTCAGTTTGCTGGTCCCAGAGCCGATGCAGCTCCTGCTTCACATCTTTTCAACATTCCCTTTCCAAAGCACAGTGGAAATATCAAATCTCACCGCAGCTCTGTGTGTTGCACTGGCTGCCGTTGCAAGTGGAGAAAACAGAGGCTACACAGTATTGCTTGAGGTTGCAGATGATGGTGGCTGAGCTAGGATTAGATTTTGGGGCTGCTTTCCGGTGAAATGGTTCATTAAACCATCCAGCTTTCTGGGGATGGAGTTGGAAAGGGAGAGGCAATTTCCATCTTGATCAAAAGTGATATTCAGTTTGGGATGATGAAAATGATATTACGAAGTGTATTTCCAGGAGTGGGGCAGAAGGTGGTAAGTGAGGATTAGGTGTCAGGCACCAGCTGGAGCCCATGTGACGTTAATCAGTGAGGGTGGTGAAACACTGGCCCAGGTTGTCCAGAGAGGTGGGGGCTGCCCCATCTCTAGAAGTGTTCAAGGTCAGGTTGGATGGGGCTTTGAGCAACCTGGACTAGCTGAAGATGTCCCTGCTCATTGCAGGGATATTGAAGCAGATGACCTTTAAAGATTCCTTCCAACCCAAACCATTCTATGATTCTATGAAGTTAAGATATTTATTCTTTCCTTTATAAGTAAAAAGTAAAAAGATATCACCCTCCACCCCCACACACAAGAGAAAGCTCTTTTACTTTCCTGCTGATTTAAACGGTATTTAGCAAAAAAGCTTAATCTGCCCTAAAAAAGCATGGTGTAAGTATCAAGAGAACAAATATCAAGGCTTTAACAAGGAGTGTCAATATTGACATTGTTCTGTGTTGAGGGATATTGGTAGGTTGTTTTCATTATTGTAAGCAACTTGTCAGAGGAAAACTCTGATGGAGCTTTGCAGGCGCTGATAAAACCTGCAGGTGCTATTGAAATTGAGCTCTTGCTCGTGTGTGCTTTGAATATAATTTCCAGTTTCAGAAGTTAGCTTTATGACATTCTCATACCCCTACTCCCTTGCAGTCTCTCCCACGATGCAGATCAAGCAGTCTTCTTAAAAAGTTATTGAAAGATTGAACACCTCTTCAGCCTGCAAAGAGATCTTACTGTGATGTGTTTGCTCTGTACCATGAAAATTACCCACTGCTGAGTCCAGGTGTTGGGATTGGGAGCAGGTTGGACACATCACCCCTTGCTTATTCAGAACCGTGATTTTCTAGCTAGAAACTTAGTTCTAGGATTCACAGAGATCTGGCTATTCCGGGAGCACAGCACTTTTCGTTTCGCCATCCTGCGGGACCTATTTGTGTTTTCTACCCAGTTGTCAACACATTTTATTGAGATACCTACATTTTCCATGATTGCAATCCATCAAAATAATGGCCAGGCCTGACCTTGCCTTAGGTTGGGTAATCCCAAAGAGAGATGGCTGCAGGGCATTTCAGGATTTACACAATCATCAGCTTCGTGGCACAGGGCTCATGGTACTTTTTGTGTTTCTCTTCTTACAAGATGTGTGTTTGTTTCATTCTTTGTTTTGTTTTAAACTGATCCTCAAAATGGCACAAAACAGAGCATTTCCAGATGAAGAGAGGATTTCTAAGAGTTAGGACAAAAGAGGTCACCTGCAGATATCAGTGTTCCCTTACTTGACTCTGGTTTTAATGACTATGTCTGCAATTGTATTTTCAGTTCTGCCACATGGTGACTATGGAGGAATTGTTGCCCTGGGGGCAGTGGGAGCTCCAGGATCCTTTAGTACAAGGTTCTAAAGGAGGGAAGACCCACAGGCTATGGAGACTCCTTTGTTTGTGGTGGCCAAGCGCCCACAAGGGGTGAACAGAGTTGTTTGGGCAGCAGAGTTGTCTGTTGCTGAAGGTCTTGCTTGGGTGGAGAGGCACCATGAGCTGTGTCAAACACAGCTAAAACATGGCATTTATCATAGGGAGACTTACCCAGATAAATACCCATTTATCATATGGAGACTTAACCAAATAAGCCCGAAGTGGGATCTAAGTGAGGAAAGGGCACTGGTCTGACCTTCCTCTGCAGGATGAGTATTGTCTGTTCCCAGTTACATCCTACTCATGGAAGAAACTGTATTTTTAGGTGGTGTTTCCCAGAGTAGTGGTGGAGAGGGAGAGTAACTCCACTGCATGGCATCCCAGCACACATCAAGCAGCACCCTGGAAGGTTGTCTTTCCTAAACAGGGTTTCTGTGGTCGCGCATTACTGGGTATGCGTTGCCTTGTGCATCCCCTTTTTTAGGGTCCTGAGGTTGAAGCATTGTCCAGAGATCTGGAAAGGTCTCAGCTGGGCTTTTGACTTCACCATGAGCTCCTGTGTGAGCTCAGACAACCCTGGCCTCTCCATTCCCCACCTCACCCCAGAGGAGAAGAATAATCTCCACACTGTGCTGAAGCTCACGCTGCTGAGTTGCTCAGCTCACAGGGGACCAAATGTATGCATCACCAAAACCAGAGCCATACATCTCCCAGGATCTATTTCTGATTTTACTTGAATGTTCTTGGGGCTTGATTTCTTTTTCAGGACCAGGCCATGGGGAGGCTGAGACAAGGGAGTGCATCTACTACAATGCCAACTGGGAGCTGGAGAAGACCAACCAGAGTGGCGTGGAGCGCTGTGAGGGGGAGAAGGACAAGCGGCTCCACTGCTACGCCTCCTGGAGAAACAACTCGGGCTCCATCGAGCTGGTGAAGAAAGGCTGCTGGTTAGATGACTTCAACTGCTATGACAGGTAATAGCCCAACTGGTTTATCTAAATACAGGTTTATTTGATCCTCTAAGTGTAAAGGCTCGTGATTTTTTGCAGAGGAAAAGAAGGTAAGTCCAACTTACCTGGCAAAATCCATTCCCTGTAATTACTTCTGTTGCTAATGCAGCCCTCAGAATTGTCACTCACCTGCTTTGACTTTCTAAATAGAAGTTGCAAAAGGCACTTTTAGGGATTTTGTGTTGTATTTTGTTTTGGGGTTTCTTTTCCCCCTAGCAAAGCTTTGATAATTCTGGCATTCATTGAAAAACCTGTCCTGTGCCATCAAATGAAGAGCAATATGTTCTTCCAGGAGCATTTGGTGATAGAAGTGAAAACTTGGAATCATTTGGAGCTGTCTAGAAAAGCACAGATATCTGGGGGTGGTTAGGGGTTGAGATACTCTGGCATTTGTGATGTTGCAAAAAGTTTCACTGTTCTTTGGCTGAGTGAAGAGACGCCAGGAGAAAGAGTGGGGCAGCAAAAGCAATGTGAGTTTGTGTGTCACTGCCTGTAGAGAGCTGAAAAGGAGCAGGGTTTTGTAGTGTGAGGGCTCCAGCCTCATTAAATAGCTGGGAAAATTAACTAGTCTTTTCTCACTTCCCTTGATGCAATTCTACAGAGGGGGGAAGAATTACAGCTAAAGAAAACAGCCCTATGAAGTTTTGCAGTTGAAAAGGACAATGTTCAGTAGCTCTGGGCTCAGGGTTTTTGTCAAAAAAAACCCAAAGCAATGACCAACCAACCAAGCCAAGCCTAACCCTTCCAATAAGGATTAGCAACATAAAATTCAAGGATTTCCTTTGATATAACACTGATGTAGGTTGACCTCACCTTTGTGCAATTCTCAGTTGTGCGTCTTCTTAGCTTCTCATTCCGAAAGTTTTAGGAAGATCAGGTGCTAAGCTGTGGGGTTAAGCTGGGACTATTTGTCCCATGGCTGCAGAGTTTTCTCCCTTTGGTGCTGTACACTTCCCCTGCTTCTGTGCCTGTTGTCTTGGCTTATCTCGCCTATGAGTTGTTCCACATCTTTGTTCTATTATTAGCTCCAGGGTTACTTTGCTACCACACCTATTCCCTTGCCAATTGAGTAGCCAAGTTCTATATATAGTCAAATTTTTGTTCTTTCCCAATAAATCAATCCTCCTTGGCCCATTAGTCATCTTAATGCCGATTCTTCTGAGAACAGAAGGTCACTGTAGTTTCCTACTTCCAAGCAGAAGTGTTTACTGTAAACAGATTCCTCCTTTCAGTGCCTGCTCTCATATCCAGTGACACTTGTATTGTCACTGAGTGTCTCTGCAGGGATGTAGTGGTTCTTAAACTTTGTCATAATATGTTGCTCTGTTACAATGGTAAAAAATTTCCAGGGCTTCTCACCAGCCTTTTGCAGCCCTAGAATTGAGCATCCAGTATCCCACAGCCTGACTTTTCAAAGCCACAAGTTCCAGGGCAAAGCTAAAAGACCTTCTGAGAATTAAAAAACAGTACAAGTATCAAAAGCAACGTTTGAAATAAAGGTTAGCTTTAATTATATAAAGGAATAAAGCCTCTTTAAATGCAGTCCTTTTCATTTTTGCTCTTCCCTCGGGTGCCTTTGGCAGCTTTTCATACAGGCAGTGCTGCATCCCAAAGTGGCAAAAATGGCTAAGATGGTTTTTCGTTCAGTGGTGCTGTGCTGATGCCCTTTGTGTCTCTGGCACCTGTGCATGCCGAGTTTCTGGGAGCAGCCTTGGCAGATGCACCTGTGTTCTGTCTCCCTGGATGCAGGGCACGGTCCTGTCCTGCTGGCTGCTGCTGCAGCTCTTAGAGCGCAGGCAGCTCATGCTGGGATGTGCCAAGCGCTGCCTCCTTTGTCGCTAGAATGTGTAAGAATTTTGGAGTGCAAGGGTTGGGACATTGAGGGTGACGGCTTCTTACTCTGCTCTTTATCTTGAGGAAACAAGAACGTGGCACATGTACATTTAAGGTTATAGGAAAAAGGTGGTGTTTAAAAATCGACTTATGAGCTCTTGTTTATTTACACAGCCCTGGCGGAGAGGTCATGTTCACATTCCCCTGCAGAGCACGTGAACCGCTCCGAAACGTGCTCTCGCTGCCACAGAAAAATGTGTCATTCTCTCCTACTGTCTCATTTGTAATATTTACTAAGTGTAACATGTCATACATACCTGGATGGCTTCACTCAGAGACAGGGATAATGAATTGCAGATGTGGAGCAGGCTGTTTTCACTCATTAGCTTGATTTCTTAACCAACAGATTTAGCAAAGGATGTGTTTTCTATTGAAGGCTCCAACACTGATGCTGTTAAATCCAAAGGGCTTGTTATCTGATTTCACGAAAAAAAGCATCTGGAAACATTGTTTAACTTGTTGAAACATCTTTGTTCATTTGAATAAGTCAAATGGCTGCTTTTTTGCTTTGAAGTTTAAAAAAATGAGAGCCTGAAAAACAAACCAAGTGCTTCCCAGCTGAGACCTTGGAGGAGACAGTTTGGCTATAGCCAGTGTTTTCTCTCAAAGGGAATAAAGCATTGAAAACTACCCAGCGCTAGGATTGAAGAGACAGCCCTTTCCATTCTTCTCGTGGCAGTATGTCAGTGATACCACAGAAAGGGAGGCTTGGCACGGGTTCAGAAATGAGTAATAATGTCAAACGCATATGATTGTTTTGCTACTTCCTCCGAGTGGTAGAGGGAAGGAAGTTATGCATATAATTTAGCTGGGCTTCAGGAAATAGTTTGATACAGTTCTCTGCGGAGAGCAGCTCTGCAAGCCTAATAACTAAAAGCAGAGTGTAGCATAGCAAAAGGTGGCGGGGAAGGGTAGCAGCATTCAAGAAACAGAAAGAAATGACAGCTAGAGTACTGCAAAAGTCACTGGCACATCTCTTTTGGCATTGATCTGTGGGGAGAGGGAGGATGTGTGGAAGCAGAGTTGATCTGATCCATGGAAGTCCCCTAAGGCCTTGCACAATGTGGAAGGAAATCTCAGTGCTGGGAAGGCTGTAGCACTGCCTGAATAAGAGGCAAAAGCAGAAAATGAGAGCCGCAACCTGATTTTCTTAAAGACTTTTGTGTAGGAATAAGGTTTTTAATGGAGGTCATGGTACTTGAAAATTCAACTTAAAAGAAAACAGAAACAAAATGAGAATCATAGAAGCCTAGAATGGTTAGGGTTGGAAGGGACTTTTAAAGATCATCCAGTTGCGACCCCCTGCGATAAGAAGGCACACCTTTCACAGGACAAAGGATGACCCAAGTCTCATCCAGCCTAAGCCTGGAACACTTCCAGGGATGGGGTATCCACAGCTTCTCTGGGCAACCTGTTCCAGAGCCATGCCACCCTCACAATAATGAATTCGTACCTAATATCTAATCTAAACCTGCCCTCTTTCAGTTTAAAGCCATCACTTTGAACTAACACTGCCTGTCCTTGGACCTGCAATCTCCTCCAGCTGCAGCAGGGCTGTTGCTGCTGCTGCCTGGTGCCCTTCGAATGTGCAGAACTGGTGATGCTCAAGGCTGTGGGAGCAGTCTTAGCTCAGCCCTCGTCATGTGTGCTTTATGGCACAATCTTTAATTGCACGATCAAATACTTCTCTGCCCTGGCAGCACTCATATGGGCTGTGGGAAAGTCACTGTTCAGGGACTGAGGCGTCTCTCTGTCGTTTTTCTCCTTCTCATTCTGTTAGCAGCGGTGGCTGTTATTTATTACTCACCATCTAATGCCCTCAGTACATATGGAAGCATTTGTTTCCTTTACAGTCTTTTCAAGGGTCTTTGCTATCCACTGGTGTATTTGAGTGCCAAGTTGTTTTCTGTAAGTGGAGACTGCTGATCTGTGCAGCACAGCTGCAGAAGGTGTGTGGAGACAATTTTAGGGCAGGTTGGCTCCCAAAGAAAAGAGGCAGGAGTTGGCTGATGTTGTTTTTCTCTCCCCTTCATTCCATGTCTGTCCCTCCCTGGCACAGGCAGGAGTGCATAGCCACAGAAGAAAACCCTCAAGTGTTTTTCTGCTGCTGCGAGGGCAACTATTGCAATGAGAAATTTACCCATTTGCCTGAAGTCACCGGTCCAGAAGGTGAGTGACTGGGAGGATGGGGAGTTGGGGTCTCTTCCTCCAGACCCAGTTTCCAGTGACTTTCATAGAATCATAGAATGTCCGTAGCTGGAAGGGACTCACAAGGATCATCGAGTCCAACTCCTGGCCCTGCATAGAAAACCCCCAAGATTCACACCCTGTGCCTGGGAGTGTTGTCCAAATGCTCCTTGAGCTCTGTCAGGTTTGGTGCTGTGACCACTTCCCTGGGAAGCCTGTTCCAGTGCCCAACCACCCTCTGGGTGAAAAACCTTTTCCTAATGTTTGTCCTAAACTTCCTCTGATCCAGCTTCATGCCAACATTGGGTTGTTGGATGTTTTGGTTGCAAAGTCAGAAATCCTTTTACTACATTTCTTTAAGAATACTTTTTTACAGTTGTTTCGCTCTGTGGGTAAAGCTGTACCAACACGTTGGATACCATCAGTAAGGGTTAGGTTTTCTTAATGGTGGACAGTTCACAATGGGATATTACGAAACAAAATCCTACATAAGGAAAAGAGGGCAGAGTGATTTATACAGCATGGATTGAGCCTCAAACTCTTAAAAGGTGTTTGACCCCTTTGTCATTAATTTTCATTGGTCACAAGTCTCCAGATACCTTGAGCATCTGGGATTTTTGCATTTGATTCTGTTTTGTTAGTCTGGGGATTGAAAGTGAAAGGGAAAGCCTTTAGACTCTGTGGATATGCATCAAGGAAGAAAAGTAATAGCAGGACCTTCTTCAGAGGCTAATAGAAAAATGATGATTCTTTTAGCTGTATACTTTCTAAAGTATCATTCAATAAAAACTATTAAAGCAGGTGAATCTTTTCCTTAGGTTGTTTTCTACTGCTTTGAACTACCTGCATTTACTGAGATGTTCCAATAGACCTTTATCAGATTTTCCTGGGCTTTCCTGATAGGTTTTTAATTGTTTACATGGGTCATATTATCTCCTGTTATTAACGTACCCGTAGCAACCTAGTAGCAAATATTCTCTCTCTCACAGTTTTTTGTTTAATTTGGCAAGTCTTGCTATTTTTTCCTTCCCTGTCTCCAACATAGCAACATGGCTCCATTTAGTATTCCCATTGTTTGTGTCTCAACTGCACTGATGTAATTTGGAACAAGAACTACTGTGGGAATAGTGCATTTGATTGTGGCTCCGGCAGCATTTTACTAAAAACTGACAACTTGTCAATCACTCTGAAAGGTAAAGCAATGCTGCAAGGGATTTCGTGCTCTCTTAATACATTTGGAAGGGTTAAGAGGAGGAAATGTTCTGCTTTTATGTATCCCATCAAGAAACACCTATCTTAAAGGTCAGATGGAGGCTCAGCTTGCCAAGTGTGGTTTGGACCATTGCAACTCCATTACTAACTCTCCATTACTTCTGTGGAGAAGAGAAAACCACAGAGCCTTATCAATACTGTTGGGTGTGATGGGACGTGCCAGCCAGCACTGTCAGCTTTGGAGTGGAGGGACAGATGGGGTTTACTTGCCTCTGGATGTGCAGCTGATAGTGCTGCTGCAATCCTGAAGGTCCTTTTCCCTCGCTCACCCTACTCTTTCCCCACAGTCATATACGAGCCGCCGCCGCCAACGCCCTCCCTGCTCAACGTCCTGGTGTACTCGCTGCTGCCCATCGCAGTGCTGTCCATGGCCATCCTCCTGGCCTTCTGGATGTACCGGCACCGGAAGCCTCCCTACGGCCACGTGGACATCATTGAGGTGAGGGAGTCGCTCCCCTTTGTTTGGGCTTTGCAACAGGCATGGAGGCTGCTCAGTGTCTATTCACATCCACTTTTGCTTCACTCTTTTCAGGTGGCCTAACTTTATTTTTTGAAGGCGGCAGCACAGTTGTCCTCCATGGTAGTGTCAGACTGATGGTTTTTGGTGAGGTTATCACCTTGTCTGAGACACCTGAGGGTTGGAATTAGACTGCCCTGCTTGGTGACTGCCCTTCCTCCCAAACTCTCAGACCTGTTGCCTGATTTCAGCCAACTTTGTAGAGCATCAGAGATAATGAGAGATTATAAAGTTCCAGCCAGCTTTATGGGAGGAGGGAAGATGCTTTCCCTGATGAGGCTCAGTTTTTATGAGCTCCCAGAGAATGGATGCAGGAGGCTTTGGGGTAACCCAATTGCAGCCTTCCAGTAGCTGAAGGGAGCCCACAAGAAAGATGGAGAGGGACTTTTTACAAGAGCCTGGAGTGACAGGACAAATGGGAATGGGTTCAAACTGAAAGAGAACGTTTAGATTAGATATTAGGAAAAGTCTTTCCTGTGAGGGTGGTAAGACACTGTCACAGGTTGCCCAGAGAAGCTGTGGCTGCCCCATCCCTGGAGGTGTTCAAGTCCAGGCTGGACAGAGCTCTGAGCAACCTGGGATAGTGGAAGGTGTCCCTGCCCATGGCAGGGGGTTGGAATTGGATGATCTTTAAGGTTCCCTTCCAACCCAGACCATTCTATGGTACTGTGAACCTTTTCTGTCTGAAAGCAGGTAGGACAGAGCTCCAACCCAATGCGTCCTGCAGGGTTAAGTTGTTCTCCTGGAGAAATGCAGAGTTTAGACAGGATCTGTATGATGCTGACAGACCTGTTCACTGCCCATTGCTGGGGTGATGTGGAACATGCTAATGAAGTGCAGAGCAGTGGGAGGTTTTGGGTGTAGTTGGCTGTCAGGTCACAAAGATCAAAAGGCTCCTACTTTTGTCAGGAAATAGCTTTGAGGACATTGGTGCTTTACAGCCCAAAATAACTTTTGCCTTGAAAACACAGGAGAATTCAGGTTTTGCCCAGAGCATGGCAGGCAGTAGTGTCACAAAGGGATGCTTGGAGGTGTAGATTTTTATATGTGTTCTATACCAATACCCTACAGAGCAAGCGAGATAGGGAATTTCAGTCTGTTCTTGCTGCAAACAGCACCTCTAAATAATTAGTATTAAATAAAATGTCACTTCTTCACGCTTCTTTCCCCACGTGCAGTCTCTCCATTCCTCCCCTGCCTTTGTTCTACAGTCCAGCTTCAGCTGGTGACAGTGCTTTTCTCTTGTGCAGGACCCTGGCCCACCACCCCCGTCTCCCCTGGTTGGCCTAAAGCCTCTGCAGCTTTTGGAGATCAAGGCGAGGGGACGCTTTGGCTGTGTGTGGAAGGCTCAGCTGATGAACGACTATGTAGCAGTGAAAATCTTCCCTATACAGGTGAGAGGGACACTGCATTAGGTTCTTACTTGCCAGAGGCTTTCTCACCAGTGCTGAGATGCTCTAAGTGCCTATGGAGATTACGGTTTTGAAGACCATAACAAAGATGCATTTGGGCTCTTCTGCTGGGGGAAAAAGTTCAAGGACCCTTCCTTCCTACACTTCTCGCTGCGTTATCTCATTACCAAATGCTTCCTGTAGTAGCACTTGTTGCAAGAAGGGCAAAAGCAAGCACATTCTGAAATCTACAGGGTATTTTAACTTCTCTGCAAATGCCTGTGTTGTTTAAATCCAGCAAGGCACGGCGCAGCTGTGGTGCCCAGAGTGCACACAAAGGGCCAGAGCCCCGGCTTTGTGTGTCCTGCCTGGGTGGGTTGTAAATCTGGATCCAAACCTAGTGAGCAGTTTACAGCCTCCAAAGGCAGAGCCCTGGTGCTGTGAAAGCAAATTGCACTGCAGCGTTTCTGTCAGTCCTGTCTTTGCTCTAAGAAACCTTTGAACGCTCCTGACTTGATTCTCTAGGAATTGCAGATGAAAAGAGTAAAGCAATCAAAAGTCAAGTGAAAGAAAAAGACTAAAACATCTTTGTGCTCCTCCGCTATCTCCTTCATTACATTTTCACCTCGTATTTGTTGTCATAGCGTTGCTAAAGGAGATCTGCACATCTTCTGTCCAAGCCAGCTGTGACCTACTAGTAAATATTCAATAGAGCTTAGATTAAATTTTGCAATTGCAACAATTACAGCTACAAGGCTGATCTGGGTGCTGTATGCACAGGCTTTATTCTTGCAAGTATCCTTAGGAAATCTTGACAAATCTTATTTCTCAGTAAGGCTGAGCTTGGCTTCCTCTCCGCTCCCCACACATGTCCTTTAGGAATAGCTGAGGATAATTTTGGAGAGGGGAGACTGAGGACAGCGACTTCCAGTCTTTCTTCTTTAGGGAAACGGCCTCATTTTGAAGGGATACATCACATCCTAACACTGGAGCATGATTTTTAGAGTAGTGTGAGCAGCTCTGACTGAACTGAAGGAGCTGTTTGCTTTAAAGGGAAGCGTGATCTTTGATGGTGCATTTCTCCCTGCTTCAGGATAAGCAATCTTGGCAGAGTGAGAGGGAGATTTTCAACACTCCTGGCATGAAGCATGAAAACCTTTTGCAATTTATCGCAGCAGAGAAAAGGGGGACAAACCTGGAGACAGAGCTCTGGCTGATCACAGCTTTCCATGACAAGGTAATGTATCATTGCACGTACATTTGGGGAAGGCAGAGAGGGAGCGGGTTGTGGTACAGCAGGATTATAATCCCTGTAATCTATCCAGTCTGTTCCTGGTGGGCCATGACAGGAGCAAAGTACTCCTGCTCCGCTCCTTCAAAGGCCTTTCATTTAGCTTTCAAGGCTTTTCTATGTAAGCAAAGGATTGATAAAGGTGGGACCTGGGAAGAGAGAGAGGCACAAAAAGCCACAGCTCACATCTGTGGTGGTCACCATCTCTCAATGTGTGTAGATGCGCATCACGGGAGACAGGTTTCGCAGACCCAACTTGCCCCTTGCAGATGGGCTCCATGTTTGCTTTTGAGGCTTGGGGCACATCTCCCATTTCACAGATTGCATGCATGGAAAGCATGACTAACACTTAAAACAAATGTGCAAATCTGGGGTTGAGCCAGCAGTGTTATCCCCCTGTTAAACCGAAGGTCTACTGAGTCAATCATTGCCACAGACAGCTGATACCATGCATCATCTTCTTGCATGGAAGACTTTCCCCTTGCTTAGGTTAGATGAAGTGCTCTGGTTAAAAATGACTTTTTCCCTTCCTCACCTCCCTCCCCTTCCCTGGCAGATCATCAGAAGGTCTGTGCTGTCCAGGGCTGAAAACTCACAAATGCTTCTGACTTTTATTTCTTCTTTTTACTTTCACTAGTGATTTTTTCTCCCCCCTGTTAAATTAAGGCTCAGATTTCTCAGGCACTCTCTAAACTACTCTCTAAACTGATGACTTGGCACATCTGTCATGTAGAGAGGTCTACAACTGAGAACTGACAATGTCCTCTTCTGCAGGGTTCTCTGACGGATTACCTGAAGGGCAACATTATCAGCTGGAATGAGCTCTGCCATGTTGCAGAAACAATGGCCCGTGGCTTGTCCTACCTTCATGAAGATGTCCCCTGGTGCAAAGGTGAAGGACACAAACCTGCCATAGCACACAGGTAAAGCCTCTTTCGTTGACACCGTCTTTGAAATGATGCTGTTGAATAGAGGAGGTTGTGCTTTTAGGAAGTAAAGGCCTTTTAACCCAGTAAACCCTGTGCTAAGACAAGAATTTTTTTCAACCACATATAAAATGGTGAATGGCAAGTAAGTGTCTTGCCTGTGGAATAGCATGGCTGGTAGTGGTTGATGGGGAATTTCTGAAGGGTAGGTGCTTCCCTCGTCCATTAACTCTTCCCTTGTGGTGGGAAGGGAGTACTGGTTGCTGCAGAGCTGCTCTTTGAAAGGACTTTGCTTGATAATATCATCACATTATAATCCATGTCTTTCTATGGCTGTACCAGGAGCTGGACCCTATTTTTCCCTGTTTTAGACTGATAACTCCACTGCATGTCTTCTCACAGAGTTTTTGATCATTAGGTAAAAAATGGAGAAACTGGAAATGCAGAAAATGGCTGCTAGTTATTTTCCCCTGTAGTTTTATTAGGCCCAAATCGTGCCAGGGTGCACATGAGAGACACCAGAGCAGGTGTCACCCTGCCCCTGAGACCTTCTGGCACAAGTTTCAACCCCCCTGGGTGGCAGCACAGTGGGGACAGCAGGAAAGCAGAAAGCAATGGGTTAAACCATCCTCATGGCTTTAGCCCTTCTCTGAAGTCTCACACTGCCTGCCCTAGACTAAAGCATCTCTTCTGAGTGGTTTGCTCATTGCAGGGCAGGATGGGGGAGATTTCCAGAAGGGATTTACAGGCTGTAATCCATGGCCATACTCCCCCGCCACCCACGCATTTCATCTAGGAGGGACTTAAACCCCACGCCCAGCTGCAGCAATTTGCACCCGACCTAGCAGGCCTGGCTTCATGTACGGCAAGATAATCCCCGGTTTTGAAAGTGTCCCTGCCCCCAAAATACCCCACCTCCCCAAACCTGAAAGTTTTGGAGAGCTGGGTGCTGTTGAAAGAACCTGCAGCTGCCTTTGTGCTGCTCCTGAAGCTGACCCCTGTGTCCCTGACATTTGTCCCCGTGGAATAAAGGCAGTGGTTTATAGATGAAAATTCCTGAGGGTGGGGAGCAGAGAAAGACTATAGAAAGGCTTTAAAGCAACAGATCGTGCTCATTAGTGTCCCTGTCCATTTAGCAAGTGGTAAAAGCTGGAGAATGCAGCATGTGTGTGAATTTCGCACATACCTAGTGGAGGACGGATTTCAGGACACAAGGGATTTCCCTTGGATTACCCCACTCCTTTTAATTTTGTTTTTAAAAGAAAACAGTAAATGCATTTTAAATCTGGGGAGGGGGGTGAGGGGGTTGTTTTTGAATAGCTTCCCACAGAGCACATGGATGGAGATGCTGGGGTTGCCAGGTGGAACTCCCCAGTCACTGCTGGGTAGGGGCTCAGCCAACTCCTCTCTGGCCCCCAGCACTACAAGGAGGATTAAGGTTATGGAATCACTTGTTGGTACAAAAGTGCCCCCATGTGGAAGCTGAAAATAAAATCTCCAGTGTCTCAATCGAATTAACTCACCCGTTACTCATAGTCTGCTTGTTCTGTATTCCCTAGACTGAAGTGCTATATGAAAAAAAAAAAAAAATTCTTTTTTTCATAGCACTTGTCTTTGTCAGTGACCATTTTAGGATGGTCCAATGCATGGGATGTTATGGGAATTCTGCCTGGCATGGCTTGGATTAATTAGGTCCTTTTCCCTGGTGTGGATACATTTGCATTGCAACTCAGACTTGCCAATTGAAGGTGGAAGGAAGGAAGGGAGGAAGGAAGGAAGGAAGGAAGGAAGGGCAAAATGGGAGAATGTATGGAAATAGGGGGGAAAATAGAATTGCAAAGGGAAATCCCTGAATGCTGTATCAAGATGTAGGAGTTAACTGCTGCAAGCCCAAAGAGCACTGCAGGTGAGCAACAGCAGCACATGCCTGTTTAGTAGTGCTGATTTACATCTTGTTTCACCTTGGAACCACATCGTTCAGGCAGATTGTCTGATAATTTCTGTGTGGTCCTCACTGAGCCACTGCTTTGCAAAAATCTCGTGCACAATCTGTGCCATCCTGAGGGCATAATCCCCTAATGCTGAGCGAGCAAAGGCGTTTATCCATGTCATTAGATGATGGCTGTTTCCTAAGCCTGTGGGGAAACTGCTGTAGCATGGAAGCAGGCAGTCTCTAGGATGACAGGTAGTGGTAAATGCAGTTTTTCTGTGTGATGGAGGGGTACCAATATTTGGGAGGGCTCTGCAAAGCTGTGCTGTGTCCCTAGAGGTGATGGAGGCTGGTTTCTGCTGGGGTTCACTGGCTGTATGATGCCCTCCAACTTCACACCCACTTCCCCCATCTTAATCCTCAACGCAGAAATGCCCATCATGCTGTGTTTAGCTTAGAAAGGATAAATCCTCTCTTCTGATATTTTAAGCTCAGAATCAGGGGCTGGGTGGCACAGGGTGATTTTTGCTTGCAGTGCTTTGAGCTGATGCTCTGGCATCCAAGCCTGCAGAAAGCAGCTCCTTCTCTATGGTCCAGCAGTTTCTCTCTTCACAAAGAATTCTGACAGGTCTCTCTAGTGCAGAACAATCGTATCTGCCCTCATTAATTATTTTGTGCAGGCCTGCAATGTCCTGCAATCAGCAGGGTCACCGAGTGAATTGATGATAGGGAAATTATAATGCTGAGCATACAGGACAATTGCCATCTGCTGTCTAAGGTCTGTAATTTAATTAGATTGCCAAACATTCCTTTTCAGATGAAAATGCAGGGAAAGATGAAAGCCCAGGGAACAGGGCTCAACGGGTTAGGCATCTCAGTGTAATTCTTCCTCCAACCCCCACCGTTTCCAGTCCCTGCAGATTTACCTGAGCTGCCCTGAAATGATCCCGCTGCAGCATAGGACTGACACAAATGCCCCCTTCAAGCACAGACCCACCATCTCTACTGCAGATTCTTACAGCTGCCTGTCAGCTGCCTGCTCCAGTCCTGACAGCGTGCCTGAGAGTGGCCTCATCCCCTTCCCTGCCTGCTTTCCAACCCTCTAAATTCCCCAGGAAAGATCAATCCAGCAATTAAAACAGAAGGCTAATAGATGACTATGGCAAAACTCTGTTGAAGCATGTAGTCAGGGTGGAGAGGGAGTCTCACTAGCACCTGCTGATTTCCAGAAAAATCTAATTTTGTAGATAGGAGCAATCATCCTTACTAGGATAAAGAGTAATGTACTCCCTAAACCTGCCTTGGTTTTGTTGTTGGGAATGGGAAGGGCCCAGAGGTGGGAGTCCTGAGCTGGTGCTTGAAGCAGGAAATGGCTCCTTAGATACAGCTTGCTCTAATTAAAATAGCCCCTTCAGATCAGATTTTACTTTTGAGATCAATTCACTGTAGAATTTGGCTGACTCTGTGCTGGTCAACCCAGGGCTGCTTGGTTGTATTTTAGGGACAAGGGCAGCGAGGAGCAGTCAAGTTAGTCAGCACTGGCCATGCTGGGAAGCTGGGGAAGAAAGGGGCTGATTTATTGGGAGCTGCTACTCCTATAGACATGTATGCAATGTATTGTGTTGTGCTGCAATGTGATTTAGACATATGCTGTGATAAACCCTTCCCAAACTTACTTCTTGGCTTGTCCATAGGGACTTCAAGAGTAAAAATGTCTTGCTGAAGAATGACTTGACGGCTGTGCTAGCTGATTTTGGACTGGCTGTACGGTTTGAACCTGGAAAACCTCCAGGGGACACTCATGGACAGGTAATCATTTCTTTTAACTTTTCTAAAAGTTGGCTTTGCCATAGCTCCTCTGGAGTAGGGGCTGGTTTGTATAGATACATTTAATTCTCTTTGAGATATGTATTTTTTCCATAAGAACTTGTGCTCAGACATAAATTCTAGGAGTTGCTTTAATTCTGGGTGAGTGGGGAGGGTGCTCAAACCCTTCTGACTGCTGTGCAGGTGAGGTCCCCCCAACGCTGGGGTCAGGGGGCTTCATCCTTCAGACACAGGGCTTGTTGACTCTGTTATTTCAGTAATAAATACCCATAGAATCACAGAATCACAGAAAGCCATGTTGGAAGGGACCTCAAGGGTCTTTTGGTCCAACCTTTCTTGACCAAAGCAAGGCAAGACGGCCCAGCACCGTGTCCAGCTGAGTCTTAGAAGTATTCAGTTTTGGAGTATCTACCACTTTCCTGGGGAGACTGTTCCAATGGCTGATTGTTCTCACTGTGAAAAACTTTCCTCTTGTGTCCAAACAGAATCTCCCGTGAGTAACTTGTACCCATCGCCCCTCATCTTCTCCGTGTATCTCCTTGAACGTTCTTTGTAGCCACCTTTTAAGTACTGGAACCCTGTGATAATGTCTCCCCTCAGCCTTCTTTTTCAAGGCTGAATAAACCAAATTCTCTCAGCCTTTCCTCATACGGCACCTTCCCAGCCCTTGGATCATCTGTGTGGCTCTGCTCCAGATGCTGTCCTGCCTGCCCACAGCTTTTTCGCATAGCAGGGACCAAAACTGCACACAATAATCACGACATGGCCTGACAAGCTCGAGTAGAGCAGGATATTGACATCTGTCCCTGCTGGTGGTGCCATTGTTGGTGCAGCCCAGTGTCACATTGGCTCTGCCACAGTAATTGACTCATATCGAGCTTGTAGCCCCCCAGGGCCCTTCCCACAGAGCTGGATCCCTGTGCTGTACTCCTGGATTATGTTTTCCCAGGTGCAATACCTTACACTTGTCCTTGTGGAACTTCTTACAGTTCTTGTCAGCCTGCTCTTCCACCCTCTCCACTCTTCCTGCAGGGTGGCTGCCCCTTCCAATGTGTTCACTTCCTCACTCAGTTTGGTATCATCAGCAAGCTTCGCCTGGATACACATGATCCCATCATCCACATCCTTTTTGAAGATTTTAAACAGTGTTAGGCCCAATATTGATTCCTGGGCACCCCACTTGTGACAGGGTGCCAGTTTGAGAAGGGCAGCTGTTGGCCAGTCCCCACCCACTGCACAGACCACTCATCTGGGCCGTAACACAAATATTAAAACTCCTAAATATTAATACTAATAGCACAATGCAAATATTAATAAACCTAAAATTATTGATTTAATTTTAAGAATTCAGCCTGGCTGGCTGCTTGGGTGACCTTTGGCACAGCTGGCTGTGCACTGTGTAAACAATATACTACAATTTTATGGGTTCTTAAATTTCTGCTTTTGTGTAGCAGCAAGCAGCCCCCCATTCTGCTTTCATGCCAGGGCACAGCAAGTTCGTCATCCCCTCCTTGTTCCTCCAGGGTATTCTGAATTCCCATCTCCAGTGCAGTCTCCCTTTTTAACTTTTCTCTCAGAAGGAATGAACATTCTTCTGGGTTAGCCTTCCCCAGCTTTCCTCATTTTTGTCACCTTTTCTTTGACTATTCCAGTATTTTGCACGTCTTTCCATATCCTGACTTCACTCTGTCTCCACTGCCTCATGTAACAGCATGAAGAGATGAAAATTTCCTTAAAGGAAATTATTAAAGGTGTTTCAATTCCCATGTTAAAAAGGTGCTTTTTCCCTTGCTGTCCTGTCTACTCTCCTACATTATGAGCTGTACTAAACATAACAATGGAGGAACTATAATGAGGACTGAATCCCCTCAAAACAAGAGAAGGTCTTTTCCAAACCATGGCAAGCCAGGGCTCATGTTTTACTACTCCTGTAGATGCAGGAGACTTGTTTTATCCAGAGCTGTCAAACTAACACATTTTCCTACCATTTCAGGATCTATCATTTTTTCTCTTCCCTGTTTTGCAGTTGTGTTTGTTCTGTTTTTGGTTTTCGGGGGGTTTGTTTATTTGTTTGTGGGGTTTTTTGCTGGGCTTTTTTTGGGGAGGGAGTTGAAAGAGGATTGAACTTCCACAATTAGGATAACCAAGACTTGATCTCAGGGTGTACTGTGTGTCTCCAAAGACAGCATTTTCTCATGCGGGGTGTTTCTGCTGGAGCACCATGCAGTGGGATGCAGACCTGCAAGTGTGCATTGAATGAGTATCACACACGTAGCCTTGCACTTTGGCTTTCTCCTTCATGTAGCTTATCTGGACTCCACTGATCTTAATGAGAATCAGTGTCAGAAGAGACAACTCCCCCTTGCTTGTTTTTTGAGCGAGGTGCACCTTTAGCAGCAGTGGCTTCCAGGCTAATGAAACCAGCTGTCACTCACCTCCAACCAGCAGAGGGGCCCAAATACAATTGTAACTTGAGCTGTGTTTTCTCCCTGTAGGTGGGAACAAGGAGGTACATGGCTCCCGAAGTGTTAGAGGGAGCAATCAACTTCCAACGAGACGCCTTCCTGAGGATAGACATGTATGCAATGGGACTGGTGTTGTGGGAGCTAGTCTCCAGATGTAGAGCAGTTGATGGTAAGAATAAAGATCCTCCCTTCCCTGGGGAGGGCTCCATGTCAGTGTGGTTTAGTGGTCCAGAGAATGGATCTGTCTCTGTCTAAAACAAATAATAATCAATGGCATATTTTTATTAAAAGCAGCTAACCTGTTTTTCATTTGTTTTTTAACATAAGATGTTACTCACTGTAGATAATAACCTTTGCAAGTGCTCAGGTCTCAAAGTGCTTTTTACTGTGTTGGTTACTTTGCAAATTGCTGAGCACTCACGGGGAGCAGCAGGTGATCCCTCCAAGATGGGTGTCCTTTAGTCCTGAGCCTGCTCTGTGCTAGCACTCTGCATTCCTGCTGTGACCAAGCCAGGCTCTGTGCTCCAGAGAAGAGCCGCACAGCCGGCTTGGCTGTCACCTCGCTCGTGTAGGGCAGTGGGGTAGCCTGAATGGAAAGCACCTTAGTGAAAGAGCTGGAACATGGGGCTGGAAGGATCTTCCTGGGTCAGCAAGCCCATTTTCCCTGCTATCATTAGTTAATTGATCTTTGACTTTTGCTGATCAAGCTCTCTCTCAGCATTGGCTGGGTTTGTTGTTTCATTTACAGCTTTGGAGGATCTCACTTTCTCCTGAAGGACCTAAAAGCATGAACTTCATGGTGTCTCCTTTCACAGTTTTTTTATCCTAAAATGATGCTGCAAAGTGGGGCATCTTTTCTGCCCAGTTAGCACATCTGTCCTTTGGTGACCTTTGCCATGTGCAGGACCTCACCTCTGGACAGGGAAGCAGTCATGTTATTGTAGTAGCTCCAAGGCTGCTTCTTCCAATTTTTTTTTTTCCTGTATAGATGTGGGTACTCTGAATGGAATATCAAGTTCATAAAACAACAGCACCCTCACCTAGACTTCAAATCTTTGTGTTAGCATTACAGTAGGACTGAGGAGTGTGATTATAATTAGGATGCCTGAATAAGTGTGTGGTAAGAGAAGGTCTCTTCCTCAAAATTGTAGAGTCTAGCCAGGTAAAATGCTGGAGGAGCAGGGAGTTAGGAGCACAGTAGAGTAAAACAGTGGTACACAGATCACTCACATAGAGTTGCCCTTCTCTGTTGAGGTGCCCCAAATATCCACTTCTGTTTTTCCTGTCATGTTTGTGATCTCCTGCCAATTCAGGCAGCTGAGATACTCCAGGTGCTACACACAGCACCATTAAATCAGAGGGAAGGCTTCCTTTGTGATGACAAGGAGATACACTGAGCCTCATCTGCACTTCTAGCTCAGCAGTGATGCTGTGAAAACAGCAGATTTAGCTTGGAGATCACCAATGCAGGTCTTCATAGCCTGGGTTCCTCTTGGAGGAAAAGGAAAGTCATAAGTGATCTTGTGCCATCCATTGAAGCAAGTGTTTCAGTTTGGTTTAGTGACTGCCATCAAGTAGACAAGAATACTGATAAACTGGTTTAGTGATTTCATTCTTTAGAGTACCTAAACATGTTGTTGGTGTCACAATTCATGACCAGGGGAAGGAGTCAGCTCTTTTATTTTAGCCTCAAGAGACCCTCTTGAAATATCTCCACTCTGGAAAGAGGTCACTGAGAAACTGTAAGTGATGCTGTGGAGCACCCTGAAAAGCCCAATCAGTTAAGCTGGGCTGCTCTTTCTGAGAGAGCATCTATGCATTGCCAAAAGCCGAATGATGTTTCAATAAGGAGAAGTTATTGCTATCATCCAGCATCTGCACTGATACTCATAACAGTTGTCTCATTCCCGTGGCCCTGGGCAGTTCACAGCCATAACTGGTATAACTAAAGCATTCAGAAATCATTTTACACTTAGGAGCTGGTGCTTGGGACAAGTGTGACTGGCTCCAGTGTGTCAGGACTGACTCAAACTTACGAAGAAGCCAGATCACAAAGCAAGAAACTTTCAGTGTTGTATATGCTTGACCTTGCTAGTCAGTGCTACAATGAAATTATGCTCATGCTGGAACCTTTCTCTAGGTTATTGTGTGTTGAATTGCTATGTCAAAGTGTGGGGAGGATGAGCTGGTTTGCTCTTTCTATTAAAATGAATCACGGACTACCTGGCAAACTTCCTCAAGGAAATGGTGGGATCTGGAGGCCTGGCTGAGGGTTCAGATTCGTAACTCAGCGAGGTGGAAAATGCGTAGCCAGACAAACAGCAGGGACCGCAAAGACCATTGTGCAGGAGGAATGTAAATCACATTTGTCTGCAGTGACATGTGAATGTCAGGCTTTGTTGCAGTGGGTTGAGGTTACTCCGGAACTGCAATTCACTCATGCATGGGGAGGCTGTGGCTCTGCAGAGGCCATTTCTACCCTAACCTGATTCTCTGTGTGCACCTTAGGTCCAGTGGATGAATACATGCTGCCTTTTGAAGAAGAAATAGGTCAGCACCCATCCCTTGAGGACCTGCAGGAAGTGGTGGTTCACAAGAAGATGCGCCCCGTGTTCAAGGATCACTGGCTAAAACATCCTGTACGTTCCCCCTGGTTACCAGTGGAAAATATTTTCCTGTGTGATGGGAACGAAGGATGCAGTTATGCATTCCCAGTGTTAGAGTCAGCACTGGGGAATGAGGGGTTGCTCCACACCTTTGTGCTCATTTTTCTGTTCATCTCTTGTATTTAGAGAGTGAACAAGCTGAATAACCAGCTAGTGCTGAATGTGGAGCATGTGGTGGTTTAGCAGGACTCCTGTAACATGGGGAAAGAATGGAAAACAAAGTCCTTTCATTAAGAAAAAGAAAACTATCCATACCTTTGGAGACGCACTCCTCACAAGCTAGATACCATTCAAGACTTGGAGCAGTTTATGGAGGCAAAATTAATTAGATGTGAAAGCAAGCAGACAATGTAGCAAAGTGCAGTGTGGGTTTCCCAGAGGTAGTTCATTTCAGGCTCACGTTTTTAATAAAAGGGCTGATTTTTCTTAGATTGGGAAGATGAGAGATGATAACATCTCAAGGGGCTTCAGTAAGAAGTCAAATGCCTCTATTTTGACCAAACTGCTACAGATTTGGCTAGATTCAGGTGTACTTACTCATTTCCCAGAAGTTAGGGAGTGCTGTGGACTGTAGAAAAAGATGAGTGTTCCACTTCAAATGAGGGTTCAAATAAGAGCTGTGTTCTTCAAGCACTGTTGAATTCAGTTATTTTAGGGATATCGAGAGAAGTGATTGCAAACAAAGCAAATGGTTTCATAGTAACTGATACAGTGCTGCCAGCTCTCACGATTTTATCATGGGAATTGTAATACTTGTTGTCTTTTAAAGCTCTAACTGCTGAATCTTGGGATTTATTTTGATATGAGAAAAGCACTTTTGGGACTGGATGTGACCAAGCCTTAGAAAGCAGAAGCTTAAAACAACATGAAAAAAAGTATTTAAAATAATTTTAAAGCTTAAGTCATGGTAATTGGCATATTGTGGAAAAAATACTTGTAGGTGTTTTTTAGAGTATTGGCTGTGTTGAATGGACTTCCCCACCCTCTGCCAAAGTGGTGCCCATGATGCCTTAAAGATCTAGAAATAAAACAACATACTTTCGAGACAATATTAGTATAGGAGATAATATAAAAACTGGTCTGTAATTGGAGGCTTCAAGGGGCAGATACAGAAAAATGCCCACTCCACATAGGGCGAATACAGGTTTATAAGTTTAGCAGATTAGCATAATTGACAAGAATCCCCAGTTAGAAACATGGGTGATGAGGTAATTCCTCCTCTTGGTTCAACCTGTTCTGGAGCCCCGCCTTGGTACTAGCTGTAATTTGTTTATGAGAAAGTGTCTTGGGAGGGGTAGCTTGTCCTTGGTTCTCAGGAAAAAGCAAGTAGGATAGGAGCCTTTGGAATGTGTTTTGTTTTTCTGCCTATCAGGGTAGGAAAAGTATTGGAGTTAGCTAGGAACTATATAACTACACAACAATAATCTACAGAGCTACAAATATGAAGGAAATAAAAAAGTGCAAATCATTTTGGCATCACCCAGAGCAGGTGAGGTTGCTGAAGGTGTTCTCTCCCCATTGCTGTCCTCAGGGCCTGGCGCAGCTCTGCGTGACCATCGAAGAGTGCTGGGACCACGACGCGGAGGCGCGGCTCTCGGCGGGCTGCGTCGAGGAGCGCATCGCGCAGATCCGCAAATCCGTCAACGGCACTACCTCGGACTGCCTCGTCTCCATTGTGACATCCGTCACCAACGTGGACTTGCCACCCAAAGAGTCTAGTATCTGAGTCCTGGGTCCTGGTTCACTTTTGTCTTTCCAGACTCAGCGGATTTAAAAAAACAAACAGAAAAACCAACAAGGAAAAAAGTTTTAAAAAAAAAGTATACAAAAAAACAAAACCACAAAAAATTCAACAAACCCATGAATGCAGCTGCTATTTTCTCTTGACTTTTTATTATTATTGTTATTATTATTATTATTATTATTA
>VZRN01001723.1:2096408-2152299 GCA_013397935.1 Dasyornis broadbenti
TTCTGTGTCTTGCTAGACTGACAAAGTTATGTCCATTGGATGGCCAGATCTTCTAAATTTTTCTTTGTGTTATGCCAAAATGCAGTCCTAAACTAATCACCCTTTAATGAAAATGTAAAAAGTCTGTTTTATATATAAATGAATTGGACTTCTCAACACTGCCAAATTATCAGTGTGCACCCTTGCACAGATATAATTTATTAAGCAAACGAAACCGCTCAAATGAAACTGCTAATTGGAGAAACTATAACAAAAAATTGAAATATATTTCTTGAAAAGTATAGCTTTAAAACCTGGAGGTCACAAATGAGGACATTGTCCTTTATCTTGAAGAGACATTAAGAGAATTGCCTTAATTTGTCTATCTGAATAAAGTCTTAACCTATTCTTTCAAGTTACTGAATGTATATTGCATATTAGTATGTACACACATGTAACTGTGTTTCCGTGTGTAGGTTTGAAAGTTTCTGTTTCTTGATGTGCTTCTGTTGAGAAAACCTTGACAAAACCAGACAGAACGATACCATTTTGACCCAGCTGATGTCCCCAGTGGCCATTGGCACCTTTGGGCCTGATGCTGCAACATACCTATGCTTGGCATTAAGGGTGTAGGTAGCTCTTCTGGTGTCACGACATTAGGCACTCACTTAATGTTAAGTGTGGTTGTAAATGTTTGCAGGATCAGTATTTTTCATGTTTAATACATTTCTGCACTGAGATTTATATGAAAATGTGACTATGTTTTAGAAGTGAAGTGATGTAAGGGTTGGGGTGGAGCGTAGAGCAGTTAAGACTGAGTGAATAGTTGTTTTGAGGTGGGCTTGCTCCCTTTTCCCTGGGAATGGGAGCCAGTTCATATTGCTGCAGAAAGAAAAAAGCTGTACTGTCTTTTAACTGTTAATATGTGTTTGCTCTTCTGGATTTTTTCCTTCAGCATTACGTATTATAGCTAAAACAGGCTTATTACAGCAGTTGCTTTTTTATCCTGATTTCTTTAAGAAGCTTTAAAGTATTTATTGAAAGTGCCATATGATTTTAATAGCCTATTAAACAGTGTCTGAAATCTCTTTTGAGAAAGCATAAACACAAATTCTCACATGTAGCTTATCTTACTGCGGGGAACTGCACGACTGTACAAACCTTGACTGAATGTTGATTGTAAAGTGTTACATCTTCCTGGTGTAATGGTTCCTTATAGATCATCTTGTCAGCAGGATGCAGAAACTGATCTGAAAAAGAATTTCCAAATTGGGTGTGTGCTGAGTAACAAGTTTTAAATGTATGTAGGTACATGTGTCTTGCTATTGCAGCAGAGAAGGAAATCCTGAACTTTTGCTAATTTCCTAATTTGTACCTATTTGGCTAAAGCTGGTTTTTAAACTGGTATTTATTTATTTTATTAACAAAGACAAGCTCTGATGAACTTGTTGGTCTTTCAACAGCTGAGCTGTTAAGCAAGTAGTTCCCTCACCTCTAATCTAGCATTTGAACTCTCATTGACAACATGGTTTTGGTTCTGTTTGGTACTGCAGAGGCTTTTTCCAGGTCAGGAATTGGGCACATCCATAGGTGTAGCTGTCATAAACAACTGCAGCTCTTTTCCTCTTAACACTCCTTTGAATATGATGGTGACAACACCCCTTTATGTTACTTCCCAAGCACTAAATTTCACTTCCTCTTCAGACTTAGAGGAAGCAGCTCCTGAAGATTTTGGCTGCAGAATTTTATTGGTGACCTCCCTCTCTCATATGGAAGTTCTCAGGTGAATATTAACATTGAGTATCCTGAGTTAAAATTCTCCTTGACTTTAAGAGCCAGGATTCTCCATCTCTCTGGTGTAAATCCCTTTTCTGAATTTATTGCACTGGCTGGGCTGGTTTCCTAGGTGGAAAAAGTTTGAGTTCACATTTTTAAGCTGGAAGTGCCACAGGAACTAAAACAAGAGTGTTTTCTTGAGATGACAGAGCTGTGACTTGCTGATGAAATTGCTTTAGTACAGCAAGACTGGAAATTGTATGTGGCTTATATTAAAATAGATGTGCATATTACAAGAGATGGGTAAAAACCAGGCTAACCATCAGTTAAATAGTACTAGGCTTATTCATTATGATTAAGGATTTTAGCTGATCCTGATCATTAAGAAATCTCTATTTAAGACAAACCCACTTTTTATCCTGCCTCGCTCTTCCTGCCTTACAGAATATCCGGTGCTAGACAGTTACACCAATGGAAGTGCTGAGGTCTTTGTTTTGAAGAGAAGGTCTGTGAGTGCCCCCCAATAACTCCACTGTGTTCTCCTTGGGTCTTCTGACTCCGTGCTGTTCCCACGTGAAGTCAATGGTTTCAGTGGAAGCAGATATTTCCAGGCAGGCTGGGTCAGGCCTGGCCATTAGGAATCCTGATCCCCCTTAACATCGCAGCGCTGAAACAGGAGAACACATGTTTTATTCCTCTTGTACTACTTTCTAGGCAGACTGTCAGACCTTGCCCTGTTTTGCAGGGAAAAGGGTCTGGTTTCACTTAGTATGGAAGGAACTCGTATTGCAGAGGAAGGTGCTGGTTGATAAGGTGTGACACTGCTGTTGTTGCAGTCCTCTTCAAGCCACACTCCACTTGGGAAGTTGCTAAGCAGGAAGTGTCCCGCAAACTTTTATCACTTTTACATACAGAATATTGTTTGGTAACATTGTAAATAAAATAGACTATATAATAGAGGAAAATAAGGACATTTTGACTTTTTTACTTTTGGAAAAATATATATATTTTAGTTACATATACAAACAAAAATTCTACATTGTGTGAGAATTCTTTTATACCACAAATTATTTTTGTAATGTCTAATATGTTTCTGCAGGGAAAAGGGAGAAAGGTCTGTGTATGCACAGCAAATAAATAAAGAAATATATATATAATGTTTAAATTAAGTGTGCACTACATCAAAGTCTAGAGGACAGAACAAGTGTAGCCTGAAAACAGTTTGAGGAGCAAGTTTGTATGTACTTGGACATGCTTTGAGGACGGCACTGAGTACATGTTTAGGTTATCTTGCATGTCACATCCCTTCTGCTAAAATGCTTATTGCTTTTCTATGGCCATCTTCAGTTAACCCAGGAAGAGTTTTTTCATGTATTCATGAGAGTATCCATGTGTGGGCAGTGTGTCTTTTGGCATATGCTGTGGTGCTGCAGTGAGTTGTGAAGTCAGGGTGTTAAGAATTTACTAAGGCCAAGTAGCCGGGCTGATCTCGCTCGCTGCCGTATCTGTTCATAGCAGCTGTGTCTGCTGCACTGACAATATGATCTGTAAGGAGCTGTTGCCAGTGGAGTCCTGATAAAACCAGTTCCTAGAAATTCCTTTTCTCTAAAGTGACACAACTAATCAGGCTTCACCAGAACACACAGGTACGTGCTCTGTGTTCCCAAAATCAGATTTAACAGTCTGCGCTGGAGGCACTAAAGACAAGGAGCACTGTCATGTCCGAAGTCCTAAAAGAAAGAGCTTTCAAAAGCTCTGTAACCAATCCAAGGTAGTCTAAAAGTACTAAAGAGTTAAAAAAAAGTGGGGGTTTTTAACCTAATTTTCCATTGGACATAAAATTCACTCCAGCTTTTTTAGTCCTCTCAAACCATGATAGCACAGTGTCAGTGGGTGAGAGGTACTGAAGAAAGCTTTAAACCAAACAACACATGGCACTAGTGGCCTTGGAGCTCGTTTGACAGTGTGCCTTTTGCAATTAGCGCTCACTAATTCAAGCAGGCTCCTGCAATTGTTGAGTCCCTCAACTGTTCTGGTGAAGTCCTGGCCCTGTGGAAACCAGGGATAGAGTTTCCATCCACTCCTGTGAGACCACAAGTGTGTGTGTGTGTGTGTGTGTGTGTGTGTGTTCCTGGAACACTTGCTAAGCACACCTGGTCCCTTACTTACATGGGACTTCCCTTTTTCATGACGCATTTTAGGGTGATGCTCAGTTCCCTGACTGAAGTAGTAGCCTATGAAATAAGCAGTAATGCTTTTTGTCAGGACACTTCCACAGAAAGAGATCATACTTGTGTTATGTCCATCCAGCTGTTCTGAAATGTAATGCTATTCTGTTGTGCCTTTATTTTCCATGTAAAAGCAACTGCTGTAAGCTTTCTTTTTCTTTAACTAGTTTTTTTTTAATTATTATTTCTGTCTGAAAAACAACACTTTTCATTGCCCAGCTGTCATTTCTGGATGCAGTCTGTGATCCAGGTATTTCAAGAACCAATTACCTCAAACCTCATGTTAAACAGTATTGCTATCTGGATTCTCCTTGATACTACAATATTGTTACATACACAAACAGGAACCTTGCTCTATATGGGTGTTTATATATATGTATCATATACATATATACGTGTATATATATGATATATATATGTAAATGGAAAGTGATCCCCAAGGACTGAAGGAAAAAAGCAAAACTTACTTTGTGTTCCAATATTGAAACCAAAAGGGCCTCTCTGAAGCTCTATAATGGCATTGTGCTGGATATCTGTAAAGAAAAAGTGTTTTCTGAAAAGTGCTTCCTTTGTTAGCCTTTCAGTATTTCAATGGGGCAGATGATGTGAATAAAACACTACTTTTGCATTTTTTGGCCCATTTTGAAGCAGAGGCCTCTTAATCTTTCCAGTAGTTAAAAAAAAAAAACAAACTCAGTTTATAACATTCCAGTAAGGTTGGTATTGCAAAACTAAAACGTTCTGGGAAAATTTCATAGCTTCTGTTTTTGTGACAAGGAAGGCCATACTTCATTAAATTTTCCAGTGTTTTGAGGAACTGAAGTTTAACCAGTAACCATCCTAGTGAATTAAAATCCTAATTCAGTAGTCACTGGCATCTCTGCATTGCCACCTCTGTTAAAACACCAAAATAAACCCCAAAAATCAATCGAAACCAAAAATCCAGCCATGACAGAGGAGGAGGCGATTGAGGCATCTCATAGCTCTGGAAGGTGGACTTAGCAGCAGAGCAACTTTGTGGATAAGAAAAAAAAGATGTGGGCAAGACCTAGAGCCTGTCTGGCTGTTTTCTTTTCCCAAATAACTATTCCTCAGAACCAACTCATAAAATCAGACCTTCAACTACAGCAAGTTCCTAACGGTACTTTGCTGAAAAGAACTCTGTTTAAGCTGTATTTTTTCGGGGAAAAGACCATTTTAAAAAAATTAACATTTTACTGTATGTGTTCCCCTCCCAAACAGCTGTTTTTAAAAACTGTATCCATGTAGTTGATACAACATTAGTCTGTATTTTACTTGGATGGCATAGTAGCTTTCCTGTCCAAATACTAATGAATTTACTATTACTAGTGGTTCATTTAATTACTGATAATGAATAGCTAGTAATTAATTTACTGTTACTAAAGGAAGAGAACAAGATATTTCCCTTTCCCCATATTTTTCTTTACTGCCTAATGTTTCTATGGCTATTGATGGTTGATGATGATTATCTTTGGTAAATCAAAGTACTAAAATCTCCCAGGAGGAGGTATTTTGCAATGCTGCTGGCCTTCCAATGGAATATCTATGATGCAAAAATCAATCTGTTAGTCGGTGAGGATTGAAGGAGGTGGTTACTGCAAACTAAGTAACATTTTTGGCCTCAATTCTATGCCATAAGCCCGCACAATGCCATTGTCAATCTGTTCAAACTATCTGCGTATGAATTCTGCATGATCCTCATGATAGAGTTGAAAGCCTGATCTTTCACCTGTTAATATTTTCACATTCGTCCTTAAGTTTGACAAATTTTGTACTGTAAAGTTGACTTAAGTACAGTTTGATGTCAATTCTTGTGGAAAGAGCTTTCTGCATGTAACATTAGATGCATACAGTTAAACAACACAGCATAGTACAAAAACTCACAAGAAAATGTTTTGGCACCAGCAGGAAGAAATCTCACCCTAACCATTTGTCATTTTAAAACCATCTTATTGTAAGTTTTACCAGCTACTTCTAAATTTGTGCTTTATTTAAAGAAATAAAATAAAAATCCTAAGACTTGTCTAGCGTAGTGAAATATGTGTATATCAGTTTTAGGATAAATAGCTAAGTCTTATTACGCTGTGTTACTTAACTTGTATATATAGAGTATACATAAGAGTTTGCAGTAACCTGTTTCTCCAGGATTTCCAGTTGGAATGGATTTAAACTCAAACTATGAGATTAAGTAAATGATTTAGAAGACTGCAGAATAAACTGAGTGTAAATTACAGGAAGCTCTATCAGATGGTGAAATAATTTTTAAAGAGTCTTTTGGTCCTTGGCTCAAATTCACTAAGTACTGTTTGTATACCAAGATATGTGAAATGTAAATGTTGTAGGTTATATTTCACTCTTGTAGCTATAAAAATGTAGAACAGAGATAGCTTGTACTACTGAGTTAACAAAAGTTATACTAAAGTATCCTGTTAAAGAAAAAAGTATACAGAGAGTTAAGCTCGTTGCTGTAACCCCTTTTGGATTGAAGTGTGCTGATTTTTTGTATATGTACATTTTATATATATATATTCTGCAGAAGTATAGATATATAAAATGTATGTATAAAATGGCCTAATGCAGACATCCATTGTATTGCAGTTATGAAATGAAGACATTTTGGAAAGAACATTGTATCATAGTTCATGAATTTGCAGTGGATCTTTGTTCCTTTTTACTGTGGTATTTTAGAAATGAGTCTCAAGTTTGAAATTAGATCTGCCAAGTTGGAGTTTTGCTGCTTCAGCTTTGCACTGGGTGTCCGAATAAACCAGTATGAATGTAGTATTTGCCCTGTGTGAAGCAGCTACACCCCAACAGATAGGAGGAAAAAAAACCTAGAAAGAACTATTTCAAGTTTATCTTTTTGTATATGAAAATAAACAGTAAATTACAAATAACTGTTTCCCTCGTTGGTGTGACATTAAAACTCATTGTTATTTTATTGTCTTTGGCATCTAGCTGGAGGATTTCCTTTTTCGTAGCTGAATGTTTTTGGTGTTTCAGTGGAATTTCTGCTATCCAAAATCCCTAAAAAATCCTTGCAGAGGCATAGCTGAGGCCTGCCTCTAATCTCCATCACTTGGAAACACTTCTCTTTGGAAGTGGGAATTAACTCAATTAGAATCGTAGAATGGTTTGGGTTGGAAGGGACCTTAAAGATCATCCAGTTCCAACCCCCTGCCAAGGGACACCTTCCACTAGACCAGGTTACTCACAGCCCCATCCAGCCTGGCCTTGAACACTTCCAGAGATGGGACATCCACAACATCTCTGGGCAACCTGTGTCCTAATATTATTATTATTATTATTATTATTATTATTATTATTATTATTATTATTATTATTTAATTGCCCTTTTGAGTGTGCTGCCTCTTGTAGCACTGTAGTAACACTGCTTATCACTCCTAGCAAAGACCTGATCACACAGGGCATTATGTGCATGTTAAGCTGTATCAATACAGTCCAGCAACGTAGCTGCAACTGCCAGACGCCAAAGGCAAGGTAACTTGACCAGCAAAAAGATTAAATAAAAAAAGCCTGAGTTCCCTGTACTCATAGCACCACACTGAGGTCTACAATTCTCATACGAGGTAGGAAGATGCCCTCAGCCACACACTGAAGCATGGCCAGACCTTTCCAGGAAAGCTGCCTACAGTAACATGATGGCATGGACATGAAATCCTCGTATTCTGGTGTTTTCCATTGTTAAATTGGTCCTTTTGTTCAGAAAAAAAATGCCTCTGGCTTGGTGCTGGGTTGGAAATGCTCAGTGTGGTCAGATATGGGGCAAATATGAACATTGGCAGGCATCTGGGAGGGAAAAATAGTAATAATGGGGCTGGTGGTTTTCCTGAAAAGAAGCCCAGTGTAACATCTCCCTATATTGACTAAAGCCAACCCCATACCACAATCTTCAGCTCCTTGTTCAGCCTGGAGAAGAAAAGGCTCTGGGGAGATCTTATGGTGACCTTCCAGTATTTAAAGGGGACTTGTAAGAAAGATAGGGACAAACTTTTTAACAGGGCCTGCATTGCCCTGTGAAAGTTGTGACAGGATAAGAGGGAATGGTTTAAAACCAAAAGAAGGTTGATTTAAATTAGATATAAGGAAGAAATGAGGATGCTGAGGCACTAGCACAGATTGCCCAGAGAGGTGGTGGATGCCCCGTCCCTGGAAACATTCAGGATCAGGTTGGGTGGGGCTCTGAGCAACCTGGTCTGGTTGAAGGTGTCCCTGCTCATTGCAGAGGGGCTAGACTATCACAGAAACCCAGAATTGTTTAGGATGGAAGGGACCTCTGGAGATCACCCATTCCAACACTCCTGCCAAGGTAGGGTCACCTGGAGCAGGTGACACAGGAATGTGTCCAGGTGGGTTTGGAATGTCTCACAGAGTGAACTCTGACCTCCCTGTTCCAGTGCTCTGCCACCCTCAGTTGTAAAGAAGTCCTTTCTCATGTTGAGGTGAAACTTGTTGTGTTTTAGTTTATGGCCATTGCTCCTCATCCTGTCGCTGAGCACCACTGAAGAGTCCAGCACCATCCTCTTGGTGCCCACCTTTGGAATATTTATGTGACAACCCATAGGTGCTTTATGATGAGAACCTCTCTCAGTCTTCTCTAGACTGAAGAGACCCAGCTCATACAGTCTCTCCTCATAAGCAAGATGAGCCTTTCTTCTCTACGTAAAGATTTGAAAAGTCCTTTCTGACCCAATCATTTTGTGATCCTATGATTTAATAATCCTTTGCGCTTGGAGCCCAGGGTGGTCGCCCCCGGCTAAGATGGATGAGGGCAGTTTAGCCACCTCTCCCGGGAGAGTCCCTGTAGTCCCCGTGAGGGGACTCACTTTTTATTTTTCTTTATTTTTTTATTTTGAGGACTCGTTCCCCTCACGCCCGGTCCCCGCACAGAGGCGATGCCGCCATGGCCCCCCCGGGCTTGTGCCGGGAGAGGGCGCTGCGGGGCCGCGCCCGCCCCTTCCCTTCCTTTCCCGCCGCCGCCATGGCGGCCTTGCCCCGCCACCGTCGCTTCCTCGGCGGCTTCGTCTGCGGTGCCGCGGCCGGGGCCGCTGCGTCCTGCTGGGCTGCATGGCGGCTCCTTCGCAGCCAGAGCCAGCCGGAGCCGGACCCCGGGCAGGCCCCGGCAGAGGGTAAGAGCCGCGGGGAGCAGGGAGGCCTCGGCGAGCGGCCCGGCAAGACGGGAGCAGCCGGCTCAGGGCGGTCCCGCGTCCCGCAACCCTGCTCCCCACAGCCGCTTCTGCCCCTAAATCCTCTCCCTCCCTTCAGAAGAGCCTTTCTTCTCGTTCCTCCATTCCCGGGGTACCCAAAGACTGCCGGGAGGTCGAGGGATTCCCCCAGTACCTGCGCCGGGCGGAGGGGGAGGAGATTATTTGGGGATGCTGGGCTGTAACTTGTAATTAAAAGCGCTTCCCTTTGCACCTGATGACGGTGTTGGTGGCAGGAGAGGAATGTGTATTTAGTTTTAAACATGCATTTCGAGTCAAGCCATAACTATATTTCAGCTGTTGCTGCCCTGGATGAACCGAGGCTCATTTATCAAGTCTGGGGGCTGGTGGGGTTCAGGTGTGGTGAGAGATGTTTGGGGCACCTGAGGGAGTGAATGGTTTTATTCGCAGCTTCAAGGCTTTAAAAGTACCGGATTGTTGGAAAGCAGAGGAAGAATGGCTCTAAAAACAGAGTTGCTGTTGGACAGATGGCTGGAGAATGAACAAGACAGTAAGATGGATATAAATATTCCTCCATGAGAGAAAATTATTGCTTGCAAAAACAAAGGAAAATTCAGTGAAGCTTTAATTCATTCAGCTGAGAATAAGCATTCCCAGTGGGGCAGGACTTACTTGTGCCCAGGTTGTAAATCTTAGTTTGTGAGGAGTTTGATTTCCAGCTCCAAAGGGTGAAATGTGGGTGTTGATCTCCTGTGTCTGTAACTCCTTGTTGCCTGATTTGTCTCTGAATAATATCTGGTAGCTTTTCTTCTGCCTTCGGTAGACGTTAGAGTAGATGACTTAGTTCTAGAGATGAGATCCTGATGTTAAAACATGATGGGAACCACAAGTATTTTGGCAGATGAGAGTTTCACTGGATAGCTCTCTTAACATTTTTCAGGTCTTAATTGTGGCAGTAACCTCAAGTAACTCCCTATACAGTATGTTTACACCTGCTGAGATGTTTTTCTTACTGTCTTGCTTATGATCACATTTCATTTTTGAACGGCTTTCTGTTTATTTTTCTTCTTAGAACCAATAGAAGAGGCTCTGCTGGAAAGATACGGATTTCCTGAGGCTGGAACAGAGACCAGATGTTACACAAATCATGCACTGTCTTATGACCAGGCAAAACGAGTGCCTAGATGGGTGATTGAACACATTTCAAAACAAAAGACACTGGGTGTGTAGGTGTTTTATTACTTACATTTGTGATGCCGCAAATGGGCTTTACTGCTCACAGAAGGTGGACTCTGGAGCAGGCAGGGAGAAAAATCCTATGGTGATCTCTGGGAGGGAAGCACAATTTACATTTTTATAACACAAATGGAGAGAAGATGAAACAATGAACATTACCCTTTTCTTATTTGATTTGGACCTGCAAAGTTGTTTGAGTGCATAAAAGTGGCTCCTGCTTCCTTAGCTACTGGAGTTAGTTCTGAGGTCCGGTTTATGTCAGTTTAGGTGCTGCCCCGTATGTTGAGTCAATGCCAGTTGTAGCCAGAGCTTTTGAAGTACAGATCTTAGAGATTTGCTGAGAATGGGAGGAGGATGTCCATTTGTGAGGTAAGAACCGAGCAAAGGGCATCAGCAGTTGTACTTGTTCAGAGCTAGATAGGGCATCACCTCCTTGCTGCAGCCATTATTTACTCTGATGCAGTTCCGTTGTAGTTCCTGATGTGCTTTATCTCATTCTCTCTCCCCTGTTCTTTATCCAAGACAGAGGCTCAGTGATTTTTTGCTGTCAGTGGTGAATGAAATATGAGTGGTATACAGTTGTTGTAAATTAAGTTTATAGCATTAGTTCAGTTTTTATAAGGCAGATTATTAGTAGTGGAGGTAACCATGTAATTGTAAAATGTTTTATAAAAGCAATAGCCCTCTAAATAGATCTTAATCACTGTCTTCAAATTACCTTTCAAAATTAAAAGCATGATCTTGAAAACATTATGACCAATCCCTAAGTAGCATCATTGATCCCACTTATTTCTGAGGAGGAAACAGTAATTTCAGGCTTGCTTTCAAGTGTGCCTTAATGGCTGAATTGTTAAAATGTTTTCCAAATAATCAGATACAACTAACCTGCAAGTTGAAATTAAGCATCTTGAGGCATTCAGTTCTGATTTATGTCTGTAGCTACTTGAATTGAGATTTGAGGCGGACCTGTCTTGTTTAGGGGAGGTTGAAAAGTCATGATGTAAAAAAACATATATTGTATTGGTAAATAAGAACATAAATATTTAAAACACATGGCAGAAAGAAACTAGCATTACATGTAAATGAGATGTACAGAATTTAGATTCATGTGTTGAGTCCTTAAGCATGGGTCATTTGGCAAGACATGACAGAATTAGATCTTTTTGTCCTGTGGTTCTGATGGTTTCATGGTAACCTGACCATTTAGTGTGTTCTGCCTCAGGTGATGCAGATCGAAGGCACTGTAAATTCCGACCAGATCCTAACATCCCTCTGATGTTCAGTGCTGTCAATGAAGACTACCTTGGCAGTGGATGGTCACGAGGACACATGGCACCAGCAGGAAATAACAAATTTTCAACAGTAGGATTTTTTTCTCCCATCCTTTTAATTTGTGTTTATCAGTTGGAAAGGGTCAAAAGACCCTTAAAAGTAATGTGCAGTGTTCCTTTTGCAGTTTGTTTTGAGGTGGAACATGATGTCATTATTGATGCACGGAGTTGGATTTGGAGTTACAAGGTCTATTCCTGACTGAGCAGTGTAGGATGCTCTCACAGTCTGCTTCAGGCATCTAAATCAGGTGCATGCTCTGATGACATACCTCTCTTCATTAAATCACACCTAGATCAGCTTGTTTGGCAGAGATGATGTCTTGAACAGTGTGGTGTTAAGCAAGTCTGCTCAGCCTCTTGCATGTCATATTGTCCATCTGTAAAATGAAGATGATAACCTTCACCAAGAAAACCCTGGAAGTCTTCAAAGCTGAGTTAAAGGGAGACAGGGACAATGATGTCATCCTGTCCAACAGCTGCTGAGATATTTAAGGCTAGATTGGGCAAAGCAAAGATGCTGTTAAGTACTGTTCTGTATTGGCAAGGGAATTGCCTGGATGATTTAAAAGGCTTTTTCCTTTCTTGCAATGTGTATGAGGTAAATTAGACCCTTTTGCCATAGTTCTTTCAGTCTATAAAACGTCTTCACCTGCCATTTATTCGAGCTGTAAGAGAAGCATGCTTTAATGCCTTGGCTGACTTACAAAGCAGCCTTGAATTTATTGGATCCTCTTGTGAAATGTGGCTAATGTAGCAATTTGTTAATTAAGAATCAGTTTGAACTTGTATTTCTTCCAGGCAGAGTAGTATTTGGTGGGGTGGAGTGACGGCACAGTGGCGTGTGGTAAACGAAAGAATCAGTAATTTTATTTCTGTTGGAAGTGTCTTTGTTGTTATTTATTTGGGGAATTTATTCGTTGTTATTAATCTGGGGAATTTTTGCTGGTGAGCTCGCTGTGCACAGAGATCCTGGACCTGGCTTGGAATGCAAAGAGATGATACAATTTTTTAAATAAAGGATTATACAAAGTTAATTTCATGGTCTAATTAGTTCAGGTAGTGTTTACTCATTGTCCTGAAGAGTTCTGTCAGTCCCTTCACTTTGCAGTAGTAGTATGTGAAAAATATTGATAAGTACAGGACCAGTGAAAATTCTGGGTTAAGATCTTGGAATTTTTTCCCTCTGTATTTCCCTGCATATGCCCAGTGTTTTAGCGCTAGGTCCTTCACTTCTGGAGGTGAGCTTCTGTTCAGAGATGTTTATGACACTTTTACAAGATTAAATTAAGTAGATATATGGATGTTTGACCATTATGATTTCATAAATCATTTCACTGCGTGTATGTTAGATACTTGTAAAATATTGATGAGTGCATCTAATAAAACCTTTTCTTGAAAAGGAAAGAAAAAGTTAGCCATTAGGAAGTCAAATAAATGAAAAGCATATGTGAGAGTGTCCTTCCCATTCAAAATGAAAAATGACTAGTTGTTTTCAAAGACATTACCAAATTGACATTGGGTGACAGTAATTCCTGTGCCTCTAGAATTAGATATTCTTGTGTTGTTTCTGCCAGAAAAAAAAAAATAGATAATTTTGCAAGGTTTCCCCTCAGTTATGCACCTCTTAATCCAAAATAATTTTGTAGATGTTCTGACTTAGGTTCTGTCTGTCCTTTTGTGTTAATAAATGTTAAAACTAAACTAGAAATGGGATTCTGATCCAAAAACTGCTAAAATGTGTTGTAAATTGTAAAGCTTGTAAATGTTCCACTGAAATGATATAATTTTCTTTCTCTATGCAGAGAGCTATGGCCGAAACATTTTATCTCTCTAACATTGTGCCTCAGAATTATGAAAATAATGCTGGGTTTTGGAACAGGTGAGGAATGACTTGTAAGTAAACTAAGTGAAAAATGCTAGGTAGCAGCATTGATCAAAAATGCTTTATTTATAATGCTTCTTCACATCCAGGTATTCTAAGGCACTTTATAGGCTGACTGTAGAGGTCACAGGAGCTTTCTCTGAAATGAAAGGCAGCTCAGTCCTCTCAGTGCAAAAACAGTATAATGACTACTTTAGTTCTTTATTCAGTCAAGCTGTCAAGGGCTTTTATTTAGAATAGATAAAATTACTTCTCCTTGCTAATGTGGGGTAAAAGTACTAGACTTAACATGTCTGTCCTTAAGGAAGTTTCAGCAGAAGCAAGGAGAGGGTTCACATCTTCCTCAAAGAAGCACTTCCAGTGAGAGCATTCCCATGTCTGTGTGTGGATGTTGGTTCCCTTTGAATTGGAGAACTGAGCACTCCCCACTGAGTCGTCACTACTTCGGGTCTGAGGTGTTGCTTCAGGTCCTGGCTCCCAGGGAGCAGTCAGGCAGGATCTCTGTCACTTGTCAGTGCTGACAGGATCACCTTTGAGGTGGAGCGGTTGATAAATTTAAACTTGCTTCATGTAAGATTTTTATTCTTTCCTTCCTTTGAGCAGTGAACATAATAAAAGTAGCATTCATCCAATGCTTCTTGCATAGGCCTTACAGAATGTGAAGGCTCAGAAACAGGAGGGGAAAATGATAGATTTCTCAAGGTTTACTCAAGGGAAGGTCAGCAAAATTACATATACAGTATTGTACTAGAAGTCCATCAAAAATGCATCATCAGTCATCTGTACCTTGGTTTCCTGTTTTACAAGAATGTGTATAAAATCAGATGAGCCATTCAGTAAGTGTCTGTTTTATAGACAAATAAAATGATGTAATATTTTAAGAGGGTTTTTTTCTTAAGCATTAATCTTGCTCATGCCAAAGCTAGGCATTTGTACCAATTCAGGGTAGGGAAACCCTCTTTATTTCCCTTAGGCAGGATTTCTGCCTAATCAGGAAATTGTGGGGAGTGTTTGAAAATTTCCTCTGGCTCTATCAACCCTGCAATTTAAGTGGCTATTGCCACTTTCCCAACCCCAGCACCTTGTTCCCAGAGTTTGAATGCATGAACAAAGCAGGACACTTTTTTGTCAGACATTAATAATAAATATTTTTAAGGATACCGTATTTCACATGTACTGTATCCTCTCCTAGCCTCAATATTCTCCTTTTTTTCTCTTGTTTTGATTGCTTGCTTCTTGAATTGTCTGCTGAGGTGCAGGTAGACAATGCAGCTTCGTTGCAGCTTAGTCAGTTTAAGTGTCTTTTGTTTTCTAAAGTGATGTTCGCCCTCCTGCCTTGTGTTTTTGCTGCTTTTCCTCTTCCAGCTCTGGTAGTATAGCCTGACTGTGGTGAGTCAGTTTCGTTTGCCAGCCCAGTTAAAAACTGATTTTCATTTTGTTTTGCTTGGTTATGTTTCTGCCAGATTAGAAAATTGGATCAGCTGATGAGATGAGTTCCAGAACCAACATGAAAGATGGATTAGGACTGGTCAGATGGGACAGAGAAGGGGAGCAGTAGGAAGGGGGAGAGCAGGACTACAGTCATCCAGCAAGCTGTTAGATAGTAAACTGTTGGCTCAGTGGTGTGGTCTAACTGCACCTTAGCATTCCTCATTCTCTTCCAACCAGCATTCTTCTTTCTTTCCTGATATTTTAACTTTTTTCTGTCTTGTTTTGAGTGTGATTTCATGGTCACTGTAATCCGACCTCTGTCCCTCCTGCCACCAAAAGCAGTTTGCTCCCTAGCTGCATTTATTCCCATTCTTTCCAGGTGGTGTTTGTATTGCCATGCCATGAGACAGCCTGAGAAGCTGAGCTGCTTGGAAGCAAAGCTGGTGACAGCAGGAAAAAAATCCTTGTAGTCAGTGCTTTGGTGTATGACATGAAGAAAGGGCTCATTCTCGCTCCTTCTCATTTGTGTGGCTTTTTTTTGCTGATTTAACTCACTAACCCAGCACAAAAAAAGAGTACTGGTTTTGTTCAGGGTTGTTGACAGATGGAGAGTGCTCAAGTGGCCCAAGGGAGAGGTGTAAGGAACAGGAATGAGGCAGAGAAGGGGGACAAACCTCCCCCTTTCAGAGGCAGCCGGATTAGCTGAGACAATCTGATACTCTGGTCTGTTTGTCCGTTTGTGTGAAGTGCGACTTTTACCTTTGTAGAGGACCAGTGGGTCCTCACTGTATGTGTTTTCTGTACCAGTTGAGTGTTAGATCAAAAATGGGCTATAATCACAGAATTATAGAGTTATTTGGGTTCAAAGGGACCTTGAAGATCACCTTGTTCCAGTCCTCCTGCCGTGGGCAGGGACACCTTCCCCTAGATCGGGTTGCTCAAAGCCCTATCCAACCTGGCCTTGTTAATCTTTGTTATATGAAAAATAGGTGTGGTCCGGAAACCTTCTTATTTGAGAACTATTATATACTGTAAACTGAATCAGTTTAAAAGGCAAAAATAATGGTAGTATTTCTGGAGTCACTACTTTAATTTTGAGCAGTTTAATATTAAAAAAAAAAGGTAGAGTGAGTGGGAATGGCACACTGAAACTTTCCTCAGTACTTTGAGCTACAGAGAGAGCTGTGTGTTGCAGGACTTGGATTCCTTGGGGAGCAACACACAAATCCAATAATAAGATAAAACCTTTCAGAGTAAGAACGCTGCAACCCGCTCTTCAAAGCAATTCTATTTTACTAATCCCAAGTGACCATCAACAGTATATTTCTAGTGTCAAGTGTGGGAGTAAGTAGAGAACTCAGCTATTGAGACATGTGGTAAGGCTGCAGAAACCATTTTCAGATGTGTGCAATAACACGTATCTATTTGTAAATAAATGAATCTTTTTTACAGAGGACAAATGGGCAGCAGGACTTGGGCCTGCATTTTGCCTTCTTTGGCTTGTGAGCCTGGAAATTGCTCCCTGTCAGTAGATCACCCTTCCCTTCACAGTATGTCTCAAAGATTAAGTTTTGCCAGCTGACTTTTCCCTATCTCACAAATATGTTCCAGAATGGAAATGTATTGTCGGGAATTGACTGAGAGATTTGAAGATGTTTGGGTGGTTTCTGGACCTCTTACCTTGCCTCAAACAAATGGTGATGGAAAGAAGTGTGTTACTTACCAGGTATGTATATATGTTGCTGGGATAATAGTGCAGTAGTCACTATTTATTTAAAATTGATATCATAACTTGATAAAACAAAAGTTGGGTATCTTAGTACAAGCAAAATGTATAAAATGTCCAATATTTGTTGGGACAAGATGAGCAGAAATGTTACATCTTTCATATACATGAAAAAGGATAATTTAAAAATAACTTGTTTATTTACGGAGATCTATTTCATGTCCAGAGTGTGCAGTAGAGCTGTTTATCTAAGCAGAGAGTCAGTGGGGTTTGCTGATGCACGGGCATCTAGTCAATCAATTTCTTCATGTACTTTAGAAACAGTGCAATACAAAGGTAGTACAGGTCTCTCAAAACTCTACAGGGTATTGGAGTGCCTGTGCTCTGTTAATTTCACGAGCAATTGTTTGCCACTGCCCCGTAGGCATGACTTGGATGAGGCCTTGCAACTGCGATTCTGAACATGCCAGAGGCAGTTGGAAAACTTCATTTAAGTGCAGAGTAATCCCTGGTCAGTGGTATTGATACTTCCCTTCTTTTAGGTCCCCGTTGTTATTATCTGCTTAAAATACTCTGAAGATTTAGGATTGATCACAACACAGTCTGTAGAAGCCATCATTGATAGGCAGGTGGGACAGGCTGTCAAGTTGAGACGTGAATTTATTATTGCTTACCCAGACTTATTTTTTGTAGGCTTGTGTTTAGACATCTGTAAGGTTTGAGCATCATAAATTATTGAAGGGAGTATTACCTTCTGCCCCCACTGCAGTGAGATATTATTGCTATTTTCAGTTGCAGATGAAAGCTGGCATAATGCAAGTAATAAATGTTGTGGTTTGCACCTCTTGAAAAAACACTTTTCCTTGAAAATAAGTAGTTGGATCAACTGCAGCTTCAGCTTGTGAGTGATTCAGCTTCCAGCTAGTTCTCTGAGGAGCAATGAATGAGCTTGCCATAACAACCCCGTGTTTCAGAGGGATGTGAGAGACACTAAGGAGAAAGATGTTCAGCTTTCAACACTGGCTTGTTTAGCAGTAAGAGTTAGGCACTATTTCTCCTTTATAAATACACAGCTGATTTCCATTTGATTGAACTTGGAACTCAGTCATGATAGAATGTGATTTTTCCTGTTTACTTTTACCTTTTTACTTCTTGAAAAACTGTCCCATATGTCCCCACCCACACATGTCAAACCTTGACTGCCACGAAAACGCAGGTTTGTTATTTGTGGGGGGTTATGCATATGAAAGTGCAATAATAATAAGTTATCTTTCCATATTTAGTGACAGTTCCAAACTTCAGCTCTCACCACATCTTTGTGAGGGAGATGCAGACTGTGCTCATTTTCAGGTGGATAAATAAGCCATGGTTAAGGGATATGGCCAATGCCAGATGGTAAGTTAGTGGCAAAGCCAGCTTTAGGTTGGCAATCATCCTGTGCCACCCAAAGGTGCTCACTTCACCATTGCCCATTCTACTTTGCAGGCCTTTCTCTGCCTTGCTCTTGTCTGCCAGCACTGATGACTGTCAGATCCTTCCACATCCTTACCCAGTGCAGTAGAAAACCATCCATGCTGGATTTACAGGACTTGCTTTGTACTGCTGTAGAAGGATAAAGGCAGCACACAGAGTAGTCCAGTGCTTCTTGGTGACAGCATGAGATATGTCCAAAAGCACATAGCTGGGAGCAGGAGGGAGATGTTCCCTTTCAACAGTCTTCAACTGAGCATTTGGCTTACTGTCACTCAGAATGGTGCAGAGTTCTCCAGGCTTGCACACAGCTTGCTGGGATTTGCTTCCTTGTAGCTGTCAGGATATTGCATTTATTTTTCATCCTTAAAAATATATATTCATCTTACATAGCAAAGAATTAAGAATCCTGAGCTGATTTGAACATTTTATAAGTAGAAATCATTTCCAGGAAGAAGTTGAATCATCTATCAACTGCATGTATGAACGACTTCACTTTAATCTTGCTCATCTTTTTCTCATTTTTCTCCAGAGAAAGTGTTTACTTAGAAGAGAAAGATTGCATTTTCTGAAAAATGATTGTCATTCTCAGTCTTGGTTTTGAAATGTAAATTTTAATATTCCACAGGTAAAAATCAGAGCAGGTACTGCATCTTACTGGCTTTATTCAAAATAACTTGGTACCAGGATACAGTGATGAAATAATAGTGGAACAAAATGCCTGTGCTGCTTTGATTGCCATCTTGTTAGGTTCTTGTCTTTTGTCTTCATCTTTGGGTTTGATGACGACACAGGTCTTTTAGGAATGTTTTACCAGTTTTGATCTTAATATGAACTGAAGTTCAGTGTGAGATTGAAAACGAGGGAATGATGGTGTTCCTGTTTGTGTGTCACCACTTGCTCACATTCATAAATCCTTTTACTCAGCTTCCTACAGTAAGATTCATTATGTAAACTGATTTTTATTTAAGTACAGATAATGGTGTCTCCAGGTGGGAAAAGTAAAAGAATGATTTCGTGGGTTTTTTTGTTTGTTTGCTTAAAATATTAAAATTGTTTGATGTGAGTCTTCTAAATGAATACAGGCTGAGAATATTGGTTATTTTTAAAATTTGAAATCTTTTCATGGATTAAGTTCTTGTGCTTTTCATTGCAGTTGTACTTTGAGGAGAGAAACTTCAGAGTAGAGTGATGTGTTGGGATTCTTTTTTTTCTTTTATCAACACATACACTTAGAGGAGGGAGCACAACCTGTCAAAGCACTGGAGAGAAGTTCCTTTTCAAACAGGCACCTTGGATATAATTGCAGTCATGGCCATTGATTTTGGTAGTCTGGGATTCTGTCCCTAAACGAAGGGTTGTGAAGGGAAGGTGTCTCTTAGCTGTCTTTCAGAGTGAACTCTGCTAAGTTCACACAAATTACTTCAAAATGAAAGGGGTTTTAGTCCTCATTGTTTGGGCATAAGAAGGTGATGTGAGAAGATGTCCTTTCCTTTGTCACTGCTGTTGAAGAAGTGCTGCAGTACACAGGATAGTGCCGAAACTCACAACCTGTAATCTGCCAATGCCACTGTTGAGGCTCAGCTCCTCTCCCATGTTTTTATTTTCTCAGACTAGAGCTGTGGGGAAAAAAAAAAGCCAAACACAGAAGTGCTACAGCGAATGTGTCTGCATTGATTTGTTTCAGATCCTCTCTTCAATCTTAGTTTCCTTGCTTTTGGCTAAGGGAATGGTGAAATATGTATCCATGGTTTTACATGCTGGTGTTTTTCTCATCAGACATCCAAAAAGGTTATTTTTAGATCTCTATAGAGGAAAAACAGAGCATCGGTCATGGCTTTGTTCCCAGTTCCTGCTTGGGCTCTGGTACCATTTAATTCCAGAAAGGGAATTAACCTTGAACTCCTTAGATGCCAGCATTGTTCTATCTATTGGCTGAACTTGTGGTATCCTCAGATATGTTCTGTCATTTCATCTGTCTCCAGCGGAGATTTTTATTACGAAGAGTAGATTGATGACTGTGCTTGGTATCTGAAAAACATATTTTGAGAGTATATGTAGAATAGAATGCCAACAGGAAAAATCTGTTCTGTGTCATTGGAGAGGCAGATGCAGGTTTTTCATCTTTGTCCAGATCAAATCAAAATGACATTGTCTTGTTTTGTACATTACTGCTCTCCAGTGACTGTCGCTTTAGTGATCTTCCTCTGTCAGCAGATTTGGAGTTTGAAATACAAATTTTGCAGTAATTAACTACATCATGCTCAGTGCTCCACCTTGCCCATTCTCAATGCCATCATAGTGAATGCTAATTTAAGAAGAATCAACTGTGGTTGGCTAATGAAAATACAGTTTAGATAACATGCTGTTTGTTGTTTGAAAAAGACATTTGAATGTCTTTTTACTGATACATGAGGTTCATACTGGCATTGTGTTTGCTGTTTAATTTTCCAAATTGAATGACTAGGCTGGGCCAGAGAGGCACAATAACCATTCCAGAAGATACAGTTGTCATCTATGTCTGTGGCAAATAACTGGGAAACAGATTGCACCTCTCAAATATAAGATGGTACTTTATGGTTTTGCCCAATTAACTTGCAGAACTAGTAGAGTTGTCTTCTACTAAGATGTCATAGGGGAAGGAATCCTTGTTAAAGGAAGAATTAAACTTGAGAACTATTCCTTGTTTGTTGTCTGCTCCAAGTGGTCCCAAGGCTAGAGAGGTAACTTGTGGGTGTAAGTCTATTATAGATGTCCCATAAACTTTGAGCAAAGGGCTCAATCTTAGATAAGCTGGTGTAAACCACCAGAGTTCTATCAGCCCTAAATTTAGACATGAGGTATAGATGAATATGGTAGACACTGGATTAAGATGGGAAGAGAAGAAACACTGAAGGTGCGGGACAGATCAGTGGGATTGCTTTTATTTAGCACTGTACCCACCCTGAAGGTTATGCTATTATAGGAAAAGGGATGTTAGGGACTGTGGTGGATTCAGTGCTAAGTAACCTAAATGGATTCTGTGGAAGTAGTAGTCTGTCATCATGTTAGTACAGTTTATTACATACATAATGTGTATACACACCCTCTTTATTAATGAAAAATAAAAAGAGGTTGGGGTGCCTGTCTTTTAATGCCATAACTATGTATTCAGGAGCAGCTTTTACCATCTCTTATTTATTTTTTTTCTTTCCTTTTTAGGATTGCCAAATGATTTGGCAAAAGCAGTCAGACCAGCCATAACAAATTAAATTTTCCTGAAGTACATACATTTACATTTTGGAGTGCTTGGCTGTGCAGATTGTTACTATGATTTTTATCTGTAGTGTTTTCTGGTTTGTGTGTTGCTAGGTCTGCCTTCACACCCCTCAGTTCTTCTCAATGCCATCTGACAGAGTTCTCTCAAATATTTGGGGAAAACACTCTCAGCAGAATCAGTGCTGCTTAACAAACCCAGAAGGAACTTGAGTGAAGGCAGTTAATGCTGTCACAATGATCGAGTAAATAAAGTTACACTGATAGTAAATGGAATTTTTTGTACTGCCAGAAACTCTGTTTCTTTACAGATTTCAGTATCAAATTATAATAAAGCTCTGGGTTGTCAAACATGGGATCACATCAGCAGGAATGATGTTATATCTACAGTGAATGATCTGATGGACCTGGTCAGTCTCATCCTTGGGGGACAGGAATGATTCCTTGCATTCTGTCCACCAAGAAATGTGATAGAAGTGTTAATTTTGCTACTGCCAGATGCAGGGGGAAGGACTCTGTCACAGGGAGCTGTGTGTGCTTCTTTTCAGACAGTTCTGCTTGCAGTTCTGGCTCACTTCTAAACTCGGATTAGAACTTCACAGAGAATGAAGGAACACTGGAGTGTCAAGGGAATTTCTGGAGCTGACATTTTGAAGTATTTGATGGTGGTACCATGTGATGCAAGGACTCTTCAGTGTGTGCTGGCAGTTAAGGCATGATTGTGATTTCTGTTTGCTAGGTTCTAAGAGAATTGCAGATAATTGACAATCCAGAGCTGGCTCTTGCTGTGATGAAGGGCTCGTCAGTCCCTTCTGCTAATTCTGTGCATGGCTGATTTTCAGTTTCTAGTCACTAGGTGGCAAAATACCACTTTAGGATTCACAAGCGCTTTCTTTTAAAAATGATCTGTACTCTTGCAGAAGAAGATGGTTTTCTTACCAGTCTGGGAAGCTATAACAAGTCCAGTGTAAAATGAAAATCTGATAACACTTGTGTGTGTTTAGAATTTCCGGTAATAGTAACACTGTTTTCTTCTCATGTAATCTAAACTCTTCTGCCATTACAGTTCATGTGCCTATTCCCTTGTTAACGTAGGAATAGAGTTTTCTATATCAAAAACTCCAAACTGACATTTTTAGGGACTGCCTTGTATTTATCTGATTACCACCGTGAAGGTGACATTAGTTAATGCCAAATGCTTAAACTAACCCTAGATGCCATTAGGGAATGTCTTCATTATTTATTGTGATACTTAAGGACTCCACAGAAATTATCAAACTTGCTTCCTCTGTTTTTAAAAACTGCAGTCAAGAACAGGATTTGGCCAAAATTGTGAGGAAAGCCAACCTTACGACAAATCCTCACCCAGTGACTTGGCTGTGAGACTGAATTTATCAAAGCTCTCTGAATTCTCTCTGTTTAAAGAAAGGTTCTGCCCTTATCTGTCCCTGTGAGCTCTTTAGGTTTGTATTATAACTGCTTACCAACACGTTTGTTGTTTTAGCAATATGTAAACATCTCTAAATGTCAGGAATTGCACACATTTTAATGGCCTGTCCTCGTGACAGCTGTCCACGTTTAATTGGGCTTTGAGAAGAATAACAAATTCACACACACTTGTGGAATGTCAGTAACAATGTCAACAATGATAGAAGATTAATAAACAGTAGTCTGGAAATGACATTATCATAATGTTACATTATTAGGAGATACCAGTTCAGTCAAAGAAACAAAACAAAAATGAAAGGAATAAGTAGCTGTAAAAAGTTAGGGCAATATTTACATTGGACTGATACAGACAGCAAAGTGTCTGAAATTTCACACTGGTTTCCCCAATGAAGGGAAAGAAATATATTTAATGCTGTAAAAAGAAGGTTTTTAGTTTGAGTGCCCTTTTTGTTTTTCATGTTATGAGGCTGTTGAAAATTTGAAAGATTAAGCAAAATTTTATAGCAATAGCAAAATGGGAATTTTCAAAGGGTTGCATAAAAATTTGCCTTGTGGGCTGTTACCAACATAGTGTGAAAACATTTGGGACAGCAGTGATTTCAACAGGCCATTGCTATATTTTCTTGCTTGTATTGGAACACAAAATTCCTTTTAGAATCGCAGATACTCTTAAAAACTGCTGCTCTTCTCTGGCTGAGGCAGAGAGCTGTTTCAGGCCTTGATTTCTGAACGATCATCTGCTGCCTGTGGATAGACAGGCACAAATCAAAGTCAACATCTGTGCATGGATAATCTTTACCCATTTTCCATCCTGTTAAAATAGGAGCATATGCTCTCTGCCTCTGTCATGCAAGCACTGAGATAAATGGGGTGGTGCAGATCTGGATAGTGATTGAGGCTGCTGAAGTTTGGGAGGAAAATCCTCTAGGTGGCAATAGGAAATGGAATTGTGGAGTTTGTTTTTCCTGCCTCTTGCTTCTATTCCAAACTTCAGTTTTGCAGGGTCACACTTCTTTCCCAGCTGAGCTGGAGGCAGGGGACAAATCTATGGCAACATCTATCTGCAGCTTCTCTATTTACTCCCATTAAAAAATGCAAATAGAGGGTAGTAATCACAGGTAGTAATAGAAATATTTTGCCATGCTCCAGAACTGCGTTTCTTCTTTTAACAAATCATTGGGTCACACTGACTGCAGAAATTACTGGTGATGCATCTTGTGCATGGTTCACCTTAAGTGTTAAATTGCATAAAAAGACATTTATTCTTTGTCATACATATTTACTCTGTCAGAGGAATCAGGCACTGTCCTTTGGTGGTGCTTTCCTCCAGCAGACTTTGCTGGGGATAGAACTTTTATGCCCTGTTTTGCGTAAGGAGAGGACACCTGTGGACTCTGGTTGTTTGACAGGCTGAAAATGGCTTTAACCACTTTAACAGTATTAGCACTCAGTCAAGTCATTGCATTAGTAGTTTGCGGCTGTTCAGAGAATTGGTATGAAGCCTGTACACTGCTTAAATTTTATTTAAATTCTCAAAAGAGAGCTTACATGGAACTGAAATGGTACATAAGTTACGCATCTGGCCATTGCATGTATGGAGTTGAATTTGGATCTACATTTTTCGCAAGGCCAGCCCTTCCTTCATTTTGAACTAGTCCTCTCTCTTTCTTCTCTTCTCTCTTCCTAGGTGCCCATACTATACATAAATGTGCATTATTTTGCATAGAATATATATATTTGCATAATATTACATAAGCACAGGGTCTGTTTTCCCTTAACACCCACTTCAGGCATTCAGCATTTCCATCTCATACCTAACTGTTCTGAGTGCAGCTCTATTCATTCCCCAGCCTCTCTATCCACCCACTCAGCTCTCAGCCTCAATCCCCATTTCCCTCAGCTCGCTCCACACGCATTCACCTGTTTGCTTTACATATTCCATGTACCCCCTAATTGGAGATCCTTGTACAGCTCCATCTGTGTGCTTGCCCTTCCTCTGGTCTTTTATGCACCAGAACGAGGATGCTGGGATGTGGATGTGTGTGGGAGGTGTGGAGAAGGGGAGGAAGCTGCGCTAAGGAGGACCTGGTACATATCCATTGATCTGTAGAGGGTAAAAGTATGCAAAGAGGCCTGGAAAAGGCCATACAGCATGGGAATTCTGGAGGTCAGGAGATTGTTGGCTCAGGGAGAAGCTGAGGACTGGGTTTTAGCCTCACTACTGCCTTCCCTCAGGACGCTACAGCCTCTTCCTCCTCTTCCTCCCCTTCCTTCCTGCCCTAGGAACGTGCAGGAGGTGGGATTGCAGTGCAGGCTCTGCAAGCTCCCTGCTCCAGGGTAGAAAGGAGCCCCAGCCTCCTGCCTTTGGCAGTGTCATCACTGGGTGCCCTTGGATGAATATGGAAATACAAACTCCTTACTCTCCCCTTCAGGGATTTTCTTATCTCCCTGCCTCTCACCCCCAGTATTTTGCAGGTACTCCCCAGTTCGAGTGCCACTGATCTCAAATAGGTTAAAACTCCCAGCACCATTCATTTTGTAACTCAGTGTTAACTCACCAGATACAATAGTGTGCTGCTGCGTTGGCTTTAGTACATTTTAGCATTACCTGTGCATCAGTCAGTTTTGGTTATTTATGGTGTTGGTCCTGGGGAGCTGTAGCTCTGGTTGCATCTACACAGAATGCTAAATGTGAAGTACTTCAATACTCAGGAGCTCTAATTTACCTATCAACACATCCGTCATCATTGAAAGGGAGAGGAGATTTGGCATAAGGCACTTTATTCCTTAACCAGTTTCAATGACTGATGTCTAGGCAGAATGTTACTTGGGAGAAGGTTGATGGCATAACCATGCTAATTTTTTGTGAGAAAACAAAAACCAAAACCAAACCCCCAAACCCAACCCAAACAAAGAAAGAATCCCACAACAAAAACAAACAAACTCACCAAAAAACACACAAACCTCCACCCTCCCCAAAAAAACCCAAACAAACAATCAAAAAAGTTTCAACTACAGCAAAGCTATTAAATAGCCTAGTTTAGGGCAAGTGAGGGAAGTAGTTTAGAGCACAGTAAAGAAATCTAAGAGCACATGTTTTCTGGAAACGGGAGTAATGTTTCTACTATGTTATTGCACAAAACATAAAAAAAATTTATCAGAGTTTTCCCTTTCTCCTGAAGGTACTTTCTCTGGTTTTGGTCTAACTAAACTTAAAGACCAGTCACTTAAAAAACTGGCAACAGAGGTAGAAGACACACTTTAAGCACAGAAAGAATTTGTGACTGAAAGAATTTGTAACTGGAATTTAATTAACTGTGGGAATAACCAACATGAACCTTGGTTCAGTAGCCACAGGCAATATTTAATTTTAAAAACATTTCCATCTGAGGAAGAGCTGAATACTCAGAAAAAAGTGCACATAGGAAATGTTTATTATGTGATTGAGTTATACCCAATATATGAGTGGACAAGGCATGTCTGAACTGTTGACACTGGATTAGTTTGTAAAATACTTGCAATTAATGTGATAAATACCTGCTTTCCCTGAAATGGTATTTAACTGTATCTAACAAAAGCTGTTAAAAAAACCCGAAAACAAGCAGTTTCTGCTTTTGAAGGTATTGCAAATCCTGGAAACAGCACCAAATGACTGGATTTTATGTATAGAATAAAATGCCTTTGTAGTTTTTGTAAGGGATCTGCTTCTTTTTTTTCTGTTGCAATTAGAATAAAAGCACAAATTTGAAAAGGGTACTGTAAGAAGGGTTATGCAAAACTCAGGTTTTCCTGAGTGTGAGCCTGTTATGCCCTCTTAAGATGACAGATTCAGTTCAGCAATAGTGAATTTTAAAAAAGCCTAATTCAGTGCATGCATGAACATAACTTTTTGAGTCCTGGAGAGATTACATTTGCCATCAATAGCTGTATTCCCTTGGAGTTATCCCTAGCACAAGGTGCGGTGTCTACTGTGAACATATGTGGGTGAGATTTTAACAGTCCTGGTCTTCCACTCTTGGGTCTCCACTTAAATCCCTGGATCCTGGTCTGAGTGACATAGGAGGAAACCCAACATGTACGAGCACTGAAGTTGGATCATAGGGAATTTATGGGAGAAATAGGTGCATTTTCTTTGGATAGGCTTCTCTTCCAAGAAGACACTGAGACACTGAATGTACTTTGTATCCAGATCCCCTCAAAAAACGCTTACTTAGGTTAAAGTAGCTTTTAAATGCTACCTGTGTGGGTAATAGAGATAGAAAAAAATATCTGACAGAAGGTAACTTAGAATTGATTTGAAATACATATTAAAACCTATGTGATTTGGAAATGTCAGTGCAAGAACTTTTATTATATGTTATGATATAAGTTATTGTAGTTATAAAAAGTAGAGGGGCTCCAGAGAGAGGGAACATAAAGATGTGGTGCTTAGGGACATGGTTTAGTGGTGGACTTGGTAGTGCTGGGTTAATGATTGCACTTGATAATTTTGAAGGTCTTGTCCAACCAAAAATTCTGTGATCTGTATCTGTAACAGTCCTTCCCTTTTGGCAGGTAATTGGAAAGGATGATGTGGCTGTACCATCCCACCTGTACAAGGTGATCCTTGCCAGACGGAGCAGAACGTCCTCAGAGCCCCTGGTCCTGGGGGCTTTTGTGGTGCCCAACGATCCCATAGGCTTCAGCCACCAGCTGACTGATTTCCAAGTCAATGTTGAAGATCTGGAAAAAATGTCGGGTTTAGTTTTCTTTCCCCAGGTGAACAAGACCAAAGATGTTAAAAATATCTGTGAGGTGGATACCTGCAAACTGATGGGCTTCAAGGAATTCACGTTGTACATCACTGCCCGCAAAGTGCAGAGCGCCCGGACACTGCGCCGGCTGGAGAAAGCCATGTCAGAGTTACAGGAGGCAGGAATTGAGCCTGATGAGTATCTCCTAAAGCTTTACAAGAAGAAGGAGGAAGAACTGCTGCAGGAAAAACCAGTAGAAGCTAGGGAGGGGAGAGCTGGCTGAGTACACGTTCAGGGAGTTGCTTGGGGTTTTGGAAAGGGGAACTGAAGGCAAACACGAAGACAAGTGCTCCTTGAATCATCTTTTTTTGAATCGTGAAAACAATAAAGTATTTGGAAGCTGGTGGGTTTGGAATAATGTTCATTCTTGTGTAATACGATGCACACACGTGGTTTGCTGCAGTACTTAGGCATGGGAAGTGTAAATGACCCCTTTCTGGCGTGAGTAGATCACTGGACCTCCAGGAAAGGCTCTGTGCTATTTTCCATCTGGGACGTCAGACTTAGGATTTGTGTGGAATCCCTTCTAGGAATATCACAAAAATAGATAGTAGACACCTTGGGAGTACGACTGGAACATGTTTAAATGGAATTCCTCCCACAAATGAGGGAGTGCTGCAGTGCCGTGGAAGCAATTGTACTTTTTGGAATCTTTTGAAAATCATATTAATTAAACAATATTTCATTAAACACTGTTTTATTAGAGACCTGTAAGACATAATCTATCTGGTCTTCCCTTAGGTGTATTAACCCAAATCTCTCCTGATCTTGTGTACTTTGGATACTTCAGCATGTCAGGAGCTCACAGTTATCATTTGCGGCAAACTTATTCCATCATGTATAATTCTGCAATTTTTTTGTAAGAAAACCCCAATAGAACTTAAGTTTATACAATTGCCTACCAGTGTGGGCTGGGTTTTCAAAAATTAATATAAGCTTAATATTTAAGTTTATCACTAGGTTTGGATAAACGTGTTTTCTTCCATATTGTTTGATTTGAGAAGTGAGCACTGCTTCCTTTTTGGCTGTGGTAGGCACAGGCTTTTTTCCCAGCTCCTGCCTTTGGACTATGAACTGTGCAACAAAACTTGTATATGAAAGCAGAAGATTGACTGAAAATGCATTTCTAGTTCTTTTTCAGTGGTAACTGATCTTGCTCAGATTTGCATCTGCTTGGAAGATCTGACAAATTTTTTATCATCAGTTTTGTACTTTATTTGGGTAACTTACTGTGACTTGTATCCTCTGACATCTTACATCTGGAAAGAAAGAGTAAAATCTGGAAATATTTAGAAATTTTTTTTTATGGTAAGAATTGATAGACATTTGGAGTTTGTGCCATAAAAACATCTTCAGTAGTTTTCACATGAAAGAAAGGTCGTGTAGTGCCTGACTGAATGGGGCTGTTTACATAAAGGATGAATCAGGAGCGTTATTTGGATGCTGTGAATCATCAGCTGGGTGTTCTAAGAACTCTGTAGTTTCCTTCATCTCTGCTCAGTTGCAGTATCCCAAAGAAGATCACTTCATAAAACAAGCCATGGTTCCCATGACACTTTTGTGTTTGCCAAGAACGTACACAAAATCCAGACATTTAAATCCACAGAAATGTCGCTAGCGAAGGACATCATAAAAGCCTACTGCCCACACGAATTAGAGAGAAATGGGGTGAAATCCTGACAAAATATTTGCTCATTTCAATTTTAGCCCAGAACTGTGGTTGTAAATCCTATCAGATATAAGAAAAACAGTAAACTGCTAAACAAGAACCCTTCGCAGAACGTGGGAGATGTCGGGGGGTGCTGGAATAACAAAGTGCCAGATGCTTCACACTTCACTGGAGTCCAAGCAGCCTTTGGGCACTGCCATGTATCACCCTTTGGACCAGGTACCTGTTCATTGCCCTTTGAATTCTTTTCCCCCTTTATTTGAATTACGAATTTTAATTCAGCCTTCCACCTTCCTTTTCATCCTTTCAGCTGAGAGGTTACAAATCTGCCTTGCAGTGCTCACACACCCATGGACAGCTGAAGCAGATCTCAGTGCTACAGATTCGTGTCCATTCATAGCAAAAACCTGCCTTGGGACAGTGCCAGGTACCATCCCTTGCTGCTGACAGCTCACCACTGTGACAGCAGCAGAAGCGCGGAGTGCATTCCCGTGGAGTCCTGCTATGGAGACAGCTGCGCCCTGACTGCACCTCTTCAGGCCTTACATGCCCCTTGGATTCCTGCGAGCCCCAATTACCATAATTTCCATGCCTCGTGGCTTACAGCATGGGCTGGGCTCCCTGGATCATTTTCAGCCCCGTTTGAGCGTGGTTGGTGTTCCTCAGCTCTCCTCAGAGGGTGGCAGCAGGTGCTGAACCGTGAAACCACTTCCAGAGCTGCTCTGTGCCAAAGAGAACATTCACCTGCTCCCCTCCTGCTGCTTTCCTGATCTCAATTAACTGTGGAGTCTGGCATGGAGCAAAAAAATGTGCTTTCTTTACAGTAGGAAATATAGGATGAGTGATAGCAAAGGGGTGAGGCTTTACACACTTGTTTGAGCCACCTCAGTGAGTAATTGATTCAACATCCGTGAGAACTCTACTGGTGTCTGTGTCCATCTGTCATTCCTGTTGCACAATTAATCACGTGCATCTGTAGTGACAATGGGAACCTCTGTGCTGAGCCAAGCAGCAGGAGTCCTGGAAATGGAGAAATCTGTTCTTCCACTGTTCTTCTGTGTTTGTTTTAGAAGATAAATAACCAAATCACGGGGGAAAGTTGACAGCTAGACTGTCCGCAGACTGATACAGTGTTTTTCTGATATTCTTCTGGCTGGCTGCTCTTCATTATTTCTGCTGGTCTGGAATCAGGGTGAAACTGATGGGAGACAGGAGGCAGATGAGAAAGGAATGCAGAGGAGAGCTGTCCCTGTGCTCATGGACTTCGGGCTGAGCTCGGTGCACTTTGTTATTTGGCCTTTTGAGGGCAGACTCCTTCCACAGTGTCAGCTCCAGCAGCCAAAAATGATGGGGGGTGTGGATTGAGTGTCTCCAGCCCAAATAACTGGATTTCTCTTCGTGATACTAAAATACCCATTTAAAATGAGCTGTTTCAAGCATTATATTGAAGCATTATATCAAGTGCAGTATGAAGCTAATGATTTTTCCTAGAAAAGGGTTTTGACAACAATGTCTGGAAGTACTTTCACATTGACCACCCAAGTTGTGTATCTGCTACAAAGACAGTTTTGTCTCCAGCTTCTTCATGAATTTCATTCTAGGTGAGGATTTAACCCTGCACTGATGTCTTGCAGTGCTGTTGATTTGCACCTGTAAACACAATTGGGTGGGGAGAATGGGGATGGAATTAAAAGTTCTCCTAGTTTTTGTGTGGTTTTCAGAGCAATTTTCAATTTGTGCTGTAGTTTTAAAGATGGATCTTATTTACAAGTTGTGTTGAGTGCTGCACTAAAGTATAGAGAAACAGTTTTTCTCCTGAAAAAGTGACATATATTGGATACACCAGGCAGCAGTTGGAAGAGCAGATGATACACAACCAGAAATTTGAGGATTTCTTTCATCAGAGAGTTTCAGGGGGGCTGCAACACCCACCTTTGAGTGTCCTTTCCATCACTGAAATCTTCTCTCTGATAAAGATGCTCAGGTGTCCTGTAATATAAATCACAGAATCATTAAGGCTGGAAAAGACCTCTAGGATCATTGAGTCCAACAATTAACCTAACACTGCCAGGTCCACCCATAAACCATGTCCCTAAGCACCACATCTACATGGTTTTTTTAACATTTCTAGAGATGGTGATTCCATGACTTCCGTGGACAAATTGGTAGCAACACCCAGGGTTTGCAGAAGCTGCTGATCTGGCAAGCGGTGATTGATGCAGATAGCCTTAAGTTGTGCTGGAGAAGGTTTAGATTTTGGGAGACGTTTACCAGAAGGGTTGTCAGGCATTGGAACAGGCTGCCGAGGGCAGTGGTGGAGTCACCATCCCTGGAGTGATTTAAAAGACGTGGCACTTGGGGACATGGTTTAGTGGTAGACTTAGCACCAGTTGGACTCAATGGCCTTTAAGGTCTTTTCCAGCCTAAACAATTCTATGATTCCGTGGTTCTTCCAGCACACCACCTGATTTACTGAGATGTCCAAGCAGACGTGCTTTTACAGCCTTCTTTGATTCAGTTAATGGACTTGAAGCCACTGACTTTTCTAGTGGAAACTCCCAGTTTGTACAATTCCTACCAAACTGGGCATCTAGAGCCATGCTGTCCCTGGGGTTGCTTGCTGGAGACGCAGCCATGTCAATCCCAGAGAATTTGAAGTCTCCTACCTGCCAGGTGCCCTTGTCATCTGTGCTGGTGGGTGAACGGGCTTGTTGAGATACGACAACCTTGCTTTGGCTGGTTTTGGTGGGAGGTCTCCAAGATGAAGTCGTTCCAAAGATGCTTCCCCAGGTAGGGCCAGGCAGGTGAGCAAAGCAGAGCTGGGAGAGCAGAGGAGGAGGGAGGGGCTTTTTTGGAGACAGTTTGCAGAGCAGTGGAACGTCTGATACTGCAGCACCTGGATGTCTTTACATGCTTAACCTATGCCAGCTGGTGAAGGAAACTGCAGACCCTCCCGTGGCCAGTCTGGTGCCCGGGTGCTTGTTTCCTAGCAGTGAAGGTGTGGAGGAATTGCATATAAACCCCAACGTGCTATTGTTGATAATGTGGCTCAGTAGGGAGGTGAGGAACAACTTTGCTGGTATTCTTGAATTGTCTTCTGCAGTCACATGGGAAAAGCTTTTCTCACCATGCAGCAAAGGAAATGTAGGAAGTGTTTAAGTTTTTCTTTTTTGTTACTATTTTATTCAGGTCCATCTAATCAGCTCCACCCACACAGTGGCAGTGTAGCCAGTTCTCACATGCTTCCTAATAACCATCTGCCCATGCAATTAATGGCTTGTCTGCTTTTGCCATAGCGTGGAGGAAAAGACCGAACCAGAGCTTTGAGTATTTGCTTAAAATATCTGAAGTGTGTGTGTGGATGCTGTAGGATGAAACTTGGTGCTGGCTACGAACAACCTCCACTTTCCCATGTTGTAAATCACTATAGAGCAACTGGCCTTTTCCATTGTGCCATTCAAGCAGGACAGGTTTCCCACCTGCTGTGTGAAAAACCAACAGCTGTGGCAACATAATATTCCCAAAATAGTCACTCCCAAGAGTTGAATAATGTTGGTTTGTGAAATACAACGTCTGCCATCGTGGCATCTCTGCCAGTGCCGTCAGAGGCAGGAAATAGATCTGGAAGGAAACACTTCCAACTCTGCATAAGAAACAGAGTGGAGATATTTAGCAGATGACAGAAGTAAATTCAGATTGTGTCAAGAATAAATACTTCCCAAGAAAACAAATAAAAACCTTTGTGAGTTGGGCTTAGCACTGAGCCAGGGAGAGAATGGGAGTATGTGCTGAGCTGCTGGTGCTTGACAGCCTTAAGTCCTGTCCCATCTTTCCTTGGATGCGTCCCTTTGGAGGAAGACTATCCCATCTTCCTGCCAGCTTCCTTTTGCTCCCATACATTAACAAAAACAGTATTCCTGTCCAATGGCTGTTTTGTGACCCAGATGATGCTCTTTGGTGCAGCAGTGCCTCCAAAAGTGAGGTGGCCTTGCCCAAGCTCCTGGGGAGCCACAGTGGGACACAAAGGATTAGGCAGCCTGGCTGTAAAATTGGGCTTGAGATTTGGTTACAGAGTGTTCTAAAATGCAAGGTAAGCTAAGACTGAGAGGTGTGAAAGCACGTGAGAGATGACCTTGCTAGAGGGCAGGATGCCAAACTGTACCCCTCAGCAGGTCCCTTGCACTGAACCTGAGCTGTTTCAGTGGGAACTGAAGGACTACAGAGCATCACCCTGACATCAGGTGTCAGCTCACCTCCAGCTGAGATGTGCTGGAGCTCCAGAAAGGGTTCTGGGATTCACCTAACTTGATTTAGCTGCACCTTGAAGACATCTGTACTGCTACTCCTACTGCTGCCCTACTGCTAACTGTATTTCTGTTTTATTAATACATCAGACTGACTTTCCAGTTGAGGGAAATCTAATCAGAGAATCCAGCAGTGCTCACGGAGCGTTCAGGACCTCATTGGTGAGAGGCATGCTGGTGACAGGACTGCCTTTCCCCACTGCCACCCTCTGCCTGGGAGGGTCTTTGGAGCCCTCCAAATGCTGCCAGGGTTAAAGAGCAAATGCAGAGATTGCTTGGTGTGTGTTAGCCTGAGACACCACCTTATTTCTTTCCTTGTCCTGTGTCACAGGCAGCCCGGAATGTCAAGCAAGTGTAACAGGGAAAAGCTGTGCAGGGAGAAGCTGTGCAGGAGCAGCAAAAATCTGCATGGAAATTTCCCCATCCTCTCTTGTCTCAGCTCCAAGTCTTCAGGTGTTTTAAAGTGTGGGGAGATTCCTGTGGGTGGGAGTGTGAAATGTGTGTTCGTGTGGAGCTGGGATCGGCGTGTGGCTGTGTGGGAGAGGAGTTTTGGCTCCAGGGTTGTGTTTTCATTATGCGAGATCCGTGCTGTGGCGCGTGGGAGATTTCAGGAAAGAAGTTGCTGTTGCTGCCATGAGGGGAAGTCCCACTGGTAGCAGAGCAGCACTTTCATCACCTCTGGGCTTGCCTGTCCTGAGCCCTTGCCAGGCATTTGGCATCCAGGGTAGGCCTTGTTCTTCTCCTGAAGTCATACAAGAAGCAAACACACACATCAGAAACACTGGAGGCCAATATTCAACCACCCCTGTGCCTGATTTGCACCAGGGATTTGAACTCCAGGTTCCCAGTCTCAGGGGGAACATGTCGTCCGTGGGGCTGTAGGAAGAAGTGGGATGTGAGCTTTCCTGGTAAAGTGTATCTACTGTCCCTAAACTGCTCAGAAGGTTTGGCTGCCACAGAGCCAATGAGGGAGGATGCAGTGTTCACTGCAGAGCTTGTGGGTGCTGCAAGGTGAGAGTCTGTGCCCCACAGAGGCTGTAAGTGCTGGGAAGAGGTGGGTGAGGCTGTGCAGGAGCAATTTTGGGGTATCCCACAGAGCAGCATCCCCAGTGCTACCAACATGAACAGGAGAAACCTGGGAGATCTGGGCTTTCCCATGGCCTTAGGAGTCCTGAGTTAGAGACCCTCCTGTTACCTGTGCTGAGACTTCAGAGATTTGAAGATTAAGCCAGGTGAAATTTTTTTAATGCAACATGTGATAAGCACAGAAAATATGAAGTCCAGGCATTTGCACGCTCTTTTTCATGCTGAACTCTCCCTTAAGCATGACCTTCCTCACCCCCATGGTCATCCTCACCCCCTCATCCTCCTCATCCCCATGTACTCTTTCAAGGCATCAACTTCACTTTGCCCTCGCTCCTTTCTCCTCCTCCTCCTCTGTCGGAAGCTGCCATCACCAAAGCCAGTGTTGCTCTTACTAATAGCAAGGTAATCAATTTGAGTCACTGTATACATTAGTAATGGCCATGTAATTCTAGTGCAAATTAGGTTTGGGCAGGCTATGAAGCCTGAGACGTCTCGTCTTCCTGAGCAGAGCTTGGATTTACTGTCCTCTGGGGAAGGCCACAGTGAAACACCCCTCTGCCCCCCTCACAAATCCTCCCTTGATTGGATACAGTATGGTCGTCTGATTAAAATTGTGCAGTGGTTCAGAAAATGATTTTCAGCCAGTGCTTCACAGTAAATTACTTTTTTTTTTTCCACCAAGACAACAAATTTTTACCTCAAGTACAGCTGTACTGTAACACTGAAATGAGAAGCTCAAGAAAAGCAAGATGCCAGCGAGGCGGTAATGGAGAGGGGCCGGGAAGCACCTGGTAGTGGTGACACCCTGCCAAGGGACATCCCTGCTGCAGCTCCCATGAGCCCAAAGCCTGACTCCTGCTCCCAGGGTGATGCTGTCACCACACCCAGATCCCTTTTCCCACTGAGTCAGGCCCCGGCAAGGTTTGCCTGTGCCATGGTGAGTGTCCTGTGGCACTCATCTCTGTGTCCCTGCATGGGGTGTCCCCTATCATGACATGCCTTGTCTGTACCTGTCACCAGACTGCCAAACGGCACCAAACTGTCACCAAACAGGAGGCAGATGGGAGGAGCAGAGCGTGTGTCCCTCCTGACACCTTCCCTCCACCCCGATGGTCACAGCTGCCTCTGGGGTGAGGAAAGCCCCAGGACAAAGTGCCCACCAGTGCTGGCCATGAAACGTCTCCCAGCTCTAGGTGGTTCAACCACCCACTTCACGCTGAACTGTCCCTGAAGGAAATACTCAGTTTTCCCTCAGTCCATGGAATGGTGTCTCCTGCTTTCCGTGTGAGCATCCCAATGATGCCTGGAAATCCATCTGTCCTTGATGCCTGATCCTGTGTAGCTCGTTGAAAACACTGCCGATGCTCTTCTGCGTGGGGAGAGCCTCCCACATGGGGGAAGTCTCCTTTCCTTTATGTGCCATGGCAAGGCCTTGGCAGGGAAGGATGCAGCTTCTAAGATGAGTCCAAGATGAATCTCATCTTTCTTGGGTTGCCCAAAGGAGGGGCAGGAGGTGCACCGCCCTGCCAGACCTTCTAAAAAGCATCTTGAGCACCAGTCTGCGGGAAGGTGTCTTTGGTTGCGACTCTGGTGATGGCAATAGTGTCCCAATTTTGGCATGTTCAAGCCCTGAGGAGTGTGAGTTAAACATGCAGCAATCAGCTCTTTCTGGTGGCCTCTCATCTCCTTGTGCCCCGCCTGTGTTGGATCTCCAGGCATCGGGAGCACTGGACTGAGCCTCACCTTCCACCCATGGCAGAGGCTGGGCCTGGGTAAGGGCACAGGATAAGGAAGAAAGAGAGGAAAAAAAAAGAATCCATGCAGCAAATGTGTGCCTGAGAAGGAGTGGCTGGTGGTGAGGAAAGGGGAGATGGAATTTTTTTAATTAGAGATGGATAATTTATTGTCTGTGTGCTCATGTTTCAATGTGTCTGTGTGTCATTTGAAGTACCTTTCCACTAGTGGTATTCCACTGCATATATGTGGGCTTACACTGAGGTGAAGGTCTGAGTTTACCATAATTTTTTGGTTTTCCTGCAGGAGCTGTGATAGCCTGGGGGAGTGGACAACAGGCAGTAAAGCAGCTTTATGTGTGGTATATTTAAGATATATGTTCGTATTCGAATAAATGTGAAACTGATTCCCTCCCTTTTGAGATAAAAAAGTATTAAATGGTAACTACAAGTCTGTCAATGGCAATGAACCACCTGCCTCTTTAACAACCTGGAAGCAGGAGAAAATTTGCATATGGTACAAACAAGTGAAGGAACTTGGTCACAATCAGAACCAACTTCCCACCTTTGCTGCAACACAGGCTCTCCCCACCTCGGATTTGCTTCCTGAGCAGTGGGTAGTGTGAGGGAGGGAAGGGCTGTTTATTAAATTAAGAAAATACGTTCCATAGCGCATCGGCACTGAGCTGGAAAGGAGCAGCTCTGTTGCCCACTCTCTCCCGATCCCCGCAGGATCGTTCCTCACCAGGGATGATTAGTGCCTTCATCCATCCAGTTTGAAATGTCACATTTCCTGCTGCAATTAGAAGGAGCTTTTACCCACAGGATATATGTGTGTGCATCTGAGGGGGTGTTTTCGTGCCCTTCAGGTAAATGTTTTATTAAGCAGTGTCCAACATAACACAAGTAGAAAAGAAACATATTGCTAAAGACTGTTATTGCAGCTTTCATGACCTTTCAGAGATCCCTGGGAACTGGGAAGAAGGAGTGGGCCTATAAAAGGAAGTGTAATCTTGTTTTTTAAGCTGAGGACAGGAGACATGTGGTTTCACCGTGCTCAGATCCCAAAAGGAGCTGCTTTCACCCTGGCAGGGCTTGCTGGGACACAGCAGAAGCAGCTGCCCCGTCCCTCCTGACACCACCTCCAGGCAGTTGGCAGCAAAGATCCACCACATTTTGGTGGAGACAGGAGAAAAAAATGCCAGAGGACACGCGCTGCAGGTGAAATCCCCCATGGTGACACACCAGTTGTGTGCCCTGCTCCGAGGATCCCCACCATCCCTGTGCTGGGGGGGGGGTTGTACCCAGGCAGTGGGGCTGCCTGAGCTGGGCAGAGGGCTGGAGAACCTGCTTTTGGGAGTTCCACGGCAGTAGGGAGCATGCTAGGATAATGCAAAGGGCAAGGATAAGGCTTGATTATGGGGCTGGTAGCACAAGTTTTATCAGTCTTGGCCCACGCCATCTGACACTCTTCTGTAGGACACCTGGGCTTAGATGGGGTGATGACATGGGCTGGGGGCTTTTCTTCCTGAGAAATCTGGATAAAAGCAGCCAGTCTGGGGAGAGGAAGAGACACAGTAATTAATGCAAGCCATTCTGTATTCACACAGTTTAATTTACTAGTACAGGCATCCCTGAATACACCTTGAAGGTCATGAAAGGGCAGGTCTGCTCAAGGAGTTCATCCTGAACAGGGAGTCCCTCTGCTTCTGACATTGTGTCTGCAAAAAAATTTCAGTTCCTTTATCTGTCAGGTAGATCCACTCTTTTTAATGGAGCACACAAAAAGATCCAACATGGTCTTGACTATGACACAAAACTCAGCAGGAATTATGTGTTCACTTCCCACGTCTGTATATGCATGAGAAGATGAGGTTCCTACCTAAGCAACTTAAAAAGTTTTCAGGTCTGAGCCTACAATCTCTTAGTCACATAAATATTCTCAATTACTTCCAAGGGGGCTCTTCATAAAAAGGAAATTTGCCTCTTTAGAGGTGGTGGGGGGGAGGTGTTGCCACTTCATTTTTGGGGTGACTGCACAGGTCCTGGAAAATAGCCCAAGATGTTTGTGGCTTGCAGATGGTCTGTTTTCATGTGCTTTTTCCTTTTTTTTCCTGTTCTTATTTCACTTGTTCTTCCTTCATTCCTTGCTGTTCCGACATGGCCTTCAGTGTGCAGTTCACAAGGTTTTGCCCATTTCAGACAGGGCTGATCAGCAGGGAAAAATGACCAGATTTTGAATATGCAAAAGGAAAAGCATGAAGCCAAACATTAGTAAGGGGCAGTTTTAATTACCCAGCCATAATTACATTACTCCAGCCCAGAGGAAACATGACTAATGCCATGTCTGTGCTTCTGGCATATGACTGCTGTCACATCCAGTGAGGGCTTATTAAATATTACAGAGGTGTGACTAAAGAAAATGGTGAGCAGAATGTGGAAATGAGCAGTGCTGGTCCTATTGTATGTGCTAGGAATTTCTAATCCGGGATGGTGGGGGATGTCTGTGTGGGAAGAGTAGGAAGAAATCGCCGTGTTTTTTCACCAAATCAAAATTAGGCCTCAGGGAAAGCCATCCTAATCACAAAATGCTCTGTGACCCTCTGGCCCATGCAACCCCTGGGTGCAGTCTGGACCATCCCAGTGCATCGAGACACACAGAATTTTTGCTGTCCCTGCGCACATATTAATCACCTCAGCAGATCACCCAAATGGTGCTCACAGCCTCTGATGTCAGACTCTTCTGGGATGCACTTTTATTTAGGAATCAGCACCAAGGACTGCTCTGGCAAGTCAGGGCCTGTCATGAAACGTGCAATTATCTCCTCGGAGAGGCGTAATTGTAGAGCCACATTTGCTGCTGATGGAAAAACTGCAAAGTGTGGTGACCCTGCTGGGCCTGTGCCAGCCCCTGTGCCCTGTCCTCCCCGTGTCTGCCCCACATAATTAAAACAAAGACAGAGCTGACAAGCTCGGCCAGTTTTCCTGCATTAGGCAATGAAAACAGCAAACACAGAGGCTTTACATCACTTCTACTCTCAATACCTACGGTCAGTGTCTTCCTCCCAAATAAGTTTTCAGCAGCTGTGTTGTTTCCAAGCGCGGCACAGCACCATTAGCAGCTTCCCAGAACAAGTGTATCACCTTGCAGGAGAGCATTACAGGGCTGAGCACCATTTCTTTCAGGGATGCAATCAGGCAGGTGATGGATAGGACGTGATGCTTGGTCAGGTAATTGATCCAGGGCTGGGTGGTTGCTGCCCCGTATCAGCAGAGCAATCAATGGCGATGATAAAAGTTTACTAAAAAAAAAATGGGAATGGGAGAACAGCGGGGTCTGGACCGGGTGCTCCTGTATTTTAACAGGCACTGCTCCGCTGCCTCCTGTGGTAGGATTTCCCTGTCAGCTGTGCTGCGAGCTCGGTTTGTGAAGGGCACAGAGGTACCTCTCGTCATCACGTGCTCCTTGCGGGCTCCCTCGGCAGGACTGGAAGTTTGCAGCACACCTGGAATGCAGATTTATCGTTTTGAAGATCAGTGAACAGGTAGACAGGGCTGTCTCAAGATCAAACGTGGAGTCAGTGAAACCTAGAAGCCCTCGCCCCATTTTTCAGGCGTAGCCACTTAATTAAGTTATTGCACTGATTTTTTCCCCTTCTTTTCCTGTTGTAATGCTATTATCGCCTGCTTAATAAACTGCACATATTAATGACCCATTAAAATCTTCTGGAGAAGTAAAATTAATTGGGAATTTCAATCTCTTGAAACTTTAACTGAAAAACCAAAAGAAAAATATTAAAGATAGAAATTTCAGCATAAGCCAAGCTCTAAAAGCAATAGTTCAGCTGCTCTCTTATTTGTAGGTGCCCCAAGGGTCTAAGTTGCTTTTGGTCTGTATTTATTCCCTCTTTTTGAGTTTATATTAAACAAGATATATGCCTGTAGCCTATAAAGAAACCCAACCAACCAACCAAAAAACCAGCCAAGCAAATAAGACCTCAAAACAAGCTTTGTATCAAAATATTTTATTTTATATTCGAGGGTTTTATGCACAGCAATACAATTGATATGGAACTGTCCTCATCAACATATGGATGACAGAGTTGCAAAAAAACCCCATCAAGTCACACTTTTGCTGTATCATCAGTCCTGATCAGTGACAGTTCCCATCAAAAGATCCCAGTGGCGGGCTGTAAAGATTTTGTAAGAGATCAAAAGATCAGAAAAAAAGGCAAAATTTTTTCCAACTAAAACCAGGTAATGCATCACAGCCTTCTGCAAGGATTAAGGGCATTGGCTGAATCATTATCATCACAGTGTCCACAGTGGGACTCTGATTTTAGATATTAAAGTTTTCTGCCAACCACAACCTGTGAGCCTGTAGGAGAAAGGGAGAACAAGAGCACAAACCTCAGCTCTGGAAAGTATTTTCTTGTATGGCAGCAACTGTGTTTCTCTGACATTGCATGTATTAACTGAATTTTATTTTATTGGACTCGATCGTGGAGGTCTTTTCCAACTTTAATGTTAGAATGATTCTGGGAAAAGAGGTGAATCAGGTATATGTAGCATGAGGAAAAAGGGAGCTATATTAAACCATAGCTGGAATTTGTGGCTGAGTCATGAGAACAGTTTATAGAACAGTAAGACAAATTTCAGAGGTACAAGAGGCATTCATCCAAATCCTGTGCTTCCCTCTTAAAGTGTCCTGCTCACAGCCATCATAAATTGAATTATTTCTGGTCAGGAAAAAATGGGATGACATCTTCCCATCTTATCTATCTTGTCCAATTTGTAAGAGATTTGAGCCTAACTCCTGCTTGTGATTGTCTTGTGCTTCTTGTGGGAAACCAACACGGCTTCACACGCCGAGAGGCTGTGGTTTCTGGGAGATTTTGGCCATGATTTTGCAGGAACATTCCCACAACAGAGTGAAGGACAAAGAGCCCAGCTTGGGCCTGCACGTGACTGGCTCAGTGCTTGAGCATGGGGGCAGCCTGGGACTGCTTTTCTTTCACTTGCTTTTTGTATCCATTCCCCAGAGTTTTTCATGCTTACCTACACGGTTTTGAATACAGTCACTTGTCAAGCAAAGGGACTCTTGCTGCTTGCTGTGTGGATTTTAGTAGCAGTTTTTAGGGACTTCCTTTGCTGTCCCTCATGATGACACACTTGAAAATTAACAGTTCAAATCACTCCCAGCCAAATGTGAGGTGCAAGTGTCAGAACCCTGCATATTTCCATTTCATAAAACCCCCCTAACAAGCTGATTGCTGGACTGACCCACCCCCCACCCCCCCCTTCAGACATCAGTTGATCGTCCTTCTCCTGACTTGAGGAGCAGCCTGAGAAGGGAAGAGAGATTTCTGAAGTGAAAAGTGCCCTGTGATGAGATAGGGGAGCCACAGAGACATGAACTGCTCCTGGACTCCCTGCCTGTGGATAAGAAACTCCTGCTGACACTCATGAGTGAGTGGGGAAAAAATGCCTTAAACCCATGTGACACTTATATAACTTCAGGCCTGGGATGTTTTTCTTACAAAGGAAGGACGAGTGTTGCCAGGGGCAGCTTTCATGATAAGAGCAAGCCAGTAACCTCCGAAAACAGAGTTTCCAAAAAACAAGCCTTCAGGAGAAGACAGAATGTTCCACATCAGGCTCGTGCCCCTTTTGACTGCAGCAGGGTACAGAGGCTGCTGGTGGCTCCCAGAATTGGTGTAAATCGAGACAAACAAGAGTTTCTGGGTGAAGTGAGCAGGATTTTGGTGTGGAGGATGCTGAAGAGTGGGAACACACAAGAAGAAGGGGAGAGAAGTGCCGTGTTGGGAATGGGGTCACTTCGGGGCACAGGAGACCTGACTTTGCTCAGGTGGGCTCAAGGCAGTCATTTTCCTGGGAACTTCCTAAGCCCAGCAGGTCCTCCTTATTCTTTGCAAGCCTTTAATCTTCCTCCAAGAAACAGAGTGGGAGAGCACAGGAGGACCCGTCCAACCTGAGTTTCCCTCTGAACCTCTTGGCATGGGGTAAAGAAGTAGGTGCTTGAGAGAAACCATTTAATACTGCAGCTTTGTAGATCCAGATTATGTGGCAAAGGCAGGGAAGGGAGGTGTGGAGGATGATCACCATGGGTTGAACGTAGACCTGGACCTGTTTCTTTGCCAAGGCATCCTCAAGAAGCTGCCGTTTGGTGGCACATTGTCTGCTGGTGGTGAGGTAAGGGTGACATGCTGCACTCAGGAGGTGCCCGCCAGGCTGAGCCCAACCTTGTCCAACCATGTTTTGGCAGCCTGGGACAAGTATTGACAATGAAGAGAGTTTAGACTGACTGACCACCTGCTTTAGATATCAGGTTTTGTGAGAGCAGGAGATGCCTCCAGAGGGGTGGCTTGGCAAATCTTACCCAGGTGTCCGTGGGTTCCTTCTCTGGTGCTTGTCTCCCCTCAGAGCTTTGCATTCCCCCTTTATCAAAGCACAAAAATCACCACCATGTTTGATTTCTGCATTAATCAAAACATCTGTTGTGTCCCCCTCTGCTTCCTCAGGAGCAATGGGTCCACAGTCCCTTTGCAAGTGCCTTGTAGAGGGCCTGGTCTTCAAACTCACCTGCCTGACTGCTTGGGTGTTAAATCACTGTTTCTGTGCACCAGAGAAGTGTCTGGAGGCAACACATGGAGCTGCAGGAGCTGTCTGAGAGGCTGAAAAGAGATGGACCTTTGTGCTTCCAGAAAATTCAGTGCATCCCCCACAAATACTTCTCCAGACTCCCTTCTACTGATGTTTAACACCAGTGTGTCCCAGCTTGCTCCATGCATAAAAGACACCCCAGGGCAAAGAGGCTCAGCAGGGTGAGTCTCATACAACTGCTAGGTCTCACCTCACAGACACATTTCAGTCTCAGTTTGGGGTCCCATGCACATGCTCTTGTTCTGTCTTGCAGTGGCTTCCCTGCTTCCCTATCCCTGTCGGTGCTGTCCTCTTTGCTGATGGATACACGGCAGCAGGAAAGCAGGGATCAGGGGCCTCTGTGCAGTGCCAGCTCTTCCTTTGTGAGCTGCACCTTGTCAAGCCAAAGCCGCCCGACCCTGGCATGTGTGCTTGAATCACACCCCTGCTCCTCCTCTAAATCCCACCTGAGGTCAAGCTTTGAAAGAAAAGTCAGATCCATTTGAAGGCTGTCCAGAGAGGGACTGAATCATTCAATCATGAGTCATTGAAAATTAAATTGATGCAAATGTTCATTTGACAGCCTATAAGTCTGGGGAGAGTTCCAGCTGTACCACAGGCTTTGAGCCAAGGCAGCTGGGCTTCCCCTGGCTTGAAGGAGGTTTTTGCAGCAGGTAAACAAGGGATGGGAGAGTCGTTAGAACACCAGAATTATCTTTTCTTCCCAGGGCCTGACTCGTGGCAGGAGGGGAATCTCTGCAGAGAGCCTGTATCATCACTGTGCCACCGCCTGGCAGCACTCCTGATTAGTGACCCTGATTCTGGGCTGCTGGATTTTTTGTTATCAGCATCAGAGGTGCTGGGCACAGCGATGCTGGCTGACTTGAAGAGCAGCTGAACACTCCTAGCTCTCCTAATAAATCATTAACTACTCCAGAACCACCACTGAAGTGTACAAGGAAATCAGCAATTACCTCCTGCCCTAGAGGGGCAGATCCTGTCCAGAACTAGAAAGTGTCTGGGGATAACAATGTAGCCAGAATAATTAAAAGCTCTTTTGTGTTTGTTAAATTCAGGATTATATTCATAGTTTTACTCCCCCTTCTCAAAAGTAGGGGGTAATTAACTTTGAGGCATCATCAGTGGCATTGACTGACCTTGCATGAGCACAGTTGTGACATTTTGCACTGGCTTTGCATGGATCTGAAAGACCGGAGCGAAAGTAAGGAAAAGGAGAAATAGGATCTGTATTTCACAGAATCACTGAATCATTTAGGGTGGAAAAGATCAATAAAATCATTGAGTCCAACCTTTGACCCTTCACCACTCTGTCAACTGGACCAAAACCCAAAGTGTTATGTCCAGTCATTCCTTGGACACATCCAGGGACAGTGACTCCACCACCTCCCTGGGAAGCCTCTTCCAATGCCTGTCCACCCTTCCTGTGAAGAAATTTTTCATGATGTCCAACCTGACCCTCCCCTGGTGCAGCCTGAGGCTGTGTCCTCTCATCCTGTCACTTGTTTCCCGGGAGCAGAGCCTGACCCCACCTCTGACTGCACCCTCCTGTCAGGGAGTTGTAGAAAATGACAAGATCACCCCTGAGCCTCCTTTTCTTCAGACTAAACTTCCCCAGCTCCCTCAGCTGCTCCTTGTAGGACTGACTCTCCAGACCCTTCAGCTCTGTTGCCCTTCTCTGTACATGCTCCAGCCCCCCGTGTCTTTCTTGAAGTGAATATTTGTCTCATACAGACAACGGGCTCAGGGTTGTGCAGCCCAGCTCAGACGAGTGGGGAAAGGCCAGAATCAAGGTTATCTCTGTGGAGCTGCAGCAGAACATCAAAAGGATGCTGAGTCCTGTACAAACTTTAAAGAGAAATCTAAAAGCTAAAGATAGGTTTCTCACCAAAATGCAGCCATGTCAGTGCACTACATCATTGCGACATTTGAAATGCCCTTTATTTTCAGGTTATGATTTAATGCAGACATAGGAGGACTTGTTTTGTCAAAAGTAGAGTCCACTCAGAAAGCCTGAATTCTTTCTGTCTTTAGGAACGACCGCTAAGACTTGGGACTTTTCTTTGCCCTTTGTCACAAGAACACTTCTGGCCTGATACATTTTGAGTTGCATTTTTCATTCCTTTTTAATTTTTAGTAGCCCCCCAGCTCAGAAGGCAGTCAGAACATACTTTCAAATACAATTTATTGTATTACTTGTACACTTCACCAGACAATTGTTATATTTATCTTAATAATGTAAATTATTTCATTTATTTCAACACGGGTTCCTGTTGAATACCATTTCAAAGCATCATGACAGGCCTCCAATTAGTAAACAAGGGCCTGGAAGAACTTTAATGGGTGATATTTGTAATTAAATATTAAATGAAACACAGGCCTCTCTTCCTTAAAGATGGTAAACCCATACCTTCTTTATATTTGTAAAGTTTGTCTTTATACATACAAATAAATATAGAGGCTTCATAAAAGCTTTGTGGATTTCTTATCCCCATGTTTTCCACATTTTCTGACTGCTTTGGACTGTGTCTAACTGTGTGATCATTTCATTTGGGAACTGATAAATTGGAGCAAGTCAAACAGAAGCAGATCTGAACTTTGGCCCAAGAGGTGAACGACATTTTTGGAGGGGACACTTTCCTGCCACTTTTCCTTGTGCAAGCTGATTTTTTCGCTTCTGAACAGGCTGCACTCACAGTATTTCCTGGCTGGAGTAGAAGTCCTGGGATTCCCATAGGGGAGGCTGAACTCGACATGCTTTCAAGACAAAAATTGCTCAAGACAAATAATTTAGATAAAGCTGGAAAGAAATACTAAATAGAACTGGAATCTCTGATAATCAGCCAAGGATAGGGGAAGTGTAAAATACCAAGGGATGAGTTGTGCTCTTTTATTCAGCATCATTTCTCTGCAAATAGCACAAGTAACATTCCTGCAGGGCAGGCATGCTGGAGATGACTAAAATTTAAAGTGTTTAGTTTGCTTAGGCAGGAAAACAGGAAAGAACAAAGTTTCTCAGTGTAAACAGAAATTTCATGTCTGTCAGACTGATTTTGTCCCAGAGAAAAAAACTCGATCAGACAAACAGAACCTATGGGATAAAATGTGAAAGCCAGAGGAGTAAAATTTTGGTAATCAATAAACTGGCTCAGCCAGTTTATTGATTACCTTTCAGCAACGTGGAGATCATTTTCCACATTACCAGCTACTATGGATTTACCTTACATTGAAAAATAACTTGATGATTGACTTGGGGCTCCAAGTACCAGTAACAAGGCAGAACTGAGTCTGACTTTTATTACAAGGTCTCACCCCAGATAAAGTCCAGCTGCTGTGGCAGGGGTGAAATATGAACAAGGCCTGCTCTCCTGAAACCTAAATTCTCATCAACTGGGGAACAAAGAAATGAAAGAGAAATTCCAAATGAAAAAAGTGAAATGCACGCAGTCTTAGCCATGAGATCTTGGTTCTTCGGGGCGCTCCTTGGTGAGGATGAAGAGGTGGGATGTTGGGGAGGGAGTGTAGGGAGATTCAGGCCTTGGAAGAGCATCAAGGGATTGTATGAGTGCTAAGTGCAGTCTCCATCATCCCAAATTTACCTGGCAGTGGGCTTGCACCCCTCTGGGACTCTGATTTATTCATACAGATGAAGGCTTAGCTGGCTTGTGCAGGCTGAGGATGAGGATGAAGGAAAGGTCAATGGCAGAGGGCAGCACTACCATCCTCACAACACCCACATGGCCCTTGGAGGGGCTTGGGGGGCATCAGTGCCCCCCAGGGATGCAGCACAGCCAGAGCACGCAAAGCATCCAGCTCTGCTGTCACTTGTTTGTTTGCTATTGTCGTTGCCATTTCCCTCTTTTTGAAAGGGAGGGGGGTATTTATCTTATTTTATTAGATTTCACAGCGCCTTTGCAAGGGAAGGGAAATGTATGTGGGAGGAGAGAGGGAGAAGTCCTGGCATGGCTGTTGCTAGAGACAGGGCTAATGGCCGAGACATTTGATAAATAATTCTGTTTAATTTAAGCCTCAGGAGCTTCTAATCAAATTGCATCACCTGTGGTTCTGCTACTTTCTTCCAGGCCAGAGAGAGGCAAGAAAAAAAGCCAACAGAAAACCCTGACCTTTGCTACAGCCAGCTGTGAATGGAGAATTTCCAAGCCTGAGTGAGCCAGGGGACGTTGAAGGGAAGCATGTTCTCTCTAATAGCCCTTTCCCTGGAGAGCCCAGGGGACGGATGCTGCAGCCAAGGCGCTGTCTGAAGGATCTGGGCAGCTGGTGAGGTTATCACGGCTACCAAGCCAGCCAGGCACTGGAGGGGATGTGGAGAGACAGCTTTGCCTTGCTCAGTGGCAAAGCAAGTGGCCCCCAAAAAGCTCACCCCAAAGTCAAACACCAGATTTTGCATTCCCCTCCATCAGCTCGTGAGTAACATAAGCCTGAGGGTGAAAGGAAAAAATTTGCCTTGATGCTGCTGAGATTGATGTGCTGTAACATGGGTAGGGCAATAATAGCCCATCCTAGAGCTATGAGGGCTACAGAGCATCTGATTTTAATGGTTACTGCCCTTTTAAAGGGATAAGCAGAGTTTTCAACCCCAAAAAAAAGAATTTTGAAAGGTTTTCTTCATTATTATAAGTTTTCTTCATTATTTTCTTCATTATTATTTCTTCATTTTCTTCTTTAACCAAGAAGATTAAAACCGACATCTCTGTCTGGGAAACTGTAACTGCCTTGCTGCAATATTTTGAAAATACTTGGGACCTCTGGCTGGGAAAGCAAAGCTTGAAAAACAATGGTTGGAGAATGCAGTAAGAACCTGGAAGATGACTGATATTCATCCTCACCGAATTGCCAGTAAATCTGAAAGGGATAACTGCATTTTGATCGTGGTATGATTTTTTTAGTCTCCAGCTCCACAAGCACAGGGTTAGATTTCTGCTGTGCAGGCTGTACTGGGCACCCACATTTTTTAGCCCTGAGTCATCCATGCAAGCTGAGCTCAGGTGAGAAGGGGCAAGGGAGATGTGGAGTGGTCCCAGAAGCAGATGCTACTGCTCAGCAGCCCTTTCCTCTCCTGCTCATGCTGTACAGAATTCTTCTCTTTCTGTTACTTCTGGGAAGTGGCTCGGATGTGGCTGGGAGCAAAGCGGGATGCAAACATTATGAGTTAACCAGAAAAAGACATCCTTATTTTGGGTTAAGGAAAGAAAAATAAAAGGGAAGTCCGGAGAGGGATTTAACTCTAGAATGGTCATACTGCTTAAAAATGTCCCTGTTTGAGCCAGAGCTTCAGAATTTGGTAAGTCTAGACACAGTGAAGGGAACAATGTGGGAAAAGCAGAGGGAATGTGTAGGAAAAGGGGACAGATTTGCAGAGATGCATCAGAGGGGCCAGAAAACCCAGCAAAGGGCCAAGAGCACGCGTGGCAAAGCAAATACAGTTTTAGTTGGGGGAACAACATGATGTGACACTCTTGGGGCACAGGAAGGAAAACCAGCAGGAATTACAGCACACCGAATATTTTTCTGAGCCGAGCGAGCACCAATGAGCGCAGAATCAGCTCTGTGGCCTGAGGCAGTGCACAGGGAATTACTGAGAAGGGGCAAATGGAGGGACACAGGTTGTGGGCATGGGAAGGGGCAGAAAAATGCAGGAACAGAGCCCTGTAGCTGCAGATGCCACTATGGAGCACCTGCAGAAGCTGAGCTGGGAACACCCACCCCAACCATGGAGAGGAGATGGAGCAGAAGCATTTCTGGTGGGTTGTCTGAGTTGTGCTGGGAGCCCACCACCATGAAATACTGTCCTGCTAGGGAAGGCTGAAACTGGGAGACAAAGGGTGCCTGAAGCCGCGTCTGAGGCACAGCTCTGTTTGTGGATGGGTGAAGCTCGCGCTGAATCAGCCAAGGGCTCACATCGAGTCCCGGTCCTTCAGACTCATTTTGAGGGATATTTTTTTCTCTGCTTAGACCAAAGACCAGGCCAGCCCTTAAAGACAGCCCCATCCCATGCAGATCCATGGCTGGCTGTCTCCTGCAATCATATCAGGACAGGCAAAAGCCCGTCCAAACTGCGGTGCATGGGTTTTTGGAGAAGCCATGTGAGAGCTGGCCCTTGCCTTCGGGAGCCAATCACGGGGTGAGGAACAGGGTGACTTTTATTTTAGCAAGGACAGGGACAAGAAGAGACCACAGTGATCATCGGATTTGCCTTTCTGCACAGTGAGGGAAGGTCATGAGGATGTGCCCAGCAATTCCTGCAGCCATCCCAGGCTTTTTGGGTAAGGTGATGGGCACCAGCTGCAACATTTGTAATTCCCTGCCTGCTCCCCAAGTGTTTGCCTACCCATAGCCCAAGGAAACGAGAGCTGAATGCAGATTCAGAAGGATATTCTAATAATTGATGTGTTTGGGGGTGCGTGCCATCATTTGGGAGGATGGAGCACACGCTCAGGCAACATTGACCCTGTCGTTTCCATGCCATTGATTTTTAAAAGGAAACATTCAATTAAAAGCCCATTTAGTCTGGCTAAGCAGAGGCCCCATATTATTCAGCTGATAAAGAGAAGATCAGGCTTCAGAAGCTTCACAAATGTTACAGACTAGCCGCTGGAGTTTTTGCTAGGACATAAACCCTCCTGGAAGTCTGGCTTACTTGGGTTAAATGCTACAATATTCAGCTTGACTTTTTATTTCCCTGACATCTCATGGACCCTGCAGCCTTGAGCTGGGCATTGGGGCGCTGCACACAGAATCTGGAGAGGAGTGTAGGACCAGGAAGGCTGAATGGCAGAAAGCTCCCTAGGCTGTCTTACAGGAGCGTGGAAAAAAGTGCCACATCTTCAATTCTGCCCTTTGCCAAAAATTACAGGTCTTCCAGTGGGAGTTACCACACACTCAGGCTTTGTAAACTATAATTAAGGAACTGCTGAATAGCAATTTTAAATAAACACATTTTCAGTGTAACTCTTGGAAGTTGGAATTAGCGGTAATTCCTGTGTAGATTTAAACATTTATAAAAATGCCATACCCTCTGTGTAAGGAAGCCCTGCATCCGACTTTTTCCAAGTGTTTGGACCTACATTGTTAAAGGATCTTCAGGCTGGACTACCACAAGCACTGACCATTTATTTTGGTGACTGTACCCAGTCTCTTTAACAATGCAGTCCTAGTCATATCTGCATAAATTCCCCACAAATAATCTGCTGATAAATATCCCCTGAAGTCAAAAATGCCAACCATACGTAGCCTTCAATTCAAAGCTGAATTTACTTTCCTTTCCTATGTGTCAGGCTGCTTGAATCACTGAAACAATGATGGACCTGGGTGATTATTGCCACATCTACGTCCATATTTTAGTTGCAATTAAACTAGTTTCATATCTTTCTGAAGCTACACTCCAGTTTATTTAATGAAACACTTGGTTTCCAAAAAAAAAAAGAAAAAGAAAAAAAGACTGTGCAAATACAATCATTATAATCCAATTCCAGAAGAACTAAGAAAAAGATCAATCCAGAATTCATTAAATGCCTTATGTGTCAAGATGACCTTTAAGGTTTGCTGGTAATCTACATTTTCAAATTTTTTAGGCCTTTTTTTGCAGACTCTCAGAGTGAACAAAGCAGCACTGATCATATTTACTGCTGAGTGAAATGGGAGATTTTCTGACAATTTTATGTCTACATATTTTATTGTGCACCAGGATAACAATTTTGGGCTTCAGATTATGAGACAAATAAGGTGCCCTGGAAATGCAGGTATTGTGAGTTGTTTTTCCACAGGAGTGGAGGAGAAAGAGTTGTTTCAGAGAAAACATCAGGGATGCATCTGCCATTCAACTCCCTCGAAGGAGCACGTGTGACATCTTTCTCATCCTTACACCCAGAGAATAAGAATTCATCCAACCAGGGAACTAATTTGCCCCAAATCTGGCATCGTCCTCAGGAGTATCCCAAATCTGGCACCATCCTTAGGAGTTCTCCAAATCTGGCATCATCCTCAGGGTTGCTTCTGGATGGAGTCTGGTCCCACGCCCTCTTTGCCCCAAAAGCTAAACCGCTTTGAAAACCAGTTGTATTTTACTGAGAAGAATTGTGCGTGAATCTCTGTTACATTCTGGAGGCTCTCAGGACAGTAAATTATTATAAAATTGGGCATTTCAGGTAACTGGTTTCTAGATTAAATACAGGAGCCCAGGCTAGGTAAGCAAGCCAAGGACAGGATTGATAGAAACAAGGCTGTTGCACGGGAAGTCACCCATCCAGAGAGACAAAATGGCCACGCTCCTGCCTTGGTCTGCGTGAAGGCTCTGAAACCTGCTGATACCAGTGCCCAAAATGCTGGCTTTTGATCTGATAGCTCCTGTGCTGTGTCACATCCAGCCCCAAGCAGGGGTTGCTGCTGGATCTCATGCCTGCTGGAAGCAGTGGAGTCCAGTTCTTCAGGGCAGACCCTCTCTACCCCAAGAGGAATATTCCATTCCTGCATTTTTGGGGGTAAGAAAATCAGATTTTGCCCCTACAGCTGAGAAGTCATGAGGCAGGGCATCAAGCACGACCCGAGGCTCCTGGGCTCCTTGAAAGCCATCTCCCTCAGGACTTCCAGGTGCCTCATCAGTCCAATGTTTGGCCACAAGAGAGAGACAATAATCATTTACTTATGTGGGATGGGAAATGGGACGGCATGGGGAAGCTTTGCCCATGATTCCACATAAAAGGTTGGGCAGAGCAGGACATGCATCCAACCCACTGCTCTTATCCACTCCCATGGTGCTTTTCCTGCAGCAGAGACTTTTTCTGCCAGAGAATAAGGGCCTGATGAACAGCACCAAGGGGCAAGACCTTTGTTTTCTCCTGCAAACAGGTATGTCCTTCTTGTGAAAGGACCCCCTGCCAAGCCCTCAGCCTCTCTGCTATGGCTATTAATAATCACTTCCCGTGATTTCCACAGCTTTCTGATGCACATTCTTGACCTCTTGTAATTGTGCCCGGATCCCCCACTCATATTACAGAGGATATCCAGCAGCCGTGGTGCTGGGGCTGGGCTGAGCCTCCCTGCTCCTCGCTGTGCCTCCCTGGAGCCCGTGTGCCGCTATCCCCACTTTCATCTACACCGGCGTCCGACGCCGTTCCTCCCGTGGCTGCTCTGGCAGCTCTCCACTGCCCGTACTCAGATTTAAACACCAGGTTGCACCTGTCGGCTGAGCTGTTGATTGGGAGGAACCCCGGCGAAAAGTGACCCCGCGCATCCGGCTGAGCCGGCCCTCTCCGCTAATGGAAAGGCGCTGAAGCCGCCAGCGTGTTCCTCCAGGCTATTTGTATCCCTGTGTTCCTGCCTTACTGACTGCCTCCTTGGGAAGGGATTTTGTAGCTTAACTGATTGTAACACTGCTTTCTTTCTTTTTTTTTTCTTCCTCCTCTGCCTGTTCAGCAGCCTCGGGACCCGATTGCTCACATTTATTTGGTCACTGCTGTGCGGCAGGAGGTGATTTTAGGACAGCAGGCAGCACATCCTTGTTTCTCCACACCATGAGTCAGGGAGCTTGATGTTGTCCCAGCACAGTGTCTTTCTTCAATGAAAAACAGGTGGGGTTTGTGCAACTCTGGCTTTCCAGGACAACTCCATTCACCTCTGTCCTGTGCTTTGTACAAAGACTTGCATTTTCCCAAGTTGTTTCCCAGTTGTGTGGCTTCCTGTGTGCCTATGGCTGTGCCCCAGGAATCGGGGCCTCACAATGTGACGGATGTGGAGAAATGTTGGCTGGGGACCTTCACTCGAGCAGCACAGTGACAGAATACCATGAGTTGGAAGGGACCCACAAGGATCATGGAGTCCCACTCCTGGCCTTGCACAGGAAATCCCACCATGTGCACAGAAGCGGTGTCTGAATGCTTCTTGAGCTCTGTCAGGCTCAGTGCTGTGACCACTGCCCTGGGGAGCCTGTGCCAGTGCCCAGCCACCCTCAGGGTGAAGAAGCTTTTCCTGATACCCAACCTAAACCTCCCCTGAGACAACCTCAGGCTGTTACCTCTGGTCCTGTCACTGTCACCACAGAGCAGAGATCAGTGCCTGCCCCTCCTTTTCCCTGCACAAGGAAGCTGCAGATCATGATGGGATCTCCCCTCAGTTTCCCCTTCTGTAGGCTGGACAAACCAGTCTGCAAGAGTCCCTAAAAATGCCATATCAACACAGCAAGCTGGGTTCTCCCTGGTGAGAATATCCATCAGCCAGGAGAACTATCAACCTGGGTCCTTGTGGTGGCCCAGAAGTCACTCTGGGGGGAAGTAGGGACAATGTATTTTCTTTTCTGCTGTTAAAAACTCCGGAAGTCGTGTATTAAAGACACCCTCGGATCACCCAGTGGCAGCCCATATCTGGATACCTCACAACAGGCCATAAGGAGCTTTCAGAGGTCCCTCAAACAAGTCTCTTCCTATCTCCCATCAGCCAGCACCTTCTCAGGGTGGCTCAGCTCAGATAAGAGATGTCCTTATTTTCTTCGTGTTCGCAGTGTGACAAATGTATTCCTCCCAGTGCTGCTGAGCAGGGATGATATCGTGTATTAGGAAACAAGGAGAGTGGAGAGGGAGGGCAAAACAGCCCAACAGCTGCTTCTCAAGTAGATCATCAACAACTATCTGCTAGCAAATTTAAAATAAATCAGAGAATAGTTCTTTCTTACAGCTTTCCTTCATTTGCAACTGGCTAGCAGGCAGGCTTTTGCATCCAGCAAAATAACAGACATTTCCCTGAGATGTTTATTTGACACAGTATTGGAGGAAGGTGAATAATTAGGTCTTGGGGGGTGTTAATGGGGCCATTTCATGCTGTGGTGATTGGTGGACTGATAGAATGGATTATGTGCCTATAATGACGATTTTTTGCTGCTGGGTGGTCACCATTTCCCATTGTAAATCCGCTTGTCAGGGCACCAAGACATTTTTCTGTGGGTGTTCCTTATTGTTATTTAAAGGTAAGAAAATAATTTCAAAAGCACAAATTAAGCTTGGTTGCCACCAGGAAGGAGATAAAGTTGGGGAAAAAAAAAAAAAAAAGCCATTGGGAATCTGACAGCCCTCCCCACACGCAACCACACTCCTGCGGGATGGGGGGATGCGTGGGCTGTCACCAGCCCCCACACTCTGCTTTGTCGTGGAGAGCTGGGAATCAATCACTTTGATGTCTTATCTTATCCCTGAAGATAGATAGCAGTGGCTTGCTCGGTGGCTGCCGTAGTGCCACTCTCACAGACCCTTTTGAAGTGCTAGAGCAGCACTTGAGCGGCTGTTGCGAGAGCGGAAAAGCTGACACCAACTCTGCTTTGGGACACGGCCACACAGGACATGGTGGGCGTGATGTCTTTGTGCTGGGTGGCATCTGTCCTTGTCACCCATGGGTGTCACAGCAGGGGCTGGCAGTGGGTGGCTTTGTGCACGAGTTTCCCATCCACGGGCACCTCTGCTCTGGGCACGTTCGCAGCTCTGCCGGCTTTTGTTCCACAGAGATGCTGAGTGTGGAGATGGCAGGAAAAAGCAGGGAGGTGTTCAGACATGTTCCTCTGTCTCTCTGGGGCTGAGCTATCTTGCTGGCATTTGGGTATCCAAACTCAGCTGCTGACTCTATCCCTGGCAAATCTCTGTGGACAGCATGAACTGGGTTCCTATCAATGCCCTTAATAAGAATCTTCTTCTACCCCTCCAATCTCTCCCCACACAGGTTCTTTCTTGTTCTTTCTGGTTTGTTCTTCTTACCATCCAGCAGACACAACCTTTCCTATCCTCCCGCAGACCTAAAAGGCAAAGGTTTGCTCCAAATTTATATTATCCAAATCTGCAGCAACCTTTCCCCCGGCCTTTGGCAAGCAGAATCCTACTGCTCCCTTCATTTCCTCATCCTTTCTTTCTGGCTGACACACTTCTCTGCTTTTATCTTTCCCCTGCTTTGCCTTCCTTTTACATCAGGCAGAGCAGTCAGATTGTGTTTTCAAAACCTCTCCTGTCTGTTTCTTGCTGCCTCTAATTCCCAGTTCTAACCTGCCCCACACCTTCTGCTTCTTACTTGGATAATTTTTGAACAAGCAACGTGGTGTTTCCCTGTAGACACCTAGAAATATCTGTGAACTGCCCTCATTGCCCTCCTTTGAACTTGCCTTTGCTGCAAGAGAGCCCTGGGTAGTAATTAAGTTGCTGATGGACAAGTATCATGGCCACGACGCTGACAGATACCACTTCATCATTTCCCAGTAATCCATTGCACCTGTTATTAAATATTTTCTTTTCTTTAGCCTGGAAACTCTTGTGAGGTTTTTTTTATTTGGCATTTTCAGTCCCTGGAACAAAGATATCCTGGACTCTCTCAAGTAATACAGGCTCTTAAGTGCCAAATAAAAGAGCAGTCGTTTAGAACTGACCACTTCTATGTAGTTCGGAGCTGAGGATAAAAATCAGTTGAGCTGCTTTCAAAGTTTTCTCCTTTATGCATCAGTTGAATGAAATCCAAAGGCTCTTTTCTTTGTCAGCTTAGCTGGTATGTTTGCAGTGCCACTGTGAAAATTCCTTCCTTCTGGTGGGGGTTTTTGTGGATTTTTTTGGGTGTGTGGTTGTTTTTTTTTTTTTTTTGGGGTTTTTTTTTTTTTGTTTGTTTGTTTGGTTGG
>VZRN01001723.1:2153938-2199900 GCA_013397935.1 Dasyornis broadbenti
ATTCTTTAGAGGAGTGTTCCCTGTGATATCCTCTGTGACAAAACAGTGTGAAATGGGAGCAGAGCTGCCACCTCTGTGGAGAAACCACAGTTTGGGGAATGCCTGGGAGAGCCAGCTCATCCTATGGATTTGGGCTCATTTTTGAGCAGTTTGTGTGCAACCTCTGTGCATTCTTGTCTCTTCCCAGGACTTGGTTTGCTGGCTCCCTGCCCTCTGTGCCTCTTCCAGCCTGACACTGCAGCTATCAGGGACCATACACAGTTCAGATAAAAGGCCAAGGGGATTTTCTAAAGTGTGACAGGAGCCAGGCACCTCCTTTCTGTTGGAAGTCCCTGGGTGTCTGTTCTGCCCTTCACGGGGTGAAGGGAAGCTCTGACTTTTGGGTGATGGGAACCCCACAAGAGGTCCAGGGGTGTCAACAATGGGCCACAGCTCATGGACCCTCCTGGGGCCAGCTGGGAACAGCCTGCAAGCCAAGCAGGCTTCGGGACTTCATCCTGCTCTCCCGGCTAGGCACAGATTTGACTTCCGGCAATGCCCTGGCCTGGCTGTCACTTTGAAAAGCATCATTTCATTGCTCTGCTCCCACATCTCCTTCCTCACCTTAGGCTTTGCTTGGCTCATCTACATTGCTGGTCCTCCAGGAACGCGCTCAGAATCAGCCCTGGCCAGGTGTCTCTGGTTGGGTGTTAGATCTGATGTCATTTTACTTTCCCCTTCCCTTGAACGATTCAACACAGTGAACACCAACAAAAACGTTCCTAACCTTTCCCCTGTGAGAAAAATGCTGGAAAATATGAGCCTAAAAGGGCAAAACAAGCCCAAATTTCTCCTTTTCATAAGACATGTGAGAAAATCTCCAGGTTTTCCTTATTGCAGGGCTCAAGGATTTTACAGCCCACTCACCACATGGCTCTGAATATTTCGGCTGGCACTACCAGTGCAGAGCTGGGCATGCCAGCGTTTTGCTCTCAACGTTTTGTGTGCTGGCATGCAGCCAAGCTGGAGAGTTCTCTGTAATCATAGGAGAGGAAAATTGGAAACCCATCGGATCCCCAACCCTTCAACAAAGACTTATGCAGGAGGCAGAGGGCAGTGTTTGCACACACATAGGCATTGGGACCACAAGCAGGTCAAGTTCATCCCTGGTGTTCTCCCCATGCTTCTCTTTGAGGTGAGGGTCGTGGGGTTTTCTTTGGGGTGAGAGTGGTGGCCCACTGTGGATTCAGTGAGATAAAGGATAGCTTGGATGTGTTTGGGGAATGTTGTGGGGCTGGTTGTAGCGCTCACCTCTTCTGAAAAACTGCCACAAGTCCCCATGGAGCCCCTCGAGCCTGGGGGTCTCAGCTCCTCCTGTGGGGCACCTGTATCAGGGAGCCCCAGTGGGTCTTTTCCCCAGCTGGGGGAATTGCCCTGCACTGAGCAGTCGGAAGCTGAGTCACAAATGTACAGCTGCCTTCACAGGAGGCAGCTGCTCACAGGTTCAGCTCTTTGGTGCTGTCCCTGGAGCACTCACGGATCTGGAGAGGGAAGAAGTGCCCACTGCGTTGTCCTGCTGGTTGCATTTAGTAAGGCTCTCTTAATGCTGGCTGTGTGCAGGCAGCTGATCCTGGAGGGGCAGGAGGGGGGCAATGTGCCTGTGTGCATGCCTAGGAGGCTAATTTGATCTCGTCTCTGCCTCCCCCCTCCTGCCACCTCAAAACAAACCTACAGCGTGGCAATGTGCCTCACGGATTAGCAAGGGGAGACCACAGCACCGCCTCGCTTCTGGGAAATGACACCGGCTAATGGCATGACAGGGCACCCACAGCCTCAGAGCCTTTGGCAGGAGCCTGCAAGTCTGAAATCAATACCCCCTGTGCTTCCTGTGCCCCCCTGCTCCTGCTCGTCCCCTCCAGAGCTGAGCTTGCCCAGGGTCACAGCTCAGATCCGCCTCATCCGGATGCTCCCTGGGACAAAACGTCATAAACCTGTTGGAAAAGGGAAGGACAACTTTTCCCAAGCTAAAACTCAGTTTGTTTACAAACTGGGCTGCTTTAGAAAACCAATAAACGTCACACTTTCCTGCTGGTACCCTCAGGGGAAAAATATCACAGCTCTGAAGTGCTGTTCCTACAGAAACACTTTTGTGTGCCTGTAGAGACCACTGTAGTTTGTATCCATTTGAACAGGGAGTACATAAATTTTTCCAAGGCATCTCCTTGTTACCTGCAACCTGTGTTGCAAGGCAGCTTGCCCTCTCCAGCACCAGCTGCATTTCACATTATCGTAAAGGCATCAAATATAAATTCATCCCTGCTTTAGCTTCATTGTGCCACTGGAGCTGAGCCAGGGTTGAATTTATCCCACTTAGTTTACGAGGTCCTCATGAGCTCTCAGCAGAGGAGAAATGCGCTCCCTGCCCCTGGTACACTCACACAGCTGATGGAACATCCCAGCTCTGAGCTGAGCAGGATCTGGGAGGAGAGCAGGGCAGCAGGTGCTGTGTGAAGGGATGTGTGACACAGCCACCCTGTTTAACCACAGGCCTGAGAAAGGCAGAGTTATCTCTGAGGCTGCATTTCCCACCCAGCAGAGCCGCAGCCCTGCTCCCCCTGAAGGGTGGGAATTGCTGCTCCCCAGTTTGAGTGAAGCAGCCACTGAATGCTGAGGGATCCACAGGCTGCTTCCAGTGGGAATGGGAACTGTCTGTGATCATGCACGTGTTTGGTGCCTCAGTGCTTCAGGAACCAAACAAGAGCACGTCTCCTCTTCCAGGCTCTCTCCTCCAGTCAGTGCCTCAACCTTTCTCTATGAATTTTCCTAATTATTTCTAAATATTTTTAATAATAAATAAATTATACTATTAACATTCATTAATAGATTAATATTCAATAATACATTAATATTGTGTATAAATAGACAAATATAATTAATTATATATTATAATGATATTTATATAATCTATATTATAATTAATATATAATTATTTTCTACATCTATGTATATATAATGCACAATTAACAATAAATTTAATAATAATTTCCCCCCTGATTTTCCCTAAGCGCACAACACTCTTCCAGCACCAGTGCAGAGGTTTCTGCTCTGGATCCAGTCCTACAGCCAGGCTTTTCTTTCATGGTATAATTTTATAATTCTGATCATCATCACATGTTCCTCTGATCAGTCCTGCAACTCAGGTATCTCCATTGTAAAAAAACTTATTTACCACATCCATCTACCCTGAATGAAGAATGACCATCCCACCTTCATGGAACATAGCTGGGACCAGGTGCCAAACCTCTTAAATATCTGGGCTTCTCCACAATGGGAGAACAATACACTCTTATGTTCACCTCACATGGGACTTGTTTTGTTAAAGATTTAAAGAGTTATAGGAAAGCAATTATATTTATAGGGTGTTTCTCTTGGGACATTTTGATGATCCAGGCTGATTTTGGTCCTATCCAAAGCTTGTCAGAGGTCCTGTGTCCATCCCAGCTGGCCAGGACAGCTCCCTGCACAAGCCCACTGCTGCCCTAGTGCTGGAGATGGCTGTCTGGAGCTCCAGCCTTTTTGTTCAAGAGGAACATTGCTGTCACTCCCACCCCAGCTTTTGCCATCCTAATTACCTTCATAGTTTTGGAGGTTTCCACTGTGAAATTTTGTCTAAAACCTTGCCCCCTTCACACCTCTCTGGGTTTTCTGGAGGGAAAACTTCAAAAGAAGATCTGAGCCCAGTGGCCTCCAGTGCCGAAATTTACTTTTCAGTGAATCCATCTCAGGATTTCTAGTTTGCCTCTCCTCAGTGTTGTGGAAGCAAAAGCAGTCTCAGGTTTTAAGGATTTCACCATTTAAACTCCTTCCCTCCAGAAAATGAACTAAACGCTTTTGCCTATAGAATTATCTTAGCAAAACGTCTGTCTTTTAAAATCCCTGTAGTCCTCAGTGTGAATTCAGAGAGTGATGATGGTTTGGAGGGTCTTGTGGGGCTTTGCTGCAGGGTGGTAAAGGGTTCAGTTGTACTTTCATGGGGCAAATTGTTTTCCCTTTCATGGGGAAAACACTGGGGCAGTGGGAAGATGAAGGCCAGTGAGAAGTGAGGATTGTGAAGGACTGTACAGGCAGGACCCAACCAAAGAACAAGTCCCAGAGTCCTCTGACAAGCCCAGGGACAAACCCACCTCCTAGGGAAGTGCTTCCTTTAATTAGGTCAACATTGTGGTCAGTCAAGCTTCCACTTCAGGTGCTCTTCAAAACTTCAGCAAAGCTTCAGACAGGGTCATTCCAAGATTTGTAGCACAGCCTCTGCGGTGCTGGGGCTGCTGTGGTCGCTTACAGCAGCTCACACCACTGGACACCGCTGGTCACACCTGCAGGGAGGGCACCGGGAATCACCTCAGGAAAGTACTTTGAAAAACACAGCTTTTTCAAGGGTAAGATATTTCTTGCTTCTGTATGTTGGTGACAAAAAAAAAAAAAAGTTACTCCACTGGAGTAACTTCACCCAATCTGATATTCAGAGCTGGAGATAAGCCCAGGGGAGTGATGGGGCCCATGGCTGATGGTGTGTGGGAGCTCGCAAGAGCTGTCTGCCCAGCGATGCCTCAGCAGCACTTTGGGCACCAGCCTGGCAAGAGACAGCGCTGCTTCACCACTGCGTGGATTTCAGAAATGCTGGATCCCCCTTGTTCAAGGAGCAAAACCTCCTCAGAGCTCCCCAATCCACTTTTTAAAAATTTATTAGTGTTTTTCTTATCCCCCCAAGAGACGCTCCTGCTCCGCTGCCAGCGCTCCGGCGCGAGCTCGGCGTGGCTCTCCTTCATGGGACACTGGGCAGGCAGGGCTCTGCAGCGCTCACAGCAGCGCTCAGTGAGCACTGTGATGTGACAGCTGGCTGGGAGCTGCAGCAGCCTGGTGGCAGAGCCTCGGGGCAGGACCAGGCTAAACTTCCTACGTGGCAGGAGACACCTCTGCCTACGTGCTCGGGGCTCTGGGCAACGTGCTGCCCTCAGGCACCAAACAGCAGGAGCAGCAAGTGGGGTTAAGGCGTGTTGCTGCTGTGGAGATTGAAGTTTACATTTCTTTTCTCACATCAGAAGTCTCTTTTAATGCACATTCAGAGCTTGTATACAAAGGTTTGCTTCTTAGGAAGAAAAAAAATCTAGTAAGAATCCATTTGTTCCCAAAAGTCCCGATAGGGAACAATTGTTTGTTTAGGAGGTGTCCCGCTGTTCAAGAGCGCTCTTCAGCTCGCAGGGGTGCAGCACAAGTCATCACAAAGTGGCTTCGTGGGAAGTCAGATCTGGGAGGAACATCATTCCCTACTTACTTTTGCACAAGTTTTTAACATCTGGCTCAGCGCTCAAACCAGGCCACCTCCCCTTTGAACCACTCTGTCTCCAAAGATGGTGTTGGAGCACCCTGGCGTGCCTGACCTCTGCGCCTCCAGGGATGCTCCATGCCAACATGTGCATTGCATAGATTGGGATGTTCTCAGCCAAGACAATAGATTTAATCCTCTGCGACAGTGTGTAAATAAAACAGATTTTAACATCGGTCTTCTGTCTTTAAAACACAATGGCACTTCGTAAATAATACACCATTGTAACTCCCTTAGTGTAAAGGCACTACCAAGTCCTTTATTAGGTGTCACATCAGTGCCCCATTTTGCAGCAACTGCCCAGAACTAGATGTGCTATAATTCAGTTACACTGTAAGTAGCTACTAATGAGGCACATTATTATAAAGAGCCAATGCTGTGCAGCTAGACCTCACTAAATCTGGAGTAATTCCAGTGAAATCAGTGCTAAAACATGGATACGGCCCTATGACATGACAAACAAAGGCTCACTCCAAAAAAAAAAAAAAAAAAAAAAAAAAAAAAAAAAAAGGGTTCTGAAAAATGACTGTGACGCTTTTAGGAAGGGTTTGTGGAAACCTCCTAATTCTTATTTTTTGCCCTTCCCTCTTGTCTTTTCCACTCCATTCTCATCTGTCACTCATGTATTGAGTATCCTGACAAGTCTGCCTGATGATTAATGCTCCTGTTTTGTGGGTTTGCATAGTGCCTCCTGAGTACTTAGCAGGTCTTAGAGAGTTCAGTTCACTAAGCTCTCAGCTTGTCTGGCAGTCCCCAATGGCTTAATAATGTAAAATCATAAACCAGACTGCAACTGATTCCACTTTTCCTGTCTATTCTTTTATCAGGAACTGCTGTGTGGGATCTGGAAGACAGGAGCATAATTAGATGTGTGCTGAGTGGGATTTCCCTCCAGCAAGCACAATTCTGACCTCCAGCTCCATGAATAAGCAGGGATTTTGGGGAGATGGATTTTCTGGGGATAATAGCGCTTCCTTCGCTGTAGGATGGAGGAGTTCGTAAAGCAGCTCTCTGTGCATAGAACGATTTCTATCCTCTTTCCTGACATTGCTTACTCAAATATGGTCTTAGAGCAGAGCTGAAATTACTGTATGCTCTCATAGTATATCCGATGGGATGCAACACGGCTGCTGATGTAACCCAAAAATTACCTCACCCTCCTTAAAACCAGTCGTATTCGTCCAGTTTCCAGCTGATAGATTTATTTTTAGTCCCGAATGGCATTACCTCCTGTAGTAGACCGAGAGGCTTGTTTCTGATCTCTGCCTAATTAATAGGGAGTGTGTTTGCAGAGCCCAGCCCTGGTGTGTGTGCGAGGACAGGTCACTCCGTGGGCAGTGCGTGGGGCTGTGTGCGTGTGCTGGCTGACAGCACACCCATCACACCCATCCTGCCAGGGGGTCACAATCCAATTTGCCGCTTCCTTTCGATCCCAACAACGTCATTACCTCCTGCTAATGTGGTTAGGAGGGAGCAGGAGATGCTCTGGGATGCTGGCTGGTGGTGGTGAAGCAGCACCAGAGCACGTGTGCGAACCCTGGGCTGCAGGGGCAGTTCCTGACCATAAAAATTGGAATAATGCTTGAGCTGGGACACCGAGGCACGTCCTGTGCTGGGACTGCTCTGAGCAGCGTTAGGCAGCAGCGTGACACTCACATAAAATTACTTTTCTGTTGTGATTTCTGCAGTTTCAGACAAATCAACTCTGATTCCACAAAAAACCCCAAACCATGTGAAACATGAGCTGGGCTTCTCCGGGACTGTCCATGAGATCGTGATGGGCAGATGCTTCCATGGACCCTCCAGAGACAGGAGTGGTTGGCACCCAGCTGGGTTTGCAACTCTTCTGCTCTCCCATGCTGGGACACCAAACTGACAGCAAAGCTGGACAAAAGCAAAGATTTTCCTCTATTAACCAGTAAAATATTAGATGGACTTGAGGTCAGCTACCCTTCCTCCTAAGGGAGCACCCTAATCATGAAGCTATAGAATCACACTTCTTTCCTCCCAGCCCAGCCCAGTTACAATTTATTTCAAAGACCAACATTTCATCAACATCAGGGAATGAAGCACGCACCACCCCTTCATCATCCCCTACAATTCCGTGGCCACGGAGATCAGAAAATTTGTTCTCATAGAATCGTTAATGGTTTGGGTTAGAAGGGACCTTAAAGATCATCCAGTTCAGACCCCTTCACCACAGGAGGTTCAACTCTGTTATTGGAGGCAGAATCATAATTTCATCTTCCATAAAAAAATCGGCTTCCTCAGCTGTGCACCTTCAAGAGGAGAGTGGGGAACTGTTAAATTTTGGAGAGGGCAAAGCCTGATCTTGTAAGCATCTTCAAAGCACATCTGCAGCCCCAACTACACCTGATTTTTCCATATGATCAGCTTGAGGAAGGAGCAAGGTGCCAGGATATTTGGTTCTCCCAAGATATGGAAGGGAAAGTGTTGTTGTTAGGCCTTTAAGTACTTGGAAATGTTAATTTAAAAAGACATCAGCAGCTCTGAGCTTTGAGAGCCTCCTAAGCCCTGCCTCTGCAGAACAAGGGGTTTTCCCCTTGGAGCTCCAAGCATCGTTGAGGCCATTGAGACTCCAGTGTGGAGGGAGGGATATGCACTTCCATCTGCAAAAGAGGCGTGATGAGGTGAAAAATGCCAGGAGTGTGAAGTGCTTGGCCCTTTTGACAGGAGAAGCAACCTACTTTTGACAGTAGCAGCAAATAACATAGACAAGCAGAAATACAAAAGGCATTTGCGTTGTGTTCCAACCACTGAGAAAGAATAAGAAACCAGATTTCTGGTGTCCCAGTCCCTGAGTCTGGATATGAAATCAGACTCCTTTTCCTTTGGGGCAAAGATGGACTCAATTTCCACTTATTCCATATAAGGGTTTGCTACAGCTGTGTTTTAAAAGCCCCACCATGTTTTCTCACGTATCTTTGCTATGCAGCTGGTTTTTACTCTTCAAATAAAATAGCACTTTTTTTTTTTTTCCTCAGATACCTCACGCAAGGTCTATTTTTTACCCATTTCCTCTGGCTTGGCACAGTGAATCACTGTTCACACAACGCTGAATGAAGCCACTAATTAAATATGTGATTTTTATTAGACTGTAGACAGGCTATACTTACAAGACGGTGCAATAAATGACTTGTTTGTACTATTCTCTAACTTATCTCCTGCCCCTACCCAACTGCTTTGAGTGCAAACATGTCTACACTCACAAGGTATGATGGCAAATTCTCCCTAGATTCATGCTTTTGTACACAGATCCACATTCTTAAGTAAGGAAGCCTGGAAAAGTAATTACATGGCTGCTTGTGACTCATTCGGTTATCCTGAAGCAGCTCCGAGGCTTGAAAGGGCTCTCCGTGCTCATGCTGAGCTGTTTGCTGACTTTGCAAGGTGTTCATGGGAGTGCATGGTGGATTCCGGCTCTGGTACTCACACGGGTCAGGCATCAAAAATTTGGGGTGGAAACATGGCACTGTCTGAATCACAGAATGGTTTGGGTGGGAAGGGACATTAAAGATCACCTCATTCCAAGCTCCCTGCCATGTGCAGGAACACTTTCCACTATCCCACACTGTCCAAGCCCTGTCCAACCTGGCCTTGGACACTTCCAGGGATCCAAGGGCAGCCACAGTTTCTCTGGATAACCTGTTCCAGTACCTCAGTACCCTCATTGTAAAGAATTTCTTCCTAATATCTAACCTAAATCTCCTCTCTTTCAGTTTAAAGCCATTCCCCCTCGTCCCATCACTACGTACCCTTATCCAGAGTCCCTCTCCTGCTCTCCTGGAGCCCCTTCAGGCACTGGAAGGGGCTTTGAGGTCTCCCCAGAGCCTTCTCTTCTCTGGGCTGAATAACACCACTTCTCTCAAGCCTTCCCTCACAGCACAGCGCTCCAGCCCTCTGATCGACTTCCCCTCCCTCCTCTGGACCACACAGATGAGATGCTCAGCGTCCCTTCTTTCCTTAAGCAGGAGCACGTTGGCAGATTTCTGGCAAAGCTCTGGTTAATAATAAATCATATTCCTCTGCTGGGTCTTGTCGTGTGTGTGAAACAGCCCAGGTGGATGCAGCCACCTCTCCCATGTGCTCTGCATTGCCCACATCAGTCCCACATCACACATGGAGCTGAGCAGTAGCTCGGGGCACCCACTGTTTTAATCTACTTTTGTAAAAATTCATTTATTGTGATACCTCAAGGGGTCTGTGCAGCAGGCGAAAAATGGGTGGAAGTAGGCAAAGAAATACATCACTTTACAGTCAATCTCTCTGTGACTGAACAGATTAAAAGCAGCTATGCAAGAAAATAACATCCCAAATCCTAACAACAACAAAAAAAAAGACGCCTTAAAAAGATAAGAAATATGATTTTTGGGGAAAAAAAGAAGCTTCCCTTCTGTTTCTCTGACAAACACTCTTTTGTAGTGAGGATGTGTGCCATTTTCTTATGGCTTTTAAATTGGTTCCTTGATTTGTTTCTTTATCTGCTCCCCGAGACTTTCCTGATTAGTTGAGATTTCTGTACTCACTAGTTGATTAAATAATGAATACATTTGTTTGATTTGCAGTTGCTTACTTAATTAAAATTTCTTTTCAGTGCCCCAATTTCCATTATGATTTCAATTTTGCATTTAATCACTGTGTTGTTCTTTGCTGCCACCTCTCTTAATAGAGGTCTACTCTCCTGTCAGCCTTATTGCAAAGCCTGGCTCAGCTGCTCGTGGGCAGAGAGAAAACTCCATTTGTGCAGTTGATTTAGACAGGAGCTTGAAACCTGGAGGGTGAGGGGGAAGGTTGAATTTGCAGGAATATCCAAAGAGTATAGATGTGGTTTAGTCTAGGAAATTAATGAAAACTCTTTCTATGATTGTCTGGTCAAGGAGCACCAAATGCGCCTGTGGAGAAAGGTCAGGTTTTATTTTTAACATCCTGCAGGCCAAGGCTAAAGGAAGGTTTCTTCATCCCACAGTGCAGGCAGAGCAATCACCACTGTTGGCCAGTGGTTTGTAGCAGTGGGAGAGTGCGTCCTTCACCAGAAAACGTGTGGTGAGGCACGAGTTCAACATTTTAGTGTTGACTCATTTGAGGATATTGCATTTTCTTGCCCTTTTTATTCTCCTTTCTCTTTATTGTCTCTTTTCCCCCTCACCTGGATCTGCTCTTTCTTTTATATTTGCATTCTTGCAGACCTGAAATTTCTAGGTCCTAAACTTATTTCTCAGCCTGAACCTTTTTCTACTCACTGATGGAATCACACATGAAATGGTTAATGTTGTCCCATCACCAAATTTTATCACAATCTGATTAATGAAAAAGTGAGGAAAATCCCACTTTTGCTGGTGCTGGAGGCTGCAGGCATGGGCACATTCCTCTGCATCAGTTCACAGTCGAAGGGGACCCTGAGTCAGGAGTGTAATATTGGTATTTTAAAAGAAAAAGTGTCTGTCATCCCATGTACAGCAAGCTCAGCATGATTTTTAAGAGCCAGGCAAGGCAGAAACACTGCATGGCAAACCCCTCCCCAGGCACATGAAAATGCTCTTATGATGGGGTTCTTGGAGAATAAAATATTTATTATATATTTTGCCGTCTGCAGAAGTGTTGCAGTAAGAGTCATCAAAATGTCTAGCTGGAAAAACTGACCAGAGGTGAAGAGGGTGCAACACCGAGGGGTTCAAGGAGACAGGCGCTGAGGACAACTGATACTTTGGGAAGCTGGGAGGAGGGAATGACCAGGGTTAATGGCTTAAACCCTTATCCACCCAGGAAATCCCTTTAACTCCACTGAAGTGAATATATGTCAGCTTAGAAATCACAAGAACATCTGGTTTATGTATTCGCAGAAGTAGGATTGGTTAAGGACTTGAATTTTGCTGTGCTTCCATGTCTGAGGCTTTTAATTCAGCAAGAAATACAAATGTATCCTTTAAAGCTGCCCACAAATAACAATGACTCTTCTGGAGTTAGGAATTATTTTTGCTAACACCAAAAGCAGTAGGAACAGATCTTGCAATCTTGACAACTGTGAGCGATAAGTCTATGACAAATGTGCCTTTTCATAGAAAGTAGAAATCAGCTATTCATGAAAGAGCTGAAAGAAACCTCGAAAATTTATTTTTCCTGAGTGTAGGATTTCTGGAAGCCAGGATCAGAGCAAAAGCCTCCCTGTCCCTAAAAACTGTCTTGTTTTTAGAGTAAGAGACACAGAATAAATGAATGAAAGAAAGTATCTCATCCATCACCTTTTTGAGGAGGGGCTAAGGTGTCCTGAGGAAAGCAGCCTCATGAAGATGTTTTCAGAAGGTATGTACTGGACCTTAAAAATACATATGTGACATCAAAGGCATTAATCCAGTGCAATCACTTATGGTTCTTCATCCTGGACATTTCAAAAGCTCTCTTGCTCAAGGAGCAGCCACCCAAAGCTTTCCTGCTCTGCTCTGTGATTTGGATCTGTCCTAGTCATCAGCTGCAGAGACTATAAAAGTGGGTGACACGTGCTTAAACATCTTATGCTGCTGGGAACACCCATTTATGAGTTATTTATCTGCTTTTCTTATAGATCATGGAGTTCGGGAATTGAAAGAGTGCATGGGTTTGGAAGCACAAATGATCTCGTCCTCTAAAGCTGATCAGACGAATCCTGTCCCCAAAGCTGAGTGTTTCTCTGCACTGACTGCAACAAGAGCTAAGCCTGACGAGATGCAGGAGCCCGAATGGCAAATGCCTGAAGTTGAAGGGTGTTAATCTTGCACATCATGTGCCTCTGTATTTTTTCTGTTCTCTGCATTGATGGACCAGACAATGAACACCCAGCTCTTATCACTGAGAGGAAGATATACGCGTGCAGCAGGGAAGATAAGAGCAAAGACTGGTCACACAAACTGAGCAAGAGGCTTTCTCCTGTCTCAGTTGGTCATTCCAGGTAGCATTTCCTTTAATATTATTTCTTGCAAGGTTAGGAGCAAAAAGGTCCATTTGCAGTCTCTGACGAGACACAGGTGCCTCACAAAGGACAATTCATCCCCTCTTAAATAAGATATGTCAGATAAGTGGGATGAATCAGACTCTGGAGGAATTTATCCCTTTCCACCACCTATTTATTAGGTTCAATTAATAACCTACTTTGAGAGTTTAGCGTTTGCTGAGCAGTAGCAAAAGCAGCGAACTTGCTCTTGGCATTTAAATCTTTATGCTGGGCTCCTGGTAGGCACTTAAAATTGCCTCCATAAATTTGAGAGCTAAAATGTAAGGAAAGAAAATCAGTCTGATGCAGAATTTTATTGTTTTTCTTAATTCTCTCACCATTCAACAACCTTCCCATTGTAACCTTCTGCAGCTCATACTGGTTTAATTTGTGGATTAACCACCTCTAAAAAGATAAATCCCGTTTTGCCAATAAAAGACTTGTCCCACTACAAAACATGCCTGTGGAGCTGTTGAACATCTCTTGATGCCAACATCCCTAGGGAAGGCTTTTGACTTGGTATTAATCACATTCTGAAGCACCATCAGCCTTAACGTTTCAAATTCAATTAGCTCTTCCTCACGCAGTTCATAATTCAGATGGTTTTGTTCTAAATCAACCACAACATAATAACCTGAGTCACTTCCAAGCACTCAGTGGACAAGTGTGTGTTCAGTTCTTCAATAAGTATTGATAGCAGGTTCAAGTCATAGAACAAAGATTCAATTATACCCAGGACTAGCAACAAGTCTCGAGTATTTCTGATCAAGGAATTCATTACAGAGCGAGCACTGGAGAAGTTCGTAATTGAATCATTTAAATGAAAAGGGGATTCTGTCATCCTCTAGGCTGATGAGGGAAAATAAAACAGGGATTTGGGTATGGCAGCACCCCTGTATTTTATGGATCGAAACCTCACTGAGGGCACAACCCATTCACTCATGGGAACTCATGTCTGAGTCAGCCTGGAATCAGGGGAAATACTGGGGAATGTGGTGATGTCTAACAAATGTAGACTGATGTAATTTGGACCCTTGCTCGTACAGACTGTCTTGAAACCTGCTTGGCAAAGCCTTGCACCGCACCACGATGAAGAGCAGCTCTGGGAGGAAGCTGATGGCTTCTGGCGATGCTTTGTGAGGGGGTGGACTGAGAAAATGGAACATTTTCATAGAGAAGCTGTTACAGAGTTCCACAGGCTGAGGCGTGGAGCAATATGGAGGGAAAGCCCAAATGCTGTGAAGGAGAGGAAAAACAGCTCGTGGCAAGAACAGACATCTAGGAAGTGCTTGAAAATTACGTGTGACTGAGCACTGAAATCCTTTAAATGAACATTTGGGCTTATGTTTACCCACGAAGGTTAACAATAAAGGAAACAGAGACAAGCACTCTAATGAGCTCTCATTCCCTGAGGCATGTGTTGCCTTTTCTTCAGGTAACAGCACCCTTTCCAGTGCTAATGATTTTCTTCTGTGTCGCAAGACAGATTCTCTTTTGCCGTTTGCCCTCCACCTATTCATGACAGATGGTGCGATGTGCAGTTTTGGGAGCTAGTCTAGGGTGCATGAACTGATATGCATTAGGCTCACAAATTCAATTGTGTCTTACCTGTCTGACCGAGGAATCCATCTACTAGAAGAAGTAAAGAGCCAGAGAAAGGCAGCAGCTTATGTTTGTTTATTGTGTTTTTCTTGGGGGGAAAAAAAAAAAAAAAAGAAAAAAAGTAGTTTTGCCTTTCTGCCAGAACTTTAAATCACATTTCAACAGAATATGTCGTGGGGCTTAAGGTCATCCTCTTATGAAAGCACAGGCAGAGGGTCTGGGAAGTTTCAAGCTGAAATAAAGGTTTCTGGTCTAGATAAAATCAAGGCATGCAGCAAGATGCTTTGCTGTCATGGATTTAGGCCCAAAGCCTGCAAACTCTGAAGTACTTAACGTAACTCACATGGGTGGATCACCTGAAGCCTGTGTATCCATTTCTGACAGACAGGATAAGCATGTACATAAACAGCAATAAATCAGATAAAAATCAATGTTTTCCACCCTCTTCGGAGGGCTGTGCCTGCTCATTCAGTCATGATAGTGATAATTCTAGTTGGTGCCCATCCTCCCCAGTTTTGCCTCTGTTCTAGGAGGCATGGCTGAGGCTGGGGCAATTTGTGTTGACCCACATCCTGGAGACTGATTAAAGCAGTATCGTGAGGCTCAGTATAATGTGATCATTAAAAGGGGCAAATATGGTAAAATAAGAGTATTCATCACAGGAACGAGGGTTTGCCAGATGCAATGGTTTTTTTCCCCCCAGATCATACAGGGCTGTATTGACAGCAAGTTCACACTGTTTAAGCCCTGGACAGACCTATGCTCCCACGGGATTATTCCTTTCCTCTTGCTGGACTGAAAGAAGAGTGTGTAGGGACACTGTCAGGATGTGGTGGAACCATAAAGAACAGACTGGGACAACTTGAGCCATCACCCATGCTTAGTGCAGGGCTAAGCCAGACGTTTCTGCCAAAGCAGGGCCGGGCAGGGCAGGGCAGGTGAGGACAGTCTGACCTCTTGAGCCACCAAAATATTGCACTGGTTTTTGCTCTGGGTTAAGAGAAATTGCGTTATTGCTGTTTACACCCATAACAATACTGCCACCAATTTATGGGGGGTCAGACCTAGAGCATCTGTTGACCAGCTCACACATTCCCTCACATGACAAATCTCACCCGAAAGCAAAAGTTTTAAAAACATCTCTGGCACAGCAGCCTGGGTGGAGGAAGGCTAATAAATTGATGTACATGTTGTAAATACTGAACATTACTGATGGTTTTTAATGAGCAATGAGATCTGGCAAGGAAAAACAGGTCAGCAGTGTTCTTATATTTATTTGGATGTTTAAGCTATAGGTTTCACTGGTTTTTGACCCCGTCCACCCCTTCCTAGCTGTCCAAATTTGAGGTCTGTGTTAAGACTTGAAACAGCTTTGACTCAGATACTCACATGTTCCCTCCTTCCTTCTCTGTTCACAGAATGTGCTGAGTTGGAAGAGATCCATCAGGATCATTGAGTCCAATGCCTGGCCATGCACAGGACACTCCAAAAATCCCACCATGTGCCTGAGAGCATTGTCCAAATTCTTCTTGAACTCCATCAGGCTTGGTGCTGTGACCACTGCCCTGGGTTCCAGTGCCCAACCACCCTCTGGGTGAAAAACATTTTCTTGATATTTAACCTAAACCTCCCCGACTCAGCTTCGTGCCTTTCCTGAGTCCTCTCACTGGTCACAAGAGTGAAGAGTTCTGCTGGATCTTTGCAGTGTGTCCCTTACACCAGCTTTGGCAGATTGTAGGTGCCTGACACCAGAAAATACCGGGTCAAAAGTGTGCATGGAAAGCCCACCTGCAGAAGGAAGAGTGTTAAATGGGAATGCAATGGAAACATAAAGGGTAAAAAGCCCTGAACCGAGGCCTTGCAATCTCAAGTTGCACTGTTCAGAAGGTCACTTTTTCCCTTTCGCTTTTTCAGTGTGGAGGTAGTGATTAAAGTCTGGGATGTTCTTTTCTGCAGTGTTAAATACAGAGCAAAAAAAAAAAAAAAAAAAAGTCACCTTGTTCCTCCTGCTGCCTCTCCTGTCTACCTTGTAATAGGTTTCTCAACATGTCCTACCCAGAGACTCATTCCTTTATGGCATACAGGGCTGTAAGCAACGGGATGAAGGAGAAATTCTGGTCAGCAATTTTTATAGGAAAAAATGGCTAAAGTCTTTAAAAAGATCATCACTTTAGATGGAATTTTGAAATTAAGCTGTCTGGTTAACTTTCCTTGACAGCCAAACAAGAAAGAGAATTTCCCCTCCTAAACTCCCCTAAATCAGGGAAGAAGAGACACCATTCTAAAGACATCATTTTTTCCTAGTTTTCAAAATCATGTTGCCAGCATTAAAAAAAAAAAAAATAAAATAAAAAAAAACAAATGTCAGCTAAATAAAAATTTCCTGTGGAGAGTTTTGGCCAAAAGCTAGAGAGGAATTACCAGTTTTTCATTCAAATAGTTCTATGCCAGAGCAAGCATAAGGGATGTGGACCAAGCTCTGGCTTTTGAGGACATTAAATGGTCTGAAGATACTGACGTAGGATTTTGTTTAAAGCTTTATGCTGGGGCATCATTTTCCCTGGTGATTAATGGTGTTCCTGTGACTCAAACCTACAGTGATGTCAAGATCTTCCATGTCGATCCCAATTACCAGAAATGTAACGGAAAAGCAGAGTTTAGCCCAGGATTTCATGGAAAAGGGCTGAGTACGAGGTTTAATGTATTAGTCATGACAGTGTAAGGAATTGGGATTGTGTGGAACAGAAACTTGTCATAAAATGGAGAGGCACCACAGTGATGTCCAGGTGATTTCTCTCTCTTGACCTTTTAAGGGAAGCTCGTGTCCTAGTCTAGAGACCGGACCTCACACATTAATTCTCTCCTGATCAACACTTGCATTGGGTTCACTCTGCATACAGCATTTCTTCTATTTCCTTCTCAAATTTATGTCAAAATGAATGGAAAGATTTTGTACACCTTGAAGGCGTCCCTTTGAACGTGACTGAGCTTGCACTTGGACCACACCTTCCTCAGTGCTGGTGCAAATTCCAATCCTTTTATCTTATCACAGCGGAGAAGGTGACACTACCAAAAGTTCACCAGAGGAAATGCACTATTGAAATAATAAATATTCTGACCTTTTCTGCCTTCCCTGATCTGATGTGACAGCAGAGGTCTAAGACAGACCACCTTTTTCATTTTCCCTCATCCTTCGGTATTTTGATGTTCTTACTCTCTTTGCTTTGTGAGCACGGATCTCTTTATTTGCTTCCACCCACAGAAAAACCACGTTGGAATTAGGTGCTGGAATTTGGGCTGGGGAGGTAAAACCTGGCCTTTTAGCAGGGATGGCTCCACACTGCAGGATGATGGGGACCAGGCACTGAATGGAATTGCAGCCCTTTCCATCCACTTTGCATGGAGTGTTGCTGGAGAGACCCTGGCTCACAGGGAGCGGGGTGAGCACAAGAAAGCCAGAGTCAATGCCAATTCTGAGAAAGTGGCCCCTCTATGGCATCTACTTTTCCTTCTTGCACATCTTAACCCATTTACTTATCACATGGTCCTGTGGGAGCAGGCCTGTAATTCAAGCCATATTCGTTTTAATTGTCTCTGGCTTTCCTTGCCATTTGGCACATGTACAAAACGAGGAGGGAAAAGCTTTTGTGGGAGTAAAATTCTATGAAGAATCACTTGTATACAAAACAGGCCACATACTCATGGGGGGGATGCAAAAGTTGCTTTGACCATGGGTTGGTTTCTGCCGTGAACTTATTATTATGCATTCCAAGAATGGATGGAAAACTCTTTCACTTCTCAAAGACTCTCCTTTGCTGTGGTACCTCAATCTTACCTACAGCTACTGGATCTTGGTACTCATAAAGGAGTTTAGACAGTGCATTTGCCACAAATAAAATGAATCGTAGCAGTTCCATGACAACAAAACTGACCGCACTTCCCTGGATGCCGGCACCAGGTTTGGGTGTTGATTTCTCCCAGGGATGAACTTGTTCCAGAGCTGATTTCACACCCTGCACCAGCCTTTGGGCATCACCTACCTGGCATTAGAGACCATTATCTAACCAAACCACCCAGTTTCTGAAGAACATTCATGAGAAAGGTCTGGAGGGTGGCAAATCACAGGGAGAACAAGCTCCCATGCCAACTGCTCCAGCCCTCTCGGCATGGGGAGGTCTGGGGCTGGAGCCAAGTCCTCGCAGGCACACAGTCCTTTCGCCACTCCAAGGCACGAGCAGATTGAGGAGCACAGCCCTTTCCCAGCCCCTTATATGGAACAGATTTCAGTAAGGGAGATAATCCAGCCCGAAGGGGTTATACAGATAATACCCAACAGGCACGATGGAGTCACGCTCTGTGAAATCCCTTATATGGCAGAGCTGGATAGGCTCAGATCTCCCAAATATCTGAGCCATAAGGCAGTGCTGTGAGGGCTCATACAGCAGACAGAAAGTCCCGGTGCAGCGACAGAGCTCATCTTCCCACCACTCCCTTTAAAAGCTGATCCCAGAGCAGTACAGCCTCTCTGCCTCGTGCATCCGCCTTTCGGAGGACATTCATCTCATTTCAATTAAGGTGCCTACCCTGCAGGCACCTGCAGAAATGCTGCTCACCCTGAACTCCCTCTGAGGTCACTACAGAGACAGAGACACTTCTGGCACTGTTTTTCTGCCCTGGTTGGAGCCAGACCATGGAGACCATAAAGTGTTGTGCTCCTCACTGGCTGTAGCAGTTGGTGCCCCCACCAGACCCGGACATTTTCACTCAGACAAACAAACCCATCAGTTGCATGTGAAACTTGGCACATCTTTAGATACCTTTTGCCCACCCCCACTTCAAGAAACAATTACTCAACCTCTTTTTTGTTTTGTTTAAATGAGTGTGTTCTTTCATCTTCAAATAGATGAAAAGCACTTAGTGTAGGTACTCCAGAACAAAATGACATGTTGTTAAGGTGGTTCATGAATGTTGTTTATATTCATAAAACTAAGTTTCTTGAAAGACTTTTTAATAAATACGAACTATTCATTCCAAGTCAAGAACTTGTAAATTTGTGACAAAATTCCAGTCTTGTCAGACTCGGCTCAAAACAGCTATTTTGCATTTGAAAGCAAAAAATTATGAAGTGGCTGGTTGCTACATTTTCTGACATACACCTCTTTTTGAATTTTATTACAGTCCCTGTGCAGCTGAAGAACAATTCTGGATATATCCAACTTCATAAAGCCCATGGTGCTCCACCAAAGGATGATGTTCACAAGCTAGACCGAGAGAGCCCAGTGCTGATTTCCCAGCAGGGAAGTTCTCCTCTTGCCAGGAGAGGAAGACACCTTTCTCCATGATCCCCATTCCTTCATCACTGTAACCTCTACCTTGTTCCTCATGCATCAGCCTGAAGTATGTCAGATGGTGCTGTGGAAGGTTATCTTAGCAACTGGTGATTTTTAGAGTGGAATCAGGACTTGATTGGTCAGTTTTGCAAAAAAATGGGCATCAGAATATCAGGCTGGGATATTGATAAACCCAAGTTTCTGGCAGTGGAGTCAGTCTCCTCTTGAGCCTCTGAAAAACTTATGCCAGTGTGAAATATTTTAAAATTTCTTTCCCATGTAATTGATAACAATCAGTATGGTGCTCTTTGTAAAATGAAAAACCCGAACTGCTCTAAAGTTTCTCAAATTCCCAGGCTGAATTTTTTTTTCTGGAGAGTGTCCTATAATAGAAAAGGAGCCAATCTCTTGCATCTCTGCTCCATAGGGGAGAGTGGGAGGGAATTTGGGTACCGATGTTTTTCCATCTGAAATTTCTGAAAGGGAAAAAATTCTGAAAACTTTCAGAACAGCTTCATAAGTGGTTTGCCTTATTCCTCACTTAATTGCATAATTTTCTGCTCACAAAACGTGTGGTTTGCACACGACTGTACGAGAAGGGTCTACCCTGCTGCAGCTCCTGCTCCTTGAGCTGTTTATTCGTCCTTGCTCGCTGCTCTGCCATGGCTGCCTAGCAACTCCGTGGGATGAACAAGCTCCATTTCATTTAGGTGTTAAATAATCTGAAGTGCAGTGATTTTTTTCCTTGCACAAACATCAGAGGACTTAACAACAGCAGCAGACAAACACAGCACCGGCCTAATGGTGATGATGTCCTAATAGAATGGAACAAACTGATATTTGCTACTTTTGAAACTGTAGTTTGAGAGGTTCCTTAAAAAGCAACTATCTACAAAAATGAGTGAATTCTTTTATAAATCTTCCCCTGGTGAATGTGGATAGATAAAGCCATGATCTGTTCCCTGCACACATTCCTGGTGTGCTCATCTAGGGCTTCATAAACTACCTGAATATCTGCAAATTTTTAAGTTTGGCAGATCTGAAGTTTCTCCTTGCTGTGTGTCCCAGTCCTGTGTGGAAGGGAAGACCCAAGACTGGTAGATGCTTGTGACTGAAAAAGAATAGCAAAAGCCAAAATGGTCCCCAAACAAAGCTTTTTATTAGCAGACTAGGCACTCAGCATGGAAATTAGTATGATTTGCCACTACTCCCTTATAAGAGGAATAAAAGTATAAAAGAAAAGAGTGAAAAGAAAGAGAGTGAAAGAGAGGTCAGATGGGAGAGGGAAGGAGCTGACAAGTCCTGATTCCAGTGCCAATCCAGCCAACAGAGTGTCCAGGGTCCAGGGGGCACTGCCCAGGTTTCGTGGGGGTATCTTTTTACAGGTACATTTTCCCTGCTCTGGGATTAGGTTTCTCACTTCTCATACAAATGCAAATGCAAGTGCAGTCTATTTCTCTCGATCTTTCTGGAAACGGGTCAGAGGGTTTTGAGGGTCTTTGATGGCCTTGATGCCCATCTATTTGTCTTTTCCCTTTCGTTCCTGTGCTTGAGACCAAGGGAAGGGCTGTTCTGTCTCCACACAGGACCCTTCTCGAGCTCTCAGTGTTTGAGACAAGTCAGAGCATTTACTCCTTGTCCCTCAGGTTTCTACACTTAAGCCAGCAATTATTGCTGCAAAACATTTGGCTTCAACTTGTTAAAATTTGATTTCAGATTGTTAATTTTATTTTGTGATCAGAATAAAAATTGACTTTGGGGGAATTAAAAGAAGAAAATACACAACATTGTTCCTGCACGGGAGGTGTTTGTGCTGCAGAGTCCTACCTGGGATGGATAGAGTCTGTCAGGTAGAGATGAGGGACAGGAATGAATGAAAATGGTATGGAACGACTAAACCCACTGTGGTGCACAAGCATTTCATGCTTCTGGATTTTTTATCAATGCTGACGGTTCAGATGGTGCAGGGAAGCAGTCGAGACTGAACTTTTCTTTAATATATTGTGATGAAGACAGGGAACTCTCATCTTGTGAGGCTCGTGGGTGGCTGCTTCTGCTCCCACTGAGAAGAGCAACAATTTGCTTGAAGGTCACAGTTCTGCCAGGCAGTGGGAATGCAGAATAAGGTGGATGCTATCCTGGGACATAATCATCTCGATTCAGCTTGAAATTAATGAAGTTGCTACAGCAACCTGAGATGGTGACTGTGCTCAGGTGGCTTGTAATGGGCAAGTTATTTCAGAGGTGTGGAGAAGCAGGAGTGCTGTGGGAGGAACGCCAGCTCCCATGTCATGGTCCAGCCCCAGGGGGCAGCTCAGCCCCACGCAGTTCCTCACTCACAGTGGGATGGGGTAGAGGCTCGGACAGGTAAAAGGGAAAGAACTCATGGGTTGAAGTAAAAGCAGTTCAACAGATAAAGCCAAAGCTAAAAGAGAGAAATCCATCTCTAGTTTCCACTGGAAGACAGGAATTCAGCCATGCCCAGGAAAGCAGGGCCCCATCATGTGTAATCATGACTTGGGAAGACAAACACCATAATCCTGAACTTCCTCCTTTCCTCCTTCCCCGGCTTCTACTGCTGAGCAAGACATCATAGGGTGTGGGATATCCCTTTATGGCCAGTTAGGATCAGCTGTCCCAGCTGTGCCCCCTTCCAACTTCTCATTCACCCCCAGCCTTGCTGGTGGGGCAGCATGCTGCCATGATGAAAAGGCCATGATGCTGTGTGATCACTGCTCAGCAATAATTAAAAATCACCCCAGTGTTATCAACACTGTTTTGGTCACAAACCCAAAGCATGGCACTGTATGAGCTACTGTGAAGAGAAGTAACATTACCCCAGCCAAAACCTGCATCCAGTGTTTGCATACAGACTGGATGTGGTGCATCAAAGTGACTCCCCCTCAAGAAATGCACAATTATTAACAGAGGTGTTCGCTTTTCCAGTGAATTTGCAGTGGATTTACACTGATGGGAAAACAAAACAAAACACAGAGTATCTTTGAGTTAGAAGAAACATGAAAATTAGTTTTTATTTAATATTCTGCTTCCACCTCTAAGTTTTCTCCTTTGGTGATACAGAGCAAAATCAATTATTCACAAAGATCTATTGGAAATCAACAGCAAAGCCAAGCACACCTGTATCATTTCATAATAACAGCATTTAAGCTGCCCTTACAGAGGCAGAATCCTCCTGAGAGCAGGGGTGCAGATCTCAGGTTCTGCTCATCACGGAAAGCAAAAACCCAAACATTTTACAAGTCAGCATTGTGTGAGAGATGGATTTTTCACAGTAGCTTTTAGTTTACCCATATAAATGTTTTTTCTGAAAGAACTGGTCCTCCTGAAAACCTGCTTGGTAGATGGAGGTCTTTGTGCCAAACTCCTTGTTAATCCTTCTTCCTTGTAAATATATTGGCAGAGACTGCAAGTCCATTAAGACTCAATGTAATATTTACAAATCCCTATTTATCTATAAATGCCCTTCCATCTCTTTCTCCATTGTTCTATCATTGCCTGCCTGTCTGCTCCTTGCGTAATATTGTGGTGGAATATGTTTTGGTTTGGGAGAACCTCCTGCTTTGGCTTTTTGCAGAGCCTCTACAACAGCTTTTATGACTTAAAAAGTGTGTTAAAACAGTTCATTGTCCCACTTAAGCTTCTGCTTTTCCAAAGGAAATCCATTTAGCTTTAACATATTTCCAGCCAAATGGAAACCTGGACTATGCAGCCTGCGTAGGCCTCCTTTGGGAATAGTCCTTGTGTTGCCTTTCCACTTACGACTGAAACGACAGCAAAATCTGCTGGCCAGCCCTCCCTTTTTATCAGAGGCAAATTTAACTTGTCCCTCATGTGTTTTGGATTCCAGTCTAAATCTGGACCCTGGGAGTTTTGTAGTCGATGCTGACCTTGAAGCGGGACGTGTGGGTGTATCAGAGCACACCTGGCTGCAGGGTCTGAGCAGCTGAAAGACCTTCAGGAACAGAAGCGTTAACCACGTCCACCCCCAACCTATTTTACTTCCATTTGTCTCACCCAGCAAGTCCCCGTTTCTTTTGTCTAAGAGACCTTTCTGTTCTGGTTTGTATCCTAATAAAACCCAGGTCAGAGATTTGAAACCCCAGCAGGGCTGTTTTGGGGTGAATTCAGCTCAGTGACAAGATCCAGGCATTGACTTTACCCCTGCCTTGGGCTCCTGATGCAAGTGCAGATACTCCACTGAACATTTTGCAGGCTGTATTTGTAAGGTCTGTTATGGTACATTTTGCTATTGGGCAGGCAGGACAGAGGCTGACACTCAGGGGATTTGTTTTTCTGAATAGTATTGCTCAGAAGTGGGGAGATGAGCAGCAAAATCCACACAGGGAGCAAGGGAGAGGCAGAGTCCACATCTGTGCACAGCCATGAGTTCTGGTTGGCAATGTCCATCCTGCCTGGCTCCAACCAGAAGCTCTTTCTGCCTTCATTCTTCCGCTTTTTCTGTCCTCTTTAACATTCCATAAATTATCTGTTAAAAAAAAAAAAAAAAATTTTTTTTTTTTTTTTTTTTTTCCCTGCAGTCCTCTGTCTCCTCCTCAAATCCCTGCAGCATTTTGGGACTCTGACCCTTTCTGCAGTGAGAGCTGGTGATATCAGAGGCAGAGGACTGTGACCTTTAAGTGTGAAAAAGTCAGAGGAGGAGCTAAGTTATAAGAAAGTTCCTGCATGAAATAATTCAGTGACAGGGTGTTTTGAGGGCCAAAATAACCACTAATATATATAGGCTGTAATTTCACATCTGAGGGGAAACCCTGAATGATCTCCAAACATGATGATAAACTAAAAAACGGCTTCAAGACTCAAAGATTCCTTTTCCTATCCAAGTCCTGTGCTCTCCCAGTAGACACAGGGATACAAAAGCCTGAAACAAAACTGAATTAGAAGCAATGATGGTGCTGCAACCATGGTTGGAAAGGCCTGTTCTATGGAAAAGGGAAAATACAGCCAGTGAAGGAGAGACAACAGGTTGTAGATGACAATAACATAAGTGAGACTGAATTAATTTATTTGTTACATTTTGCCTATGCTAAAAGCAGAGCGTTATATCTCTCCAAATTTCAGTAATGCTGAAGAAACACGTGAATTTGCACATGATCAGGTCTCTAGTGAGCCAGAGGACTAAGACAGTCCTGTGGATAACTTTGGATTTGGAATTCTATCAGCTCTTTTGGCTACATCCTCTGTCCAGACCTCAGAGCCAGATTCTTCACGCTGGCAACCTGGATCAAAGGCAGAGGGAATGTTTCAAATTTACATGGGCTTAGGTGGGAGGAAGATCAGAGCAAACTCGTGACATGGCCAGCGATAGGACACGAGGAAACGGAATGAAGCTGTGCCAGGGTGAGTTCAGTTTGGACATTAGGACAAGGTTCTTCACTGACGGGGTGCTCAGCCACTGGAACAGGCTCCCCAAGAAAGCGGAAACGGCACCAAGGCTGCCAGAATTCACAGAATGGTGCTCTTAGCCATGGGGTTTATTTTGGGTAGTCCTGCAAGCAGCAGGGAGTTGGAATTAGTGATCCTTGTGGGTCCCTTCCAACTTGAGATATTCCACGATTCTACATTTTAGAAGTCCGTCAAATGGAACTGTATCTGCACGAAGAGAGAAGGTACTGCTATCTGATCACCACGAAGGGGAATGGTGTCCCCAAGTTTTGGGAGTTATTTTAGAAGGTGCAGAGTCAGGATGCACACAAGTAAGGATTTTGCGATATCCTCACAACAGTGATGAAGGATGAGCTTTGATTTAATCACAAAATCAAAAGCAGGAAGATGCTCCTGTGTCTAGAAGAGGAAATAGGAAGCAAAAACTCTTTTCAGGAAGCCTTGAGGAGAAAATATGGAAATTGCATTGCTTGGTCATGTGCTGGATGCCCATTATGTGTCTGAGTGAGAACCATCACAGAGAAGGTTTTCCAGAACAGGCAGCTTTCACTCTGAACGCTGTGTCTTGGACTCACTCCTGGTGTGTTAAAACAGACCTACCATCTGAAGATGCTAACAAGAAACTGCTCATTTTTGGCAGATTATTGTCTCATAACAGAAACGAAAAATCCCTGTACTGTGCCAAGCCAGAGCTCGGTCCTGCCCAGTGTCCCACTGCCACCTGTGAGCAAGGGCAGGGTGAGCAGGCAGGAGCAGAGCCCTGTGACACCCCAGCAAACTTTCTGTGCTTGGCAGACCCTGGAGGAGCTTTCATCCATTGCTTTGCACTGTCACATTCCGAAACCACCAAAACTGCCCCAAATATCCAGAGCATCCCGTGGTCCAAGCTCCAGCGCTGCAGTGCACAGACCGTGCAGGATATCTCATTTTATTTCTATCCCACATGCCATTTGCTGCTTCATTTGACACCTCCCTAATCCTTGGATCACAGGAGTCAGAGTCTCCTTCTCTATTCATTTTTTCCAGGCCAGTCATGATTTTATACCCCTCTATCACATCCTCCTTCAGTTTATCTGCCCGGCCGGCAGAAGAGTCCCCTCTATTAAATCCATCCCCACATGAGAGTTGTCTCTTACCTTTGATCCTGCCTGTCACCCTTCTCTGCACCAACTCAGCAGCATCTTTTGGGCAAGGGGGAGATGAGAACCTGATGAAGACTCACCCCACATTTATGGAGCAGCATGTTGGTATCTCTCCCAGTAATGCCTAAGAGTTCGTTTTTCTGCTCAAGATCACCCATTGAGCTGACATTTTATTAAAACACCTGTTTCACCTCCAGTATTTCTTAGCTGTATGGCAGCTATTTCTCCAAAATAGAGGCTTTTTGCCCACCTCTGTCTGAAATTGGCTGTGTGGTGGTGGCACAAGCCAGATTCCCAGCTCAGCTGGGAAGAGGATTAGAGACTTCAAAACTGTAAAACACAGGAACAAAGTAAAACACAAAATCGTTGTTTCCATGTTTGCTCTGGATACAAAAAGTACGTAAATTACAGATTGAAACCACTGCTGCTTACAGACATTAAGGTGTGGATGAAAAGAAAGCAACTAACTCCATGTAGACATTTACTCCAGAGCTGGATCTGTGTAGGTGGGAACTAGACATGATGGGCCCTCCTGGCTGCCCTCCTGACAAAAAAACTTGGGGCATTTATTGTTATTTTTAGCTTGTTTGATGAGGAGGACTTCCAGAAATAGTGCCTAACTCCAGAGTCTTCACAGGGCTTCTCTTGTGCAGCTAGTGCCTGGAATTCAAACTGTAGGGGGAAACCCCGGTGCCAAACACTTTTCACCGCCCTGCAGACTGTGCAGGATTGGAAAACACCGACTGCTCAGAGAAAATGCTTTCCCTTCCCACAGGACACAGTTTACCAGAAATCTCCAAGACTGTCAGCAGTTGGTAGCTGGAGCAGCTGAAGTCTTCTCTGACTTTTTTGCAAGCTCTGTAAGAATTATACAATTCTTAAGTTATGTAAATAAATCTCTTCCTTATATGTTGCTTGAACTTAATTGGGTGATGAAAATATTGTAAGCTTGTGCTTCTACAGCATCTTTCACGCAAAGATGTCAGAAGTGCTTCATAAACATTCACTAATTAAGCCATTAAACCACACAGCACCCCACTGAGTATGGAAGGATTTATAGCGATGTATACAGTAAGAAGATTAAGTTTTACTCCTAGAAGATTTTTTTTTTTTTTGGCTGAAAAATGGAAAAATAAATCCAGAAACTATTTTTCTATAGAAATTACTTAAATGATAAAACATGTAATGTATCAGGATAATGTCAGCAAATAAGAGACTGGCAGGTTGTGGGTGGGTAGTCTTGGGACCACTTCAGCGAGCACCACACTGGGAGGTTTCTTGATGTTTTCCCCATCCTGTACATCGAAGGAAAGTAGGCACAGCTTCCCTCAATTTAGAACAGCCCCAACCCACTGGCACTGCAAAGTGCCTACGCTTAGAAAAACACAGGCGCCCACACCAGAGGCCTCTGGCACCTTTCCCACATCCATCCCATTAAACACATCTGTGCTGGAGAAATATATATATATTTATATCTACTCATAAGCTGATGATGCGTGCATTCACCCGTAAGTTGGATCTGATAGCCTGGAAGAGAGGAGAAGGGAGGATGGGGCTGTCACCTCCTGACTACCGACTCCAGGAGGATGAGGAGAGCCCCGGGTGGCGGGAGGGGACAGATCCCACACTTTCCCACAGGACGCCCCAAGAGCAGCAGTGCCGGGTATCAACAGCCACCTCCGTGGCAGCAGACCCCACTCAACAGCTTGCTCGGAGCTTTTGGGTTCTCAGCCACTTCGGTATCGCCCCATGGCACGAAAGCTGTTGGGTATCGCCTCTGGCTGTCATCTGCTCTGAGCCAGGGTGTCGGAGCTGATGGCTGGGGGACTTTGGAAAGTTTTTCAGCTCGCAGATAAACAGCAGCGAGCGTTCTCAGGACAACACATTCTGGAGCCCCAATCTTATCGGGGCACTTAGGATGCAGCCCGTGTACACGTTTCAGGCCAGACAGTCAGAGCACACAAACAGCAATGAAGAACACGTTGGAGGCTGCAGGTTTTTTCTTGCTGCTTCTTTCTTTGTTTTGCCAACCTGCTATAACGGGGAATGCTCTGCAGGGCTGTCAGGAGAGTGCTGAATAAAGCCAGCTTTGCAGATATTGATGCCAAACCTCGTATTGCTGAGTGCTTTTACAGCAAAAAGGCTCACCAGTTGTCTCGTGGGGGTGGTGGTAGAGAAAAGCAACTCAGGTCACCCACCCAGTGATGAGGAGGGAGTGTGAGACAGTTTTGAGTCCTGTGTTCCCTGCACACAGCTGAAAGGGAGCATTGTATGGCATTTGGGGAGGGAATTTGTTGCACTTTGTATTGCCCAGACAAAGGGGAACCAGGCTGGCAGTGCAAGTGTGGCCGTGGGGCTTCTCCTATGGTTTGACCCAGCTTTGTCAAAGCAAGCTCAAACCCGCCTGCACTGTACATTATAAACGTAGCCTCAGTCCTTGCCATACGTTCAGGAGTGCTTGTGTAGTTTGTAAAAAATCATCCCACTGCTCTGACTAGGAGAGCTCAAAATCACCAGAGACAGAAATAAGCTCTTATTAAAAAAAGAAATATTTCAACAAGTCTCTTCTCATGGCTTTTGTTTGAGTACAGTCAGGGAGTTATAACTGAAATATAATCATTACAATTTGGGGTTGGGAAAATGAATGTGTTTCACACCTACGTGTGTGGTGTTACCTAAAACTCCTCCTCCTCCTTCCTGTCTCTGCCTGGAGTCTTCGCTGCTGCTCAGTTCCTGCTGGCAGATCCCTGTGATCTTCCTCCACCAAAACAAGCTCCCCCGCTGAATTCCTTACAGCCAAGGGATGTGATGGATGCGAGCCCACGCATCAGCTCCAGCTCCACGTTAAAGTCAGATGTGAACTCCAGGTGAACTCCCACATATGGTGAGAGATACTGCCTGATGCCAGATTCCTGCTTTCCACACTCTCTTCTGCAGTTTGGACAGGACAGGTCTGTTTAGTTATGCCCCCACCTCCTCTGCTGGTTCAAGACAGAGCTGTGGTCGAGATCAGACTGAGCAAGCAACATTATCAGCCTTTGACAGGTTGCCAACAACCAACTTTAGACATTAAAAGGGGAAAAAATAGAGTCTGAGACTGCTTGTTTGCAAGCAGAAGGGACAAGATTGCAAGGGGGGAAGGGTTCATCTTCCCATTGATCCTCAAACCTTCTTCCCAGCATTGTTCCCCCTAAAGGCAAATGTAATTTTTGGTGCATGCTTGCAACTTTGGTGCTGCCAGCACTTTTCTCTGAGCCTGCTTTTCTGCTGTGGGCAACCAGTGTTTGCTAAGCTCTTCTTGGGCCATCTGTGTGATGTGGTAAAGCAGCCAGTGGCTGAAAAATGAATGGTCTGAAGAGTCATCAGAGCCAAAACACTGCACTTTAGGGTGACTTTTGTGTTTTTCTGCTTTATTTGGAGTTGGGCCTGATGGCACAGTTGCTCCAGCAGTGCTGTGCTGTTTCTGAGTATCAAAGGTGTTGCTGGGGATGTGTCTCTGTAACCAGAAAACCAAGCATAGAACACTGCTAATTTTATTATCAGCCCTTAGTTTAGCCATGATTTTCTCTTTTTTTTCCCCTTCATCACTTATATTAAGTTTAGCCTGGAGAAAAGAGGTTCAGCAGGGACCTAATAATGCCCTACAACTACTTGAAAGGAGTTACAGTGAGGTGGTTGTGAGTCTCTTCCCTCACCCAGTAAACAAGTGACAGGACAAGAGGAAATGGCCTCAACTTACACCAGGCAAGATTTAGATAAGACATTAGGATTTTTTTTTTTTTTTTTTTTTTTTAAAGAAAGAGGTGTAAAACATTGGAACAGGATGTCCAGGCAGTGCTGGAGTCACCATCCGTGGAAGTGTTCCGAAAGGTGTGGACATAGCACTAGAGGACACAGTTTAATGGTGAACTTGGTGGTTGCTGGTGGTTAGAATTAATAATTTTAAAGGTCATTTCCTACCTTAACAATTCTAATATTTTGTGATTCTAAGAGATCAGTTTCCTTTCATCACCAGACAGATGGATATGCTCTTGCAGTGGGCTTTTCACGTCATTTTCTATTGCTTATTTTTGATTTTTATCTTACCAAGGATCCTGCACCAGGATCAGAGAGCTGAACACCCACACTGAGGCTTTTTTTTTTTTTATAAGGTCACTTGACATCTTCATTCCAAGTCTCTGGTATTATCTTGTATGAGAGTGCACTTAAGATAAGCATCTGTCTGAGGTCTGAGGCTTATCTGGTGTCAGATTATGTTCACAGAGAGCAAGAGAAGAATACAGGGATTTAAAACTTTTCCTTCTGTTAAAAATTAGTTTAAACTTTACATAATCTGAAAAAGCAGAATGACAAACTTAATTCAACATGCAATGAAGTTGTTTAAAAAATTTCTTCCTGGGGTATGAGCTGACCTTTTCCCAAATAACAGAATGCCGGTGGCTTCTGTCACAGGCCCTCTTGAAAATGCCAGTTAGGTGTTTTTCTGCCATCTCTCCCCACAACTCCTATAGGAGCTGGTTTTCTCAAGGCCTGACTGTATTTACCCTTACAAAAACCCTGAAGGGAGCAGAGAGGAACTCATTCCGAATTTACCTGTCAGGGACAGAGAGCTGGAAGAATAAATCTTGAATTTTGAAGCCCCTATGGAGCAATTTAGCTGGGCAGGTAACAAGCCCTGGGCATGAAGTACACAGGTGTAGACCCTCCTGTCTGTGGACACATGGACCAGCTGTGGTGACCTTGTGGTGACCGTGGTGAATTGCCACTTCAAGGACAGAGAACAGACTTTTTGAGTCTGTGACTGTGTCTGTGGCTTCTCTAAGAGCACAACGGGATGGACAGAGCCAGGGTGAGACTCTTCTGCTGAAGGACCTCATCTGAACTATTGCTCCAGGCTGTCTTTGAGTTAATGGAGAGAAATAGGTGTCTCAGGAGAGTGATCTATCTTCTCCTAATATGGCTGTCCATGGGGAATTGCTCTCTGAAATTGCCTGTTTCTATTGACTTCCAGTGGAGCTGAGAGTTTCTGTCTCAGAGTGAGATATCAATTCTAGGTGAGAAACTCAAGAGGGAGGAATTGACCTGGATTCTGCCAGTGACAACCAGCCCCTGGAGCAACCTTTCCCACGGCTTTGCAATACCCAGGGCACATCACCCCATACCTCAAAGCAGCTGCTAAACTTTGAGTATTCTAGAAAGCAACTCTATGGCTAAACCAAATTATATGCCGCAGGGGAGACACCAAGCAGATCCACAAAGGATTTACCTGCCTTCTAAGGGGCTTCCTCCCACCATTACACCTTATTGCCAAGCAAGCTGGCAGAGTTAGAGGGAAAAATGTCCCGTATGAAATATTCCGAGTTTACATTTACATGAATTTCAATCATGAATAAACCACCAAAGGAGAAGGGGCTTCATTGCAGTGACACAACCCATGGGCAGAATAACAGTGAGTGTCCCTGAAGGCAAACACTCAGCTATTCAACCTTAAAAAGAGCAGTAAAGAGAAAAAAGATCCGTGTCTGAACTTTGTAATTCCTTTAAGTTAAGATTCTCCACAACTTAATTTCATGAAGGCAGTTAAGGACTTGCCAGCAGGAGTTGTAACGAGAGGGTAAACCCTCCAGCTTACAAATACTGGCACAAACTTTAATTGTAGGATTAAACAAAAAAAAGTATCCCATACTTCATGAGTACAGTTCCCCTCCCTGTTCTGCCTCCAGGAATGAGCATTACATTGGCAGAACTTATTTCACCCTGTTCCTGTTTAGTAGTCCTGTATATCACAAACACAGTCAAAGCAAGAGGTGGCCTCACTCAGTGCAGCTCTGTTTGCATAGTCGACCCTTCCCTCAGGAAAGCCCAGCTGGAGAGTGGACAGCTGTGTCCAGCTGCTGCATGGAGCACAGGCCCTTGGCTGGCTGCTCTGCAGGAGAGATGTCACAGGAGAAAGTGCAGGTGAGCTGCTGGGTCAGTCTGTGGCACCCACACGCTGCCGAGAGCAGATTGTCCAGGCACCAAGAGCATTTCTGGGGTTGCAAAGGCTCGTCCTCCCTGACTCACGGGTGAGAGGTGCAGTGCAGCTGGGAGCTGGGGGCACATCCCTGGGGATGGAGAAGGGAGGATGAGGAGAGCTGGCAGCCCACACAGGAATGAACCCTCCCCTGGCAGCTGTCACCTAGCGAGGCTCCTCCAGACCAAATGGCACTGAGAGATACCGTGCCCTCGTCTTCTCAGTAGCCAGGGAGAGTTTGCAATACTTGCTTATGCTAATTAAGATCTAAATCACTGTTCCAATAACCATGGATTCTGCAAGAGGCAATTCTCATATCTTGTGAGGTGGGTCCAAATTCTGGACACCCAATTCTATACACAGGCATTTAAATGCTTCTCTGAAGACAGGATATGGAGAGGGTGCCTAAGAAGTTTTTTCCTGTGTCTACTTTTCTATTACCGACATGGAAAAAGTTGTTATAATAGCCCCAAACAGCAGCTCCTTTGAGTACCCATTATTGTCCAAGTAATATTATTCTATAGTACCTTTTTTCTTGCTATCACCTCTGTTCCCTTAATTATTCTCAGCAGAAAAATACTCATACATTTGAAATGAGCCATCCAGAGCACCCTCTCTGAGGTGATAGTCCAAGTACTAGAATAAGCAGCCAGTGGTCGTGAGAAGACTGACATGAATGGGATGGGATGTCCTTCAGCTTTTTTGATTGGAGTACAAGGCAGATTCCTAGATGGACACAGCCTGCCTTGCACCTTGCAGGCACGCAGTGACTTTTCTCCCACTGAGAGGCTAACATCTTCTTCATGTCTGCAAGGCAGGACATCTTCCCTAACCCCGCGACCTTTCATTCCGCCAAACACAACAAATATGGGTCAATGGCTTTTGGAGAGGGAAAAACTCCAGAGCAATCCTCTACTGACGCTGAAATCATTCCAGTGCATGAAAAGTGAGAGCAGCTGTGGCTGCTTCCACATCCACAAGCAATGCAGCTTGCTCATTGCCAGCAATCCTTAATCCTCTTTGAACGCCTGACTTTACATATCGGATGGTTGCTGCATGGAGTAATATCTGTGTATTACTGCCCATTCACTGTAAGTGTTTTACAAGAGACGAGAAATGTATTCTCAGGAGGCTCAGAGCACAAAGGTTGCTGGATGCAAATCATATTTGAGTCGGCACTGGCACATGTTTGCAAAACCGGGAGCAGGGTATCGAGTGTTAAAATGGGAAAAATTCCCTCTGCATCCTGTGAAAATGCAGGCGGCCCAAGGGCAGAGAGTGCCCGCGGGTGTGGTAATTCTGTACCAGCGCTGCTTGCTAAACAAAGTAATCGTTTCAGACACCAAATAAAGGGACAAAACCATTTCAGTGTGCAAAAAGAGGTGTCTCCCAATCTGGGGAGAGGTAACTAAAGCCTTTAGGTTTTGTGAGAGCCACTGATGAAGGAGTACACTCTGGCAGTGCTTACACTTAAATTTACCTATTTTGCTAAAGCCTACGTTTCCTTAAAGCCCTGGCTTTGGGACTGTAGTGATGAGGTGTTTAAAATAATTTTTTTAGGAAGGATTTTGAAAAAGCAAGTATTTTGTCTTAGAGGGCGGAAAATGCCTGTCATGTTGCAGCCTGAAAATGTGACCTGCAGATACTGAAAAGTCAGAAACAAAAGGGAAAAAAAAAACCCAGGGAGTTTGACATTTTTCCTAATTTTTTTTGTTTTTTTAATACTGTTTCCTTCTCCCACACTGCTGTTGGGGACAGGAAGGGAGAAAAAAGGGGGAGCCTGTTATGATTTAGGAGCATTTATGCTAGTGATTCCAACAGCCAAAGGGATTGTGATCCATGCAGATGGATGCTCCCTCAGACTGGACTCACTCACTGCTGGACAGAAGGATATTCCTAAACATATGGATTGCACAGGAGTTACGGATAATTTTGGTTTCCCCCAAAAAGATATTGACTGGCTTTTTTTAAAAATCTGGTTTGATTTGTTTTGGTTTCTGGTGTTTGTGTTGTTTTCTTTTCTTTTGCCTTGTTTTGTTTTAATAAAGATTTGGTTTCCTTACAAGACTGAAACTTGTTAATCACAAACAAACACTTCTTACAACAGATGGCTTCACTGCAGACTCAATTTCTCTGTGAAAAGGGATTTTGATGGACAGCAGTGCTCAGCTTGTTTCCCCCCAAACTCCCTCTTTTGTTTAGGGGCACTGGCATGAGGGTGTCATGGTCAGAAATGTGTCAGCCACATGAGCCACATCCTAAGGTGAACCTGCCCTGGGGTGGGTACGAACCTTAGGCGAAAGCTGATTTTAGTCCATTGAATACAAGTATAGCAAAATTAATCCTCAAGCTTTAGGCTGCCAGTGCGTTCATGGGTGCTGAGCTGTAGGGCCTCCATCAGGATCCATAACCAGTCCTTGCCAGGTGATGTCTCCACGAGCCTTCCTTCATGCCTGCTTGCAGAGCTCTGCAGCTTTCACTGCTGAGGGAAGGGCATTGATCAACAGCTTTCTTGTGGAAAGACATTTACCCAGTTTGTGTTTCACAGAACCACCACAGACTCACAGAATGGTGTGGGTTGGAAGGGACCTTAATGATCATCCACTTTCTTCTCAACGAGGTTGCTCCAAGCCCCATTCAACTATCCTTGAACACTTCCAGGGATGGGGCATCCTCAGGTTCCTTCTCTGTGTTTGGAATGATAGCAAGGTTGAGTTTTCCAGCCTTACCCTGTCAAGGCTGTCCTAGGGAAAAGACTGCAAAGAAAGAAGAAGTTCTATTACTGCCCAAATCTGCCACAGAAAGCCAATCCTGAATCGCGTATGAGGAAGGGTTAGGAGAGCCGAGACCCTGTCTGGAAGTCACCTGTCCTGTCAGCTGAGCAATTTATCACTGTCAAATCTTTCCACAGCCCTGTTGCTAATGGCTCTTGAATTAAGTACATGCATCATTAGCACCTAAAAGTCTTCTCTGGGCTGAGCCCACACTTGGGAGGCCTGGCCACAGAACAAACCAAGGAGCAGCTCCACATTCACATCTCACACAGGCATTTGCTGTAACAAGACTGGTAGGGTGTGTGGGGAGAGGTCTGAGTCCCACAGCCCTGCCACTGCCCTGACTTTGGACTGGAATGAAGATGACCCCTGGACCCAGAGGCAGAACAAGCTCCGCTCTCAGCTGCATGTGCAGAAATTCAAACGTAGCACATTTTCCTGAGTTTCTACCCATGAATCTGAGTTTTACATAAAAAAAAACTGGCAGAGTCTTGGAAGGAGCAACATGAAGCACGCGGAAAAATTTTGCTGATGGATGACAAATGACAGGGATTTCACCAGCTAGGTATCAAGAATTTTTTAGAACATAATCCTTGTACTGCAACACAGATTGAGGAATACTCTTTTGCTCTGAACTTCACTCCCTCACATTTTTCCCAAATAATATAAAAATATAAAGTTTACAAAGGAATAAGGCAGTTTTCCAGACTCCATCAGCCCCTGTCCTCATTTTCTATGGTGTCAGTCACTGAGCATAATCTGAAGGCAGGTATGATCCTAAAGGCAAGAAAAAATAATTTTTTTTTAAATCTGTTTCTGAAGCTTACAATTCATGCTGAGGCAAGAGACAAATTAAAATGTGAATTTACTATTCAGATCTAGGGATGTGCCTTCAGCCCAACACAAGTTAAACATCAAGGGGGTGCAATAAAGGCATCCAAAGCCAGAAGCAGTGAAACTGTAACTCATTAACAGCATTATTCACTAACATCTTACCTGATGTTCTTGCAGAGCAGGTCACACACAGAGTAGAAATTTCTTTGATTAATGAAGCATGCTGAAACTGAAAAAATGCTGGAACTGCCAGGGCAAAGGTAACTCGAGCCTGCCTCACGCTGTGATACAGCCCAGGGACACTCATGTTTGTGGAACAGAGGGTTGCTTTCTATCCTCATAAGTAGCAGGAAAAAGGATTTATGAGTAACACACATGGAGAAGGGATTCACTTGGAAGACACAGAAACACAGAATCATCAAATGGTTTGGGTTGGAAGGCACCTTTAAAGATCATCTTGTTCCAACCCCTCTGCCGTGGGCTGGGACACCTTTCCCTAGAACAGATTGCTCCAAGCCCCATCCAGCCTGGCCTTGGATGCTTCCAGGGATGGGGCAGCCACAGCTTCTCTGGGCAACTTATACCAATGTCTCACCACTGTCAGAAAAAATAATTTTCCTCATATCTAACCTAAACCATAGCCATAGGATTCATGCTAGAGGGTGAGTAATGGGTTTGGGCATCTCCTGCTACATGGGGCCTCTGACAGGGCCGATATTTAATTATGGCCTGTGCTGTGTGGTAGCTCTTCCCAGCCATTCCTGATGTGCTGGGCTGGAAGGCTAGGGAGAAGCTGTCCGTGGTGTCCGTTGCAGCAGCATAACCCATCTCCCTGGCTGCCAGCCTGTGTGGATAACACACATTTACTTGGGGTGCTCCTCTGCTGTCTGTCAGAGGACATGCCCTGGAGAAACTTCCCCGAGCATTTGTGGCACTGGAGCATCACCCCCACTGAACACAGGTGCTGCCAACCCCTCTTGCAATGCCCCGCTGCCACCTCAGTCCAGAGGACAAACTTCCAGGTCTCTCACACCGTGCAGCAGAATTGTCCTCTCCTCCAGCATCCACTAACACAGCCTTTGAAGATGTGGACTCCAGCCAAAGCATGGATGAGTTTCCCTAGAACTGTGGTTTACTGCTTGAACTCTTTGTGTGCCAAACCCTGTTCCTGCTGCAGTTCACAGACATTGGTGCAAAAGGACTAAAATATTTCTCTTTGGTGCTTTTCAGCTGGAAACTTTAGTGGATAGTAGGTTATAGCACATCCTGTCTGTAGGGCTTTCTCCTGCAATCCTGCACAGGGGAAAATTCGTCTTCCACAGCATCTTTAGGGAGCACCAAATCACACCAAGCACTCAGTCCTTATCTTTAAGACACCAGAAGGCTCTCCCCCTCTCAGAAATCCAAGGGTTGGATGTTGACAGCTGTGCTCTGGAGGCATTGCAGAGCTCTCTGTGATAAGGGTGATGTTCACAGGAGCACGAGGAAGAGCTGCAGCAGAGGCCAAGCCCAAGTTCAGCAGGGATACAACCCAGGAGCTGATGGCCACCTCAAATCTCAATGCCTTCTGCTCAGAGCAGGGCATGTTCCCTTCTCCTTGCCTTTTCTATAGCAGCAGATTCCCACACCCACATTCGGTGTCCCCAAAACACAGCTGAGAAACGCCGGTGCTGGTGCTCTCATGGTGCTGCTGTGCTGAGGAGGGATAATGAGTTGACAGAGCACCCCCAGCAGCACGTGCAGCCCATCCCAGGGACATTCCCCAGCCACCCAGAGAGTCGGCAGAATTGTCAGTCCTGAGGCAGGAGGGGTCTGAGAAGGAAACTGGGGGACACAAGCTGCTGCTTGGACAGAATTGCAGGGGGTGTCTCCTGTTCCCACCCTCAACATAAAACTCAAATACAGGAACCATAGAGGCTCTGCCCATGGCAGGCTTGGGATGAGTGACTACTTGTTGCTCAGGCAGATCTAAGAGAAGGTTTCCTGAAGCAAAAGACTGATCCAGGGAGGTGAGGTGTTCAGACAATGTCCAGACATGCCCAGACCCAAAGGTTAGGGAAGGTGGCTATGGATGATGATCATGGTTGGCATCCTGACCACAGGTCTTGCAATACCCTCTGCTGTTCCCAGACATTGCCTGCAGTTCCAAAAGCACCTAAAATGCCAACATCAAAATTCCCAACCTCTCTTCCACCATCCCCAGCTCTGTTTCTACATGTCAATGACTGCACTCGACACCGCCACCAACTTTTGAATTCTTCTTCAATGCATTTTCCCTTCAGGGAGCTGATACATGTGGAGATGTGGGAGCAGGCATTCTTTTCCCACAGGCCATGCTACCGAGCCTTGCTGAAACAGCCTCATCCCTCAGTCACCTCAGCAGGTGCCATGTTTAGTATCATGTTACAGAGGTGAGACAGATGAGGGCCAGGCTGGCACAGAATATTCAAGTTAATGGATTTGATCTCCAGCTGATCTTCAGGACAGCCCTAATAGCCCATGGAGCAATGCTCTGTGATGCTGTAGCCTTTGCTGCAACCCAAAATATTTCCAGGGTACTCCTTAGGTAAAGCCCAACACTTCAGGGGATGTCTGCATGGTGTGGCTCTACCACAGATTTCACTTTCCCCAGGTGTGACATCTATTTGACAATTTATTTTCTGAAAAGCCTCAGTCATTTAAAAAAAAAACTAGGCTTTTTTATTTTTCTTTTTTCTTTTCTATGGATAATTAAACTTTGGTCTATTCAAAGGCTTTCAAAGAACAGCTGGCAGAAAATAAAACCTCAAACTCCAAGAAAAGAAGGAAAGGTTGTTTTTACAGAGTAATCTAAATTACCCACACTTCAAAAGCAGAACACAAAGGAGGCATTTAAATAAGGGTCCTTTGTTCTGTGGCTGCTGTTACTGGACAGTGCTGCAAAGCCCTTTTTTAGCTCAATATAAACAGCCTTTTAAAATCCAAAGAAGTCTTTAAAAGACCATCAGATTAGGATTTGAGAAAAATTGTAGCCAGATTACATTGAAAGTCACTCTACAAGCCGGGGGGAATGTTTCATAGATTCGGCTGTGTTTGCTTTTATGATCCTCACTCTTCATTTTTGGCTTGCAGTCAGTCACGGAGTGTTTTCTGTTCCTTCCAGGCTTCTTCTGCAAAGGAATAAACGGGAAGGGCTTCCCCTCCAGTACGGTGCCTTAGGGACACCTTGCCATCCTGCTATGCAAAAGACAGCATCACCATTTTCAGCCATTTCCTACATATTTAAAAACCCTGATGGTATTCTCATCAAGCTGGAGGAACAGGAGGTGGATTATACACAGGCTTTTGTTTGTAGAAAGGATCCTCCTGAGCCTCTGACCCTTTCAATGGTTGTGTCCCCCTCATGACTCATTACTGCAGGTAAGGAGCAAGGAATAGATGTACAGTCACACAGCCCAGCTTGATTTAATTAGAGATGCTTTTAATTAAATTTTATCATTGAAGCTGTAGAAGGAGCATGCTTGGATAAAAATATAATGAAGATTTCCTTGGCATCAAAGAAGAAAGGTGTGACTTCAGCTTAATTACTTAGACCAGCGGAGGTAGAACTTGGTTGTATCTGAGAAGTGGCACCAAATTAAGGCTGCAAACAAAGGCATTTTCTGTACACCCTGCGGCTGTCCTGCAGCCTTTGCTGGCATGGTGGATGTGCAGTTTGATGACAGCTGAGATTTGAGTTTGAAGACGGCTCTTTAGACATTTTTGCTGTTTACATGAAACAGTTGATTAGACCTACAATTACACCGTGATAATTGTGAAGAAGAGAGGCCTCTACTGTAGACAGGCAGGTAATAGGATGTACTGCAGTATTAGGTTCTCCTGAAATTCTCAAACTGAGAAGCAGATTTAGGAGTTACTCAAATCTTGCTCAAATGGAGATGGAAAATTTCAGTCTCACAGATTCTGGATGGCCAAAGTCCTTTATCTCTCTGTTGGAGGGCACTGTTGCAGAAAAGGAGGTGTTGATGAATTTCCCCCTCCCTGGTTCTCCTTCCAGAAAGGGACACTTCTCTGATTTGTGAGTCATTGCAGGCTTGGAAGAAATGTCTAATTTGCCTGCTCATTGCCAGGCACATCCCAAGCTCATCATTTTCTACCAGGAGGCAGAGAGAACGGCCATTAAACCCAGCAGTGAAAGAAGAAAATCACATGTACAGTTTGCTGCCTGTGCCTCTCCCCTGGGACTCCAGGGTTTTAATGCAATTTGGTGTATCCCAGCCAGTGGTGCTTGGCTGCTTTTAATTAAAAAAAAAATTAAAGGATTTATGCTGGGATTAAATAGGATAATTATTGATTGATCTCTGCCTTCTAAATTGAAAAGCATTTGGATTAATCAGCTTTTAAATAGGAAATCACTCGGCTCTGGACAGGAAGCCAACCTCAGGCCCTGCACTCTAGCAGGGCTTTACTTTGCCCTCTTCCTTCAAACCCACTGGGAAATATTTTCCTTTCTTTTCTTCTTGTTTCATACCCAGAAGAACACTGCTTTCCTTGAGACAGGCTCGGGGTCACAAGTGTTCAGATCACCCTGCCTTGCACTACCTGCAGAGAACATCTGCCAGGCTCTGCAGCATCCTGACACACCTGACCAGGAGTTCTGACACCTTCTGGGTGCTGGGAACTGGGTCAGCCACCTCCCTGACAGGCCCAGTGAGCACTGAGATATTCCGTGATGGAGAGCAAAGCAGACACCCAAACAGCCAGCTCAGCAATCAGAAGGGGCTGGTGAATAAAGCAGTGCAAAGCTTGCTCTTGGTTCAGTTCTGGCACGGTGTCTGTCACCCCGTCTCTATGGGCAGTTGGAAATCAGGTTAAGCAGGTGAGGAAGGTGGCAGGGCAATGTGAGCTAAAAATAATAATGGCACACTCAAAATAATAATATTCTCCATCCCCAGCTGCAGAAGTAGGCTGCTGACCTAAGCACTGTGAGTTCAGGTTTCTGCATTTATTCTGGGGCAGAAAGTGGGTAGCTCTGTGACCCTCACCTATACTTGGAGTATTCCATCTTCATGAAAACAAAAGTCTTCTTAACTCCCGGAAAACCCCAAATGGAGAATTTGGAAGAAAATATTTGCTATTTTAGGGATTTCCAACAGGATTTTTCAGCCCCTGAATTAAAGGGTTAGGGTTAAAATTAAATAAAATTTCCAGTTCCAATTAGTCATATTTCCAATGTTAGAACTTAGAAGCAGGTTTTAGCTTTATCCTTTGTGAATGAGGAGAGCAATGTCCACATCACAGTCTTTGTCTTATAATTTATCTAGTGCTGGGAATTTTTCCTATTTTATTTTTAAAAGTTTCTCCCTTCAAAACATGTTTTTTAAAGATTCCCCATCAGAAGAGTGGAGAATACCCATGCAGAGAAACTACACTTTTCTAGGAAGCTTTTCAGCTGAAGTACTTCAATCAGTGGGATGCTGGTCCAGCAGTGACTCATGCACTCCTTGCCCAGAGCTCACCCACCAGAGGTAGGTGACCCGGCAGCAGATTACAACCTTCTGCAGACGTAAGGTAATTCAGACTTGAAAGGATGATTTGAGCTCCTCAGAAGTCAGCTCTATAATAATTGGAACCAAAGACCTTTCTTCAGCTGAGTAAAAACATCTCCTCCACAGACAAGCAAACTTGGAGAGCAAAGAACCCACATTGTGTCAGTCCCACTCTGTGAGTGTCCTGAAATTATCCCCACCCTGGCCATAAGCCCTGAACGATCCCTCCTGCACAGCTGCCTTAGGAAGAGCACACTCAGAGCTCAACCTTGTTCACAAACACGTCAGGAACTACAGATGTGACTGTGGGAGACCTTCTTGATCCCCACAACTCCCTGAAAGGAGGTCGTAGCCAGGTGGGGATCAGCCTCCCTGCCAGGTAAAAAGGGATAGGGCAAGAAGAAAAGGCATCATGCTGTACCAGAGGCGGTTTAGATTGGATACTAGGAAAGATTTCTTCATCAAAAAGGTTGTCAAGCACTGGAACAGGCTTCCCAGGGAAGCGGTGGAGTCACCATCTCTGCAGGTATGTCAGAGTTACGTAGTGTGGCACTCAGGGGTATGGATCAGTGACGGACTTGGCACTGTTGGGTTAACGATTGGACTCGATGTTCTTAGAGATCCAACACAAATGATTCTATGATCAGGTAATGATGATATAAAAATGGATGAAGTGTTATTTAACTGAAAAGTCACTTGTCTCATCTCAATTAGGGTCCCCAGCTGGGGATTTTCTGGAGCGGCCTGATCTTGAGACTGACTTCCCATGCCTTTGGTAGAGGGCTGCCACAGGAGGCCTTGTAATGGATATCAGGAAAAGAGTGTGCTCCACCAAGTGTTGGTCACCCACTGGGGCCATTCAAGCCTTCCTGCACTGTGCTCAGGTCTGCTGTTGGAGATGAGCACAAGGAAGAGCAGCTTTTTCCTACCTGTGTGTGCAGGAATATATGTGCAAGCTGTTCTCAGTACTTTCTCTTCATCCCAGGCCTGCATGATGGTGGAAAACAAAGGGAGTTTTGTTGTCCTTTTACGAAGAGACTAAGGAAAAAATGTGAGGCACAATAAAAAGAATTGCTCAGAGAAGATAACTGAATGTTCTTTTATGTCTCAAATTTATTACATTAAAAATAAGTAAGAGCCTGTGACATAAAAACCCAAAGGGCAGACATCCTTCTTTGAATGCAGGCAGGGAAGAGTAAAATTCACTCCTCTTCTTGCCCTTTTCCCAAAGTAAACAAGTGGAGCACGACTGAAGAAAGGGAATCATAAGAGTGCAGAACCAACATCACCACCTGCTTAAGCTGAATCTTGCTCAAGATTTTTCTGCAAACTGCACTGTTCCATTGCCCATGGTGAAAGTTAACCCCACCCTCAGATCTGTCAGTCAAAACTAACAGTCCTGACTTAGCCTCTGATAACACCACACTGCTGTTTTCACCAGACCTACCTGATGTGGGATCAATGAGAAAACCGAATCATACTTTTAGCCAGGGATCACAGCAAAACATTAAGAGGCAAAGGCACAGTTTGTGGCAAAATTGCATATAAAAGGATAAAAATCCCCAGAAGAGAGATGCAGACTGGAACAGGGTCCCAGGGAGCCTGTGCCATGCCTGTCCTTGCTGAGATTTAAAACAGTATAGACAGGGCTCTGACCCACCTGATTTAACACCAAACACTTGAAGTGAACCCTGCTTGAGCAGGGCATTGGACCTTCTGAGGTCCTCAATGGTTTCATGATTTCATGGCACATTACTGACTTCTCCTGCAGAAATCAAAGTTACAAACCATGAATTTTACTTCTGCTCCAGGCAATCTCTCAGATGCCTCCAGTCCACGCTTTACATGTTTGCAAGGTAGAGACTAAAGGCTGAGAATTTGATCTGATATTCCCTGGACAGTGTGGGAAGCACAGGAGACCTAATGTAGTGTCCCAATGTGTGTGCAGGAGCTGATATCATCACCAGGGAGACCCTCAGCTCGCTGCTGTCTGAGGTTTCCCATGCCAGGCATGTTGCACTGCGCTACCTGAAAGGAAACAAGAAGCATTAACAGAGAAGATGCTTTCTTGATCAGTAGAAAATGATATTTGGGCAGGAGAGAACAGAAAGACTGAATTTCTGGGTGATGCTTGTGCTTTTAGCAGGTGTTGCTTGTGGGAGAACTGAGGAGCCTCTGAGGCAGACACTGAATTGCTCCTGCAAGAGGCTGCAGCATCAATTACCTCTTTCCAGCTCTTTGTAGGCAGAAATTGGGGCAGGCAGGACCTACTAATATCTCTCCTGCCCACATCACTGTGACCTGCTTAAGCACCTGCCTCTGCATTCTAGGCCAGCCCTGGTACAGGATGACTGCACAAAGGTAACCTTCACCCATCTCCTACCAGCCTCACCATGCATTTTTTTTTTTTTTCCTTCTACCTAGCACTTTTCCATGACCTCAAACTCCCCCCAGGTTCTGTTGGAGTTTTGAATGACTTATCCCAGTAATGGCAAAAACTCTGCAGTGTCCAGTCCCTTCTCCTCAATAGCTGCTGCTGTCTGGGACAGCTCAGGTCACCAGAGGGAGCTGCTGGTGCCCTCCGAGAGCCCACGTGGCCGTTGGAAGCCAAAGGTGCTCTTCTCCCCCGGCTCCTTTTTCCTGAGCAGTGACCCATGTATTTTCGGGCAGATTGGCCTTTTCTCCTGTGCACTCCCCCTTCCTGTCATGGTAGGCTGTGTAACCCCACTTTTCTTTACAGTCTCAGGCCTGAAGCATCCTGGAGAGAGCTGGTGTGTGAAATCCTGAGATTTTGCTCACACTCCTTCACAAAGTCACCTGGCAGCCCTGGGTGCAGGAGCGGGAGGGTCTGTAAGGCAGTGTGGTTGACCACGGTTGCACATGAAGAGGGTTTTCCACCACCCCAGAGAGGAAAGGAAGGGTTGTGTGTGTATCTGCACATGTGCTCTGCACAAGCATGCACAGAACCACTTAAAACCAGTACATCGGTTCCATGGAGCAGCAGAAACGTCCGTCTGGACCTTTGGGCTTCTCGTGACTAAAGCCGTTGTTGCGATGGATTATCTCCGCAGTTTCTGAGGCATCCTTGAATTTAGTTGTACATGTTTCCCTGCTGTTTGCTTTCAGCCAAGTTCATCCTGGCTGTCACTCGAGTACAGTTAATGATGTTCTACTCAGAGATTTGCAGTTGTGCATAATGGGGATGGAGTCCCTCCCTGCTCTCTTCACGCTGTTTTTGGAGACCTTCTGTCGGGTACATTTTGCAAAGGAGTGCCTGAAAATGAATACTGCAGTCCTAAATGAGCTACTGTATAATCCTTCTATCTGCCTCAGACTGTCTCAGATTAATTCTATTTGCCAGTCACTTTCCCCTTTCTCTAAAAAAGCAGCATATTTTTAGCCTCTCAACAGAACTGACACGTCGGAGTTTCCCTCGTGTGTATTCTCACTGTCACCATTCAGAAGTGTTTTCTTTAAAAACTCTTCTTAATTTCTTGTAACCCAGGACTGGGAATGTAAGATTTATAATACTTGCAAGAAACAAAGCCCCCAAATTCCACCAGGATAAAAACCCCACCTGTGTAAGTTTGTAGAGTCACAGAAAGTCTCTTCCTAAAGACAAGCTCTGCGGTGGAGCCAATGGCTCTCTCCTGCCATGGCTTTAACATGCCCTGGACAGGCCAATTGTGGTTATATAACACTGGCTCTGGAGCAGATGCTGCTGTGTTCGGGCTGGGAGATTATAGCTGGCATGCACGACTAATGGGAGCTTTCTGACAAATGCAGCCACCCCTGTCGGGCAGGGGATTGCAGCGAGGCAGCCGCTTCAGGTGGCTCTTCCCTGCAATCTGTGCAGCTGGGATGGAGACAGGGACAGGAGCAGAGGCTGCAGCCAGAGCAGACAGCTTTAAAAACAACAACAACAACAACAACACCAAAGAAAACTCAGCAAATACTCTCCTGCTCAACCCACGTGTGGCTGGAGGTGCACTGTGGGCTGTGACTGACAGACTGCAGCAGTTGTCAGGCACGGGTGTCTCGTCAGGGGGGAGATGATCTACTGCTTCCAGGGTGCTTGGTGTGTTCCTGTGGCTGAGTGTCTGACTGAGCATTTCTTCATGTTCCTTCGTGATCCACCACATGTTTGGCGTATCGAGTGTCTCATCACAGTTTCCAGCGCCGTGACTTGGCGCTGTGGCATGTGCAGCAGGGTGCCACTGCGGGGCTGGGACAGCGGGCCCTTATCAGCGCGCTGGGGACAGTGCCGAGAGAGGCTTTCACACCTCAGTATCAAAAGGCTATCTTAACACCCCCAGTCTGCTCTGACTCCAATCCAGAAAATCTCACGTGCCATCTTTGGGTGAGCTTTCTCCAGGCAGGTAGACGGGAGGGAAGCAGAAGGAGAATCTCCAGCTGCTGCTCACAACAGCACTGCTCCCGTCCCCACCCTTGAGAGATTTTCTGTGTCTGACTGATCAATGCCAGTCCCTGCCATCCCCAGGGGGTTGCAAGCGCAGCCTCCCAAGTGTCCTGCAGTTTGACAGACACACCAATTGCTGCCTGCTGACTCCCAGCACATCCCTCCAAAATCCTGGGCTGCTACATCATGTTAAAGGGATGGACAAGAAGATCTGTACCCAGCGGATTCAAACTTCTCCTTGTTAGTGCTTAAAGGTTGCTTCACATCTGGATCCCATTTAAAAAACCTATCCAGTTTGATTGCTAAATAAAGCTCATCCAGGCATAAGACTAAATGAAGAAGCATTTCTAGTAACACTGGTATAGTCTGGTTCGAGATATGTGCCACCAGAGGTGACATTATGCTACCTTCACAGAAATGGCTAAGCCATGCTAGGGACAGGATCCAACTGGATCCCTTTCCTCATTAAGTAACATAATCAACAGGCCACCTCCTACTCATCCCTATTTGGCAATTTCCAGCTTCATAGTTTCTGGTTTTTTTTTTTG